>JAWNLM010000253.1:0-600000 GCA_035042345.1 Drosophila fungiperda
GTAAACGTAAAACCAGATACAGATAGGGGCCAGATATTGGAGGCCAAAGAAGTCTGTAACTAATAACTCGCACAGTTAAAACCAAACCTATGGTTAATTCAACACACAAACGAATTGTATGTTAACTGTGCGAGCGGAAACCGGTATTTGTAGCGGTGTGGTAGCTCATGCCGGGAGGTGGGGGGGTTGTTGCTACCATCCTGATATTCCTTTCTGATCATAATTTTGTTTATTTAGAGTCCCCTCCAAATGAGTCTAACTCCGAAGCAAGCAATGTCTGGTTATAACATACCTAACTGAAGATGCGAGAAGCGCGACAGCTTCGTTGGTGTTGGTTAATGGTATCGGGGTGCTAGCTGTTGTTTGCCCCGATAAAGCGCTCTTTATCCTCCCATCCAATTGGACTTCCTGCGCTGCATAGTTAAATCGGAAAGTTCCCAAAAGCAAATCCGTTGCTCACTTAAGCCAACATTTCGGCCAGTAAGAAGTAAGAAGTCAGTTTACAGGTTCATTTTCCTTAAGTTTATATAGTTCATAAATTCATTTTTTGACAATCCATCCTTCCAAAAAACAAGTTTTTTCAAACAGTGTGTTGATTAAAATTAATATTAAAATACTAGATTTAACTTCCAAAACAAGTTTTTTTTTTCTTATTTAAAACTAATTTTAAACTTATAGAAGTTTACAATATTGATTATTTTGTCTAATGCTTCATTTTTTTTTCAAATGGCTTAAGTATGCAATACAATTTTTCGTAGGTTAATGCTTCATTGGTTTCTTTGTTGATACTAGTGGTAAACGTAGTATACTTGTGTCCCTACTTAACTAATGATTTTTTTTTTATATATTTTTTTTCTTGCATACTCATATGCAGCATTTAATTATATTCTAATTAAATTAACTAACAGATGCAGGTGGGTAAAGTTCATTAACGTCGATATATTCGTTAATTCGTTTATAGAAATTCATATGTATTTTTAAATTATCTTTTTGAAACCTCTCGTTTACGGGGTGATCAACATGTATGAGAAAAAAAAAACTTAATATAAAATATTTGCATTAGAATGTTACTGAAGGTAACTTTTATTCATTCATTTTTTTTTTCTTTATTACTAATTCTTCCTTTTTTTCTTTATTTAAGCTTATTGTGGATCTTTGCTTTTTGCATAATTAAAGAAAATCAATAAATTATCACTTACGTGGGCATCCAGCGAAGAAAGGCCTTTCGACGTCGAGGGTGTCTTGCACACACTTTTATTTTTTTCTATTGGACAATTCATTTATATTTTCGATATTATGCATGGCCAACAGAAAAAAACTCTCAGCACTAAATTGTTCAAATGATGATGGTGCTCCAGTACTGATGATCTTAAAGATTCTTGTCTTTCGTATGATTCGAATCGTTCTTGGATTTATGGTTTCACGTTTTTATTGGTGTATTTTTATGACGAACAGTTTTTTATGAGGTTAGATCGGCTTTCGTTGCGGAGTTTTTTTTTTCTTTGCGGTTAAATGTGGTAGTCATTTTTCTCATTCCAATTTTTCGGGGATAGTTTCACAAAGTTATGATTTTGTTGCAGAAAAAGTCCGCGGGTTTTTTAATGGAAGTCCCTCATTCGAGCTTATAATTCATTTAAACTTTTCACCAGCCGAATCACGTGGCTTGAGACCCGAAACAACAGAAAGAGAGCTTCTCAGAGCGGATCTGGGCTTATATACGACTGTGGGGGCAAGCTCTTGCCTTCAGGAACTATCCAGCGCTTATCCGCAGTAAAGCTTTCACCTTGAGCAGGGCCTGCTTCCCACAGCGTTTTGATAGCTGCCAAAAGTATGCAACGATTTTTCCCTTCGTGCACGACGAAAAAAAATCATTGCCTACCCTAGATCTACTTTTACATCGCACCCAAAAGTCTGCGATGTAAACATAAGCAAAGCTTCAGAGCACCGACCATTACAATCTCTGATATGATGATATTTATTAGCGATATACTTACTGCGCGCATGGAACTAAGCAAACTTTGCCAAACGTTAGGCGCTTTAGTTATCCCTAAATCCTTAGATCCCTCGTTGAAATCCTCGTTGAAACCTTGGGTAAATACGCATTTTCTTTAGCTGCCAGTGAGAGTGTTACTTTACTCTGCCTCAGCGTTCTGGTTTGCTTCTTTAAATCCCATGAGATTCAATCGTTTTCTGCTAAGTACTCCCAGCCACTTTAGGATTTCCAATCTGACCTGTCTCTAGCCCATTTTTAAGCCGATCTCGCTTAGTATTTTCACTAAGTCTGCAAACTTATGTATGCACTCATTCACCTTCTACTCAGAACAATTCACTGTTTCTTTTTCAACGATCCAAATTGTCTGGTCAATTAGTAATTATCACATGTAGTTTAATTCTTATTCATTTCATACAGAAAAAAGATTCGCTTCATGCAACTAAAACTACGCGATTTAAGCGTCCAAAGGCGCATGGGGTTCAATGCGAGTAGTTGAAACAACCCATCGAAGAAGGTCTTGATCATAAGGAACTGATAATTACCGTTTCTCGCAGGCAGCAACAGATTAAGACTAATAACAGTAATGGAACACAAGCTGCCGTGTTCATATGCAAATATAATTATTTCCAATATAAAAATACTCTGTCCTTTTAGGCATTTTAATATTAAATTATTACAAATCCTTTCATGTTTATACTTCTTCTACTTCATGTATATCCGACATTTGTCATCTTCTATTCAGTTTTACCTTTTACTCTATCTCGTTAACATTGTTTTTGATGTTATTATTGTGCATGGTCAATTCATCCGCCAATTTGTCTTCAGAACGCTGTGTTACCGGTACCTTCTCATAGGAGATCTCTTCGTCATCATTCATCTTGGGCTTGCTGCTACCAACTGCAACTCATCCTCTATTTCGTTGCGTGTCTCTACGAATGTTGTTCTCATGTTATTGCCAGCATCTCAACATCGTCTGTGCGACGTATGGTTAGCGTTGCTGATGACACTGCTGTTGCCGCTGCTGTTGTCGCTGGACAAAAAGAATTTTCTATTTTATTGTCATTTTCCAAAGAATTTATGCCAATAGGCACCAACAGGCCCTATAACGGCTTCTACAGAAGCTGTGAAGATGGGGACTAGGAAGAATCTCCAGAACACTTCTTATGCTTCTCCGCTTCCAGGATTCGATTCGCAACCGGATGGTTTAATCTCTGACAAGCATTTCCTTTGTGTGTTGGTGACCTAATCTAACATAGTAGAGAGATAGGTTAATTAAAAATACTCAGCAAATCGCATGCTCATTTTTTGCTTTTTTATCTTCAGTGTGGTATCAAGGACGATATGCGCTCCATATTTACTAAGCTATAAAACTGCCTAGGTTCTAAATTGCAGTCTACAGCGTTAAATCTAATTATTATAATAACGCCAATATTAAGTCATCAAAGTTGCGTCAATAACCAAATATCGAGTGTTATCAGAAATCAGTGTCGAATAATAATTCAATAATTTTGAAAAAAATCTTCTTTAGGTAATTAAAGTTGCTTACATGTTAAAACGATTGCCACAATAGGCACATAAGTTTTGCTATTCAATCTATCGTAGTATATTATGAATCTTCAGGATATACAAGTAGGTCACAAAGAGAGATAATACTATAATGTCTTGCTACATTTTACTATAATTGTATTATGAGCCAAGGGTTTACGCAAAGACTATTCCTTTTTACAAGCTGAACAAAATTGAAGTTATTGAAACAGCGATAATTGTACAAATGAATTTTTTTGAGAGAGACTACTGATTAATTTTCGATATACAAGCGCAATTAAAATTTCCTCCCCGCAAGCTTATGGGTTTCGATTGACCACAGTTTTGCATTTTTTTTTTATATACTCACAATTAACATTTTTAGTTCTATCACCGCAATACAGATATCGTGTGTCATGGGCTCTGCCAATATTTCGTTTGAAAACTAGATAAATCAAAACATTCATGTGGAGCTCAGTCTCTGCTGTTTTTCTAGCGGAGCTTAAGCACTTGGGCCAAATGATAAGCTTTCGACCGAGTCATCATTAAAACTCATTGCTTTCGTTTTAAAGAAAATTTCAAATTAATGATTTTGGCATTTAAAATTATCGTAATTCATAATTGTAATTTATCGTAATTTATAATGTCTGGGATGACACAAAGATGAAATAATGTAAATAATGCTACCAGCTACTTCACCGATAGCAAAAAATCGCATCAATTGAAATGTATACTCATTTAATTAATTTATTTTCGTGCAGTATTGTTTCATTTAGACTAAAGACGAATTTATAAGGCTGCCTGTGGTACACATAACATCTGCAACGATGTAACAAAAAAATGTTACCGCAAAACTTTCAATTTTAATAAGCAGCGCCAGAGTGTGTGCCAATGCGAGAGTTATGTTACAGTGTGTCAAGTTTTTGTTTTTGTCGTTAACTCTCTGGCTAAGACAATTAAAACTCCAAACTTGTCTTACTGCCACGTCCTCGGCCTATGGTTGAATGTTGGCGAATAGCTTCTGAGGTCCGGTGTATTTAACTCGACCTGCTAGCGATTGCAGAGCATCGTGGGGCAAACAGTGTTTCTTGGCCAGTTCATCCAATTTGACGCTGATGACCATATCGATCTCTTTTTGACGCTGCTCCTCCAAGGCACGTGCCCTCTCGCTCTCCACTCGCTCACGATTCTGATGACAACGTCTGGCACGCTCATGCTCCTCTATTTGAGAGGTGACACCCTGGTGTAGGCTCAACTTTCTTCCAAGTTTCTGTTTCTGTTCGAGCTGTTGATGCTGCTGGTATTTTAATCGTTCCAGCTTCAATTCATACATTTCACGCTTGCGCTGTGCAAAGTAACAGGACTTAAGCTTATTGATATGAGCCATTGCCTCGTGATTACCCTGATGCAGTTCGTCCACTTGCCGGCGTCGTAATTCAACTGCTTTTCGCTCTTGCTGGCGATATTTACGTTCCATTCGCTCTTGCTCAGTCAGGAGTCGCATCTCCTCTCGATTATCCTTTGCGTCAAGTATTTTCTGCTGGATGATGAAAAGGCCATCGCGCTTACGCTCATTGGCCCGATCCCTAGTCGCCTTTTGCTGGCACTGTTCCAAACGCTGTTGCTCCTTTTCAATAATGTATTTATTGGCTCGACGCTCATCCCTTTGATCCTGTTCGCAGAGCAGTCGCTTAAAGTCCTGATGCAGTTGTATATAATAAAACAGCTCGTTGCGATACCGTGTCTTCCGCTCTCCCTTCACCACTGCCTGTTCGGCTTGGAAACGCTTGTATTCCTCGTAAGCTTCTCTCAACTGAAGAGATTCATCGCGACGTCGCTTCTCTGCAAAATGGCGCAGTTGGCGATTGTCAGTGATCTGCTGGCGCACAGCATCTCCAAACGCAAGGCGATTGTTGAGCACCACGTGCTCCTGATCCGAGCCCCATTTCGACTCATTGAATTCCTTATCCTTAAGCGCCTGTAATGTCTCGTGCTTCGCATCCAGACGTTGCTTTAAGGCTCGCTCTTCAATTTGTGCGGTCCAAATCGTACTACATTTAGCTGCCCCTATAGCTCGCATAGCTGACTGAACACGTGCATCGGTCCCGTGGCGTGCCTGCAATTAATTGATATGTATCGATCGATAAGTGCGAAGAGTATGCATGAGCTTTAAATTTGTAGAGAAAAAAAACGTAGAGTCGGACCAAATTTTCTCCCAAGTTTAAAAATCGAGGGAATTTGCAATTTCCTAAATATCGTCTTTGGCGATTATGGGCGCAGGTGTCGGCCCGGTAATACATTTTTTTTATCGTTTCTTCCAGTAACATACCAACTAAATTGGAAGGCTCTAACTTAAAATCGGAAGGTATAACAATTTAAGATTTTTAGGGGTTAGGTGCCTAAAGTCTGCACAGGTGGGCGTGGCATATGTCGATCTTTGAAGGACATCGTCAACCTATAAATCAACTAGCCTTAAAATTGGCTTTATCGATTTGCGATGTCGATTCCTAGCACACTAGTGGACGTAGTACTCCAAATTTCAGACGCGGGCACAGACCAAGTTTTTCCAAGTTTCAAGTCCCATCTCTAATGGTGCCAAAAAAAGTTGCATTCATACAGACGGACACACATTGCACAAAACCAATATACTTTAATACCTTTGTATTTAAAGTATAATTATAAATTAAAAATTGACCTAGATCTTAGATAAGAATATATATATATATATGATGAGATGTTTCGATTACTATCTGTAATGATTTTTGTATCACCATTAATTGTCGCGCTTCGGCAGCCTTCTCTTCGTCATTGTCATTGGCCTTTGCATCGATATGGTGTTGAAATTCAAGTTCGCGTTGGCGTCGCGCCTCATCGATTTCGTGATAGAAGGTGCGGACGCGTTCCTCCTCCTCCTTGTTCTGGCGCTCCTCCTCCTTATGCTGCTGCTGCTCGCTCAGCAGCTCGTCGGTGCTGGCGGGACGTGAAGCTTTCATGCGTTCCACTTCCTCCTTTGGTATTTTTACAAATCCCTTGGGATCACGCGGCTGGCCAAGTACATTAAAATACGTTGCTTCACCCCCGCATCCTTTGCGTCTGTTTGGCTTACGTACAGAAACTGAGGGTTGGCGGTTAGCACTGGGCGGTACTGTGCCTGGCGGCAGTGTTCTCCCTTTTTTTGAGCTGCCACATATAAAACCGTATCGCTGCTGCATCAGACCATCGCGCAACTGCTTCTCACAGATGCTCAAGCGTTGCGGATGCTTCTTATCTATATGATCTTGCATTGATTTATTCACCGGTTGCTTCATCTGCAGTGGCACGTTTCTTCCAAGTCTGTCATAGCAATCACGATGTAGAGAGGGTACTGGTCGTGCAACGCACGACGACGACAATTGCATTTTTTCCAATATTAGTGTCTTATATTACAAATTGTTATATATTAAAATTCTTTGTATATTGTTTTCATTTGTCCCTTTCTCTGTGTAAATGCTTGTGATTGTAATCTTGTTTAATTTGCGTGACGAATTTTCTCTCAAAGCCTACTTTAAAATTATGGTAATTGGTAAATTGATTGTATATGTATTTATATCTCTAATCTTGGAAATTGTCTTTCCGGCGATTGCTTAAATATAAGCTAACGCATAGTAGTTGTGTTATGATAATAATAGTACCAGCCACTCTATTTGGGCGTAATTTTTTTAAGATCGTTATAGCTAGAGCATTGAACCTGGGAACCACTACGCCCACGTCAGATAACCGTCGTGGAGAAACCAAACAACTGTGGTGAAATATTCAAAATGTTATGAAAGTGGGTTTATGTTTGATGCTGATGATATCTGGAAATGAAGTAACATGTGATAATTCATGTAACAGGTCAGACATCGATGGTACATCAGGTGATGCCTTTATGAGTGAGCCGTACTTGAAAATACCCTGCTTCATAAATTCCTATATTACACCAATACACCTTAGTAGTATGGTACAAAAGTGCAATTATTGATTAAATCGATAAGTTACCTGTAATAGAATAATTTAGAGTAATATCTGAACGAAATGTTAACCGTTAACCCTGAAGCTTTCAAGGTTTTCTTGAAAGTGGTTCGCTTATAAATGGAGTCCAAGCTTTAATCCAACCGAGAATTGAACATTTTCCAACTTATGGTTTTGTGCAAGTATATGTAACATGCAGAAGGAAGCATCTCCTACCCCATAAAGTATATATATTCTTGATGAGGATCAATAGCCAATTCAAACTATGTCTGTTTCTCTGTATGAACACGCAGAGACACTCAGAGACTATAAGAGCTAGAGACTTGAAATTTGAAAAATTGGTTCTCGTATTTCAGCGCAGATCAAGTTATCATTAATTTTATCGATAACTGCCATTATTAATAATAATAAAAGCCATAATTTTAAATAATATTCATATGTATTTTATTGACCAATTGCCAAAAGATCGTATAAGAAACCACCGAGTTATAGTCGTAAATATAATCTCATATTGATCTCATTTTTAACAGCAGCCGCAAGCATTTTCTGTGTGCATAAATATTCGAGCGCATTTGTGAAAAAGAGATGGCATGATAATCGATGCGAGCGTCATTATATTTTTGTGTGTGTTCTGAATCCTGTTACGTACGATTACTTGTACGTATGTATGTATGTTTGTATATACACGTGTTTCTACCCAGCAAATTATGAATCAGTTTGGGCTTGTAAATAAAAATATGTGTGGCATTTTTATTTTTGAGTGACTGTGCTTGCTATAAGAATTGACTTCGCATGCTCACATATGGTTCAAAACTTTTTCAATAAAATTCGAATATTTTTAATAACTGGGTATACCGTAGTCGAGTGATCTCAATTACATCATTCTCGCTTGTTTATATTATTAATTTTTTTTTTACATATTTTCTAAGTCAAACAAATTGTTTAAAAAAATACATTTTAAATGGGTTTGGCTAAAGAGGGAATTGTAAAATCAATAATAGTATATTATATCTTGATAGTCCAATGAATGAACAATTTTCATTTATAAAATTAAAAAATTGTTGAGGTTAATGAATCCTCTACACAAGTGTAGAAAAAAAGTCAATTTTTTCCGAAGTTTTTGAGATGTTTATTTTTCAGTTTCCAAACACTTTCTTGACCGCATTTACATTGAAGTTGGCTAATGTGACTATTGAAGCCTAACATTCAATATAATCAGGCGCGATGTATGTTTTTATGCTGACCTTTTGATGTTCGTTAATTTTTGTCCTTTCTTCTTAAAATTTTTGTTTACCGCCAGCGCGACCGACTGCTACTCCAGCTTCTTCAAGTATATTATTGTAAACCATAAGCTGCGATGTTAAATTGTTTACCACATTGGGCCTTGTTTGTAATTGTGATCTAGTGACGGGGAGTTTATGACTCATTTCTATCAGTAACACCATTTCACGATGAATTGACTTTGCGCTTTATCTTATTGTATGAAACACGTATAGGGTGTAGTCAACACGATGAGACGACGTTTAGAATCGAACTGATTTGCTCTGACGAGCATTCCTTTATTTATACAAAAATCTTAAATCTAAATACATAGCGTCGCCTACTACGACTCCATGTGGTGTAAGGTGAATTTATGTGTTGTAAGGCGAAGCTTTGTGTTTTCTGTCATTAAACAATAGCTGAGCCTGCTGCGTCGCATGTTCATACTTGAACTTTTATTGTGATATTAACTCTTCACCTCTGTTTAACAACTTATTTATTTCGAATGTTCTTTTTCTTCTATTACTGCTTTTAGATCTGTTAAACGGCGTTACCTCCCGACCCCAATATAATGCTAAAGGTTATATTTTAGAATATTTATAATCGATAAAACTTGTAAGCTAGAGTAACAACATTTTGAAGTATACAACTGGTATTTCTATTGAAAGATTGATAAAAAAAATTTGATGACCACACCAATTTAGCATCTCAAAGCCGATATTAATCCATTCAATTAAATTTTAAATGTAATTGCTAGTAACACCCCTCAAAAAATATGAAAATATCTATACCATTCCATATAGTCCGCAATTTAAGAACTATAATAACCAAGCTTAAAAGGAATATTTCTAAGAACGCTATCCATCTTATTTTTCGGCCATTCATACTCCGCCCCTCAAAATTCACAATGCTTCTGAGGCACCTGTTATAAGAAGGTATTACTTATCGTGTTGTAGTGGGGCAGACCTCTTTCCTCCAGAATTTGTTTTCGGGTATTTCCGTGGTTTTGGGTAGTTCTTGTTAACCAAGACTGCCCGAAAACGCGTTTCACCATATTGCCTTAAAAAGCATGGGCAACTCTTTAACGCGTTGACTCATCGACAAACTCAGTAGCGGAAGACGTTATTTCCTCGGGCAAGTCTGCCTTCCAAATTACGGTGATTCTTTTGACGAGGAGCTAATTTCGGAACGTAGCTGGATAGGAATGATAATAAATTCAAATAAGTAAGTGCAAGAAAATAGAACAAAATGGACAAGCACTGGATTAATGAAATGCGGATGCTGCTTGATATTGGAACACTTCTTTTATCAAGCAAGCAGTGGAATTCATTTGAATACTCTATACTCAGAGTATGCGAAATAAGTGAAGGCTGAGCTTCGTTGAGTCTGGAAAGGATATTCGTTTACAATGCTTAATCAAGCGGAATGAATCGCCATAACTCAAAGTGCTTGATCGAGTCTCGAAAATCTTTTGAGACAGTTTTTCATTGGAGGCGACCATCTTGGCAAGCTGAAATACGGGTAGCTGGTAAAGAACGCTTGCCAAATTGTTAAAAACTCCTTTAGAACGGGCTCGTCCCAGTCAAGATTCTCATGAAAATAAAGTCATAAGTGAATCGCCATCTTATCCCCAAAAGGTTTTGTCATCCTTGCGTTTTCAATCTCTAAAAAGTCTACACACAGTAGGTGGTCCTTTGGAATATCCTTAAGCACATCCGTTAAATTGGAGATCCATTTTCTTAGAGGAAACCAAACATACATTATCGACATACATGTAATTGAATATAATGGTCACTAGCGAGGGGGAAGTTCAGTGTGCGTCTATGTATAGCATATAGCGAGGAAAGGAGCACAGCTTACTCCGAAGGTGACTGTGTTTAATTTGTAATCGCACAGCTGAAGGCATATTATGAAGCTCTTCGAGCTCCCATAAAAAGTGGGGTCATCCAACTGGATTTTCGCCAGGTCTCTTAACGTATTTTCAGTACGATGGTATGTTGCCTGCCAAATGTGGAAAAGCAAAAGCTTTTATTTGAAGCTTTGTTTGGGAGTGACTTAACTTCTATGGCTTTGCTGTGATGGCTTGATATAAGCTTGATTTGGACTGCGACGGGTTGGAAACGAGGCTAAATCAGGTTGAACAACCAAGTTGTAACAAATGTTGTTTACGATCCCGAGTCAATTAATGCACGCACCTTATATTAGCTACCTGCCCAACAGATTTTGATAAGAGCAGCGTGTATTTGCAAAGAAATATGATTCAACATATTTCGGATATTGTGGAGAGTATTGTATATTTAAAACAGAATTGGAAGTGGGGTCGCCATGATGGAGTAGGATTTGGTGACGACCTTTGCACGTGAAGCAGCTGTGTGCACTTGTGCAATCTTTGAGATGGTAGTAGGAAATTGGGGATTCTATGATTCTTCTTTGCTTTTTAATTGCTTCATTATAGCACTTATTGTGGTGTTTTTGGGTGGGGAAGCGACTGATGTGCGACCTTTTTTAAGAAAATGTGTGTTGGGTTGGTTTACGTATGAGCCATTTATTATCGAAAGGTATAGATTTATGGGCGACCCTTTTCATATTGCTGGTTGATATTGCCTGGAGGATCACTCAGTAGCACTTGTGTGTGCGTACGTGTTTGTATCGACTAGAACCTGTCGCACAAGTATGCATGTACATGATTTCTTTTAAATGATTGGTGAAAGAGAAATTCTCGCTTCTCTTTTCTCTTTCTTTTTTATCATAGCTTATAAATCATATAACACCTCATACCTGAATGTTTTCACAATGTATAACTAAAGAGCAGCTACTTCGCACGTACTTTTACGACTTGCTCATACCTTTTCTGTGTGTGTTTTATTCTGTCCCTTTTTACAGTGCACTCTGCTCCCAAATATACTGGTTTGATTTGTCTACCTACACGCTTGTTAAAAAGATTCAATTGTTTAAATTAAAGACATTTGTTTTTCACTGTGTATAATTTCTTCAAAGCAGAAAATCTTACATGCAAAGCTCAGCTAATTGTAAATGGCAAGGTGTCATATGGAACGACGATTGCTGTTTCCCACGGCGGCCACATTTTATCTACTCAGCGGGTTTATGATAATCAAATATCACTTTCTGGGAATAATGAACCTCGCCGTACAATAAGCTGCAAAGCTCAGCTCAGCATATGGAACGACGATTGCTGTTTCAGCATATTTAGGTCTAAGAATTTTGTATATAAACCACTCATCCTTCATGAAATAAACTAGTACATAAAGAAATCTTTGCGTATTCACATCGTGTCGCCCAATTTGTTACCATTACCGATTGCGGCGACACTTTGTTACTGGTACAGAAACCGGTAGCATACAAACCCATCAGCATACCTTAGGAAATGACATTATAAGTCAAATTTTCCTACATTTGGTGACCCCGACTTTTATGGAGATTAGTTCATTTGGCGGATTAATCATAAAGTGGTCAACTGGAGACCAACCATTCATTTTACCGAGTGGTAAATATTAGAATTTGGTATACTTGGCAACCATTTTCTCATTAAAAAAAGATTCCTACATTTGTTATCAATAACAAAAACAAAATGGATTCAATGAAGCTTAACGCATCCCTGGACAGGCAACTGGTTACTGGCGAGGAGATTCAAAGGGTAATTTGAAATTACAAAAAGGACCCTGTGGATCGGAAAGCTAAGCCAGGATATGTTCAAGAGCGCCTCATAAAATTAAACAACCTTTGGGAGACGTTTTCAAAGGAAGAAAATAAGCTGCAAGAAATTATTCAAGGAAAGGAAATTGAACATAGCTATTTTTTGAATAATTACTATGTACAGATAAAAGATTTAGTACTTGAATACAAAGAAAAATTTCAAAGTGAAGTAAACTCAACGGAATTAGAAACGATGTCCGTGTCCACGATGAACGAGGAAATGGAATTAGAACCAATGATTCGTGAGCAAAATGTATTGCTCGACAGTTTAGATCGAATAATGATCAAAGTGACTAATGAGACTCGCCAAGGCTTTCAAAAGGTCATCAGCCAGTATTGGAGTGAGATAAGAAACAAGCCTCTACAGATGTATTGCAGTTTTTTATGTAATTTAACTGTGTTGATTTCACTGACAATGTAATTGTCGCTAATGCCTTCTGATCAGCCTTTTCCCAGTTGCCGCTGTCTCTTTCTGGCTTCACTTCAACACCACTTGCTATTCTCCATGCATCAGCATGAACAAGCACACCAAATATCATAATTTTTTTCATCCAGCTTGTCTATTGAGTACAAATTATTCGCCATTTTTTCCGCGTAAATTTTTGACACACAAAAATTATTTATTTTTGTCACACAAAAATTATTTATTGGACACTCCAATCACTTAATCTCTTAGTCTTTCTTAATCCCTGGGTCTTTCTTAATCTCTGGGCCCATAACCTGTTGAAGTTAATTCCGTGGATTAAAGACTGCAGATTTAGTTATTTGTTAATATACGTGTTCTTTATTCAATGACGTTCACTTATCTACTCCCCTCTGCTCTGCGCTCACGATACATCGATATTACATCGATTGTTATAAGGGCTACCAGACTTACTAGTAGTTACATTTTGTGTTGCTTAGCATAACTTAATTTTAACAATTTGTAACATTTCATATTTCTCTTTCGCTTATTTCTCTCTTTATCTTTCTAAATTACGCTCTCTTTTGCTTTCACGTTTACTATATGCTCTTCATTACTGCGTCTATCGCATTCTTCGATCAATTTAACCTTCAAATGACAAAACTGTGGTAATTTCTGTGATTCCAATGCGTCAACAGGCAGTTCTTATGATTTTGGCAAAATTAGAAAGAGCAAAATAACATGTATTTCTTTATGCAGCGCAATTCCAATCTTTGATAAATGTTCCACCATGTAAAAAAAAATTTGCAATATACATTTACATGTTCTCTTTATCGTCCAACCACATGAAGAGTAAACTCTTCAACTATGTGACCTTTCCCACTAGACCGGTGAGCTGATGCAGTGCCCTTGAGGTTCTCCAAGCAGTCGACGGCTAATCACCTTTCTTAATGTGACCAATCTCAGAACCTCTTTTTGCTAGAGTAAGTAAATTCACTAATATTTTGAAAGTTTGTTACTGGTAACCACCCCACTCTGATTCCCTAAAACGATTAACATTTTAGTGTAAATCAAAAGGACCATATACAACACACAACTTGAAGCAACATTTCAAAATTCCGGATAGTTTTGGACCAGGCCCACTCCCGCGCCGACCTTGGATTACTAAAATACTAGTCAAAATATTATTTATAGCCACGCCCAATCCAGCCGCAGAACTCCCAAAACGCCCACATCTCCCGTAATTTAAGAGCTACAGTTATCAAACTTCGAAGTAAGGCTACTAGCTTATATCTAGGTAATGTGAAAGCCACACCCACCCTGTTCTTTTTTACCTGTTCAGCTGGTATGGTAACGTATGGTATCAAAGTATTTCGCAGTCGGTAAGGCACTAGTGCATCCTTCTAAGTTATTAATAAATAATGTTCATATTTTATATCTGCACACGTGCTTGCGAAAAAGGATATTTAAAATACAAAAATTTAAGACTCTGAATTAATTACGTGAATTAATCTATTGTACTCATTAAGGAGAAGTTTATTGTAGTGTATGTAGGCACTACACTCCTGTCGAAACGATAAAGAGCAAAAAGTAAGGAAAACTTCTGCACAGATACCAACCCACTTTGATGATTATGATAATGTGATAATTCCGTTGACTAACGCTTTAGAAATCCAAGAATTTGAAAGGATTTGTTGACATATCGAATTTTAACTTATGATCAAAAAGTAAACCGAAATCGTCTAAATCATTTAGCCAAGTGGCATCCCATCTATCGTGTAACTGACAACCTGAGGAGAGCTGCGAAAAAATGATATGATCTCACCACTTTGAGCAGTTCAAACGGAGGAAATTCATTTAAAGCATTGAAAGAAAAGAAAGTAATTCCGACTGCAATAAGCATATCAAATCATTATACGTCAGTAAATTAGAATTCAATATTACAGGAAAAAGGATAAAAGCAATTGATCCAGATGACTATCTGGAGTACCTCAGAGGTGACTACGACGATTTTAGACAATTAATAATAAAGAACAAGTACCAACAAACAAAGTAAATAATTAAAATAAAGGTTTATAAAGAGATTCAAAACACAACATAAATACATATCCCGGAAATCAAAAACTTTAAAACGTAAATTTCTTCACTTTCTTAAAGAAAAAACTTTTTAAAATTTTGATGCAGAATTAATATTAATAAAAAGTGCTTTAAGTGCATCAATTGTTGAAAGATATTCGGATCAAAGAAAATTATTGGCTAAGATACAACAGTTTGAATTTTCAATAAAAACTTAAAGCGTCCTTTTCTCTATTTTATAAAACAAAACCTTGAAGCTTCTGTTGTTTTGGGGCAGAGCTCTTTCCTACATAATTTGTTTTCGGGTGGACAATATTTGTGGTTTTGGTGCACTAAGAGAACAATTGTTTTTTGTTTCACTTTGTATTTGATACGAGTCAGCTGCATGATGCTTAATATAGTTGGATGCAAAATATACTTTATGTTGCTAAAGGGTGGATACGCCAATATATTTTGCGGAAGAGAGAGCGGAAGTTCACTGTTTATGGCCTACTTTCAGGCGTGAACATCCCCCTCCTTGCAGTATTGCAATTATTTGCAAATTGTCTCATTGGCTGCAGGTATCGGATAAAACCCAGCCGAACACAGTATTTTGTGCTACGGGGATGTCGTCCTGACCAGTCCAGAGTCCAGGCAGTATAAGTCGATAGACATCAGCTCCTAAGATTAGGGATACTGATACTGGTCATGATATGCTATGCAATAATTCGCATTTATCCGTTCGTTGATGAACTTTGTTGGCGTTTGTTGGCGATTGGCCTGAGCTTTAAAAATACTTTTAACCGAAAGTTTTCCTATATCTGAGACAGTATGTTTGTGGTACAGGCACCGCCGTTTCCGATTCGCGTTACCAGGAGTGCAAGGGTCTTTGCAAAACCAGAGCGAACAGCCACTGGTCAATAAGCGCATTTGTCTCGAAATTCTTCGATCCATTGTTAACTAATACCCACGCGGTTGGAAAGAGACTGACATTTCTACATTCCAAAAGCGATGTGAGGGACTTGAGAGCTATGGTGGAACTGGATTGTCGCTTCATAGTAGCGATGGATGTTCACCGATCACTATTGTCTTTGAGCTCGCGGAAGTGGAGCAAAAAGCGTTGATATATTTTGAGCGCTTGAACTCCGCCACAAACGGAAGTAGTTCAATCCTCGGGCACGTCTGTCTTTCAAATTTCGGGGATTCTGTGGACGTAGAGCCATTTTCGGATTGTAGCGGGATAATGGAAAGTAGTAGGAGAATGGGGATTCTATGACAGGAAGTGACTTCAAGTTTTAATTGCCCATTAATTTTTATTGCCCCATTAGTTTTTGTAAGGGGTGAGAATGGTGTGGGTAAATTTTGAGAAAAATGTGTGGTGGGTGAAATCTTTTTGAGGAAAATGTGTGTTAAGTGGGTATAAGTGTGAGAGAAATATGATACTCTCTGCAAGGGAACAAAAGGGGTGAGAGACTGTTTGTTTGGTTTGTTACTTGCACAGTCGGATTTGTTACTTGCACAGTCGGATTTGGATGCATATATTCGGGTATATTGACCAATTAGTATTTTGGTAGGGGTCAAAATCAAAACAAATAAATAATGTGTGTGCTTGTCACAAAAGTGGCCCACTTGCAATCACAATTGGGCGGCAATTTTCATCGTTCGCTTTGAAATTTGTAAACTTCTACAAATTTGACGTTTCTCATTGGTTTAAGGATCACTCAGCAGCACTTGTGTATACGTTTATGATTTTATTTTTTTGTTTAAGGCGGAGTTTGTGTGCAAGACATGTAACCTGATACATATAGGCTTGAGTCAATTGGAAGATCGGTCAGCGCCTAACACACTAGTGTGTGTGTGTGTGTGTGGTCGATCAAGATTCCATTCATGAGGGTGGGGTTCACTTGTGAGTGTGCAGTACGTGCATATATTTTTTAAGGAGGAGATTGTGCACAAGACGAGCACAAGTATGCATGTACATGATATCGGGTATGAGGTTGGATTCAATGACCTTTTTACTCTCCCTTTTTACAGTGAACTCTGCTGTAAAATAGCCTGGTTTGATTTGTCTACCTACAGACTTGTCAATTAGATTCAAATGTTTAAATAAAGAAAATTGTTTTTTTTTTTTTTTTTTTCTGTTATTTATTTATTATAAAAATGCTTACAACTACAGACATTTGTTTATTTATTTTTTTTTTCTCTCTTATTGTTACAGTTTAATTTCAAATATTCATTTTTCATTTAAAGTGTATTATTATTAATATCCCTATTGTTTAACCTCTTCCTAAGGTTAGTGTATTGAAATATAAGGCGATCCAGTTTTCTCTCATATGATACAAAGTAGTGACAAGCACAAGTATCAACTCCATCTCTAGCATCATTTGTGGACCATGAGCACACCGTCAAGTGCTTTCCATATTGTGATTGTATTAGACGATAGTTTTCATACTTCATAAAAAATTCTCGATATTCCTCCAACAATTTAGAATGCTCAGGAAATAGCACATCCTCAAACTCCTTGAGAAAATCATCAATTTTCCTAACATTTGTTTTAAATACAAATTTCGAAATTAGGCCCATTCTGTTGTGTATTCTTCAAAAGCAGAAAATGCAACTGAAGAATTATTTTACTATATTCAATATAGTTATTCCTGGTCAAAAGAACTTGTGAGATGGTTCAGATGGGGCTGAGCTGAGGCCACCAGGCGGGTCGCGGGTTGCGGATAGCGAAAGGCCTCCCCATGGGGAGGTTAGCTGCGAATAGTACGAAATTTATCGTAAATAAGCAGTCCCGGACAAACAGCGGGTACGATAATGTAAATCGTACCGACGAGGCGCTTGTGTGGCCGCCTTCTCAAAAGCATAGCCTCACACAACCCCAAACTTCCCTGAACGAGTGTACCTACCCCTTCCCTAACCCCAAATCTCACTCCGGGCCGGACTAAGGTGTAATTCTAACCGTGCCGAGAGTCAGCCTGGCTGAGGGCCCGGGTTAAAAACTAGCCCAGTCTCATACGGTGAGCTCAGGCAAATGGCGACCGCCTGTTCTAATCAGCCTTACCCGGGTAATGCGGATCTCTGCCCGGGCGGACAAACCTTTCTCTGCAGTACGTGGGGACCAAAAATGAAAAGTCCAAATAATATAAATATACCGCGGGATCTTCCCGCGGAGCATGTCGCAAGACATCTGGATGACCGAACCCTCGAGAGGGTGAGGTCGTCTAATGTGGTAGACCATCCTCCACAACGTGCTACTCCAGCACCAAATAGGAGAGTGCCGCAGGCACAGCGGGCCCCAACTTCGTTGCGCGGGAATGTGGTCAAACCACCACAATCGGCAACGAATTTGAGGGCAAGAAATAGGGTAAATCTCCTCCCACCAAGAGGACAACCCGGTGGGCTGGATGACCCGAACCGTCGCAACCTCTGCGGCTCTAGGGTCAAGTGGTATCTAAGATACCTCCAGCAAGGATTTACTCCAGAGGAAGCCATTAAGAAGGCGAAGGAGCCGAGGGACCAATCAGCAGCAGCACCAGCTGTCAAATGACACAACAGCACCCTAACGCCTCCGGTGGCCACTCCTAAAAGAGTGTGCCCGGGGCCTAGGAGTGCGGCCTGCGGACCATCAACGGCAAGGGTGGGAAGTTCAGACCTGGACCCACATCCGAGCACATCACGTGCAGCCGCCATGAAGTCCACCTCGAACACATCCACCGCACCACGAATGTCATATGCGAATATGACAAAGAAGGTGAAGGTGGCCGTGCTACCGGCGGAATACCCAAAGGTACAGCTCAATCAAGGAGAGCTCTCTAAGCTAGAGGAGGCGATCATTGATGAGCTCATTGCGTACCGATGGGATAAGGCGATCGCATTTGCGGGCATTCACTTCCGGGCTGGGTTCCTGGTCGTAGAATGCTCCGATGAGAATTCAGCAAATTGGCTGATAACTGGTGCGTCGACACTCCACACATGGAAGGGCGTACCTCTCGACTGCAAAGTGGGCGATGATATACCATCACCCCACTGCATCACAATATACTGTCCAAGAAGTGAGGACAGAACTTCTGAATCCCTACTGGCTTTGATAAGGAGCCAGAATGGGATAGAGGTAGATACCTGGAAAGTGATATCCAGAAGAAACGAAGGGGGAGGAGCCCTCCTAGTCATCGGAATAGATGAGCTATCCAGGGACGCGATTATAGAGCGCGGTCACCAAGTCAGCTTCCGATTTGGAAGCATCCCGGTAAGCGGACTTAGAAGGAAAAGTGGGGCAGTGTTGATACCCGCTCCATCGAAAGAAGAGGCATCAGAAGCTGTCGCCCCAGTTACCACTCTCACAGAGCAGAGCCAACACTCGACTCAAGTCAACGACTTGATCGAAGACCTCGCGGAAGACGAGGAGTTGGCAGACAGCACACTCTGTGGGGAACCAGAGGTAGGGGAGGAGGACACTATAATGTCCTCACAGGAACTAGCAGTGGAACTGCAAAAGGACGCGGCCGAGGCCGACGTTACATTAACGAGTGACGGTGATGGTGGCAACCCCAGGCCCCAATCTCCGGACACGATGGGATATACCACCCAATAGATGACTGAAGTCATCAACACTGGGCTAGCCCAAGTGAACATCCATCATGCTAAGGCGGCTTCGGCAATCTTAGCCAGGACGTTCATCAAACAGCACCTTGGGCTAGCCCTGGTACAGGAGCCATGGGTGCATGATGGAGTGAAAGGCCTATACACGGCCGATTCAAAGGTAATCTGGGATCAAAGAGATCCATCACCCAGAGCATGCATTATGGTGAGAAGGAGTATTACTTATACAATCCTTTCAGAGTTCCTCACCAAAGACTGTGTCCCCATACTACTACAAGGTAGTGGTACTATGGTCTCTATGGTGGCGGTGTCTGCATACTTTGCAGGAGACGTAGCCTGCCCGCCGCCAGAGGTGGAGAGACTGGTGGACTACTGTACGAAAGAGAAGATGCCGGTGTTAATCGGTTGCGATGCCAATGCGCACCACACGATATGGGGCAGCAGCGACACCAATCTACGAGGTGAGAACCTCACAGAATTTATATTTAGAAATAACTTAGAACTTGGCAATGTCGGATCTACACCGACATTTGTAAATAGAATCAGGGAAGAAGTCTTAGACATCACCCTTATTAGTCGGTCACTAAAACCTCATCTAAGAGACTGGCACGTCTCGTCAGAGGAATCAATGTCTGACCACAAAACTATCCTATTTAGGTTACAACTAAATATGAATAGTAGTGTGCCAAGTCGTAACCCCAGGAAAACAAACTGGGAACGATTCAATAGGTCCCTAGAGCTCAATCTATCCAACGAAACATATGGTGTTCCAAAAAATTCGATGGATCTAGAGAGAGCTATAAGGAATCTGAACAAAAGCATAATTGATGCTTTTGAAGAAAATTGCCCGGTGGGGAGAAAGAAAATGGAGAAAGATGCCCCCTGGTGGAACGCCAGTCTTGAGAGGCTGCGTCGAACTACACGTCGTCTCTTTAACACAGCTAAGAGAGACGGAGACTGGGCACGATACCGTGAAAGCCTGACCATCTACAACAAGGAGATAAGGAAGGCCAAACGGATGAATTATAGGAATTTCTGTGAAAGCATCATAAGCACCAACGAAGGTGCTAGGCTTCACAGAGCGCTTGCCAAGCGAGCGCCGGAAGCTAACCAGCTCATCATTGAAACGTAATGATGGCTCATTTACGAGAAATGATATGCAAAAGCTAGAGCTACTATTTGAGACTCATTTTCCAGGCAGTACACCCCTGCAAAATGACGTGATCAACAGTGGGAGCTGGTATAGGCCGACGACTGACGACTGGGCATGTGCCAAGTCGACAGTCACCGTGGAGAGATTAAAATGGGCAATAGGTACCTTTCAGCCCTATAAATCTCCCGGAATAGATGGCATATTGCCAATTTTTCTTCAAACGAGTCAGGACTTGCTCCTCCCTCGTATTAAGAAAACGCTACTAAGCAGCCTTGCGCTCGGATATATACCAATCGCTTGGAGTAGAGCTAGGGTGGTCTTCATCCCCAAGGCAGGGAAGAAAGATATCACCAACCCAAAGTCCTTCAGACCCATCAGCTTAACATCGTTTTTGCTGAAAACGTTAGAAAAGCTGGTGGACTATAACATCAGAAGCACTCTGCTGAAGCAAAGCCCGCTGCATCCAACGCAGCATGCATACAGAGTAGGCAGGTCAACTGACACAGCACTTTATCAGCTGCGGCGTGCCTTAGGTATGGCAGTTGACAACAAAGAAGTAGCAATATGTGCCTTTCTAGACATAGAAGGCGCGTTTGATAATACATCGCACGATGCGATTGGGGCCACTCTCGCGAGGAGGGGCCTGGACCCAACTACCAGCAAGTGGATACTTGCTTTGTTGCGGTCTAGACAGGCCACCGCATCGACGCATGACAGCACGGTTACAGTCTTAACTACTAAAGGCTGCCCCCAGGGGGGAGTATTGTCTCCGCTACTCTGGAGTATGTTAGTAGACGAACTACTTAACAGACTCTCTGCCAGAGGTATTCAATGTCAAGGCTACGCCGACGACATTGTAATAATAGCAAGAGGCAAATACGAAGAATCACTCTGTGACATAGTCCAGTTAGGGTTGAAGATAACGAGTGACTGGTGTAGGGAGGTTGGGCTCAACCTCAACCCTACCAAAACGGTCATCGTCCCCTTTACTAGACGATATAAGTTACAGAGGATGAAACAAATACGGCTTTTAGGAAGCCTATTAGATATAAGCAAGGAGGTGAAATACCTCGGCGTCACATTTGACAGCAGATTAAACTTTGGCACCCATGTGCGAAACACGATAATGAAGTGCTCTAGAGCGCTTTATACATGTCGTAGTATAGCTGGAAAATCATGGGGTACGTCACCAAAGATAATCAGATGGTTATACCTAATGGTTGTAAGACCCATGCTAACTTACGGAGTGATAGCATGGGGTGATAGAGCACGATTAGCCACCGTAAAGAAACAATTGCAAAAATTGCAGAGAATGGCCTGCGTATGCATGACAGGAGCAATGCGCACCTGTCCTACAATGGCCTTGGAAGCCTTAATGGAGCTCACGCCACTCCACCACACCATAAGGCTCCAACAGAAAGCTACACTATTAAGGATGTCAGCAGAAGGAGTTGGGAGCAGACACATATTAAGTCATAAAGATGCCCAACTTCTTTCAGACGAACTTCCCCTCCTTTTACAACCTAGGGATGAAATGAAGCCAGAATATCTATTCGAGCGGAATTTCAAAGTTCAAACGAGCTGCAAAAAGGAATGGACATCATTAGATGAAATCCATCCTATGAAACCGCACACCATAAAATGGTATACCGATGGATCACTCACCAATCAGGGAACAGGCCTGGGAGTGGTGGGTCCTCGGATATTATACCATGAATCTCTGGGGATGTACACCAGCATATTCCAAGCTGAGGTGTGTGCCATGGGAGGTGTGCGGAATTTAATTTAAAGCGCAACTATCGGAATGCAGATATATCTATCCTATCCGATAGTATAGCAGCAATAAATGCTATAAATGGGACGAAGGTAACTTCAAAACTAGTCCAAGAGGTACGATCCAAGCTTGACCAACTCGGGGCTCACAACAGACTCACCCTAAGATGGGTCCCCGGGCACAGGGAGATAGCAGGGAACGAAGCAGCAGATGAGCAACGAGAATGGGTGCAGAGGGGCCCCTTATAGGGCCTGAACCGTTTTGTGGCATAGGTAAACACACAATACGGCTGCAACTCAGGAACGAAGAAGGACAGATGAGACTGCGGAGCTGGGAAGAAGCACCGGGACTCCGACAGGCCAAATGTCTTTTGGGCGGCTATAATCAGAAACGATTTAAGCAAGTAATATCCATGGGCAGGAACAGGCTAAGGATACTTGTCGGTCTACTGACAGGACATTGTAGACTAAAAAGCCACCTGTCCAAAATGGGTATCTTTAGCAACAATCAGTGTAGATTTTGTGAAGTCGAGGAGAGTCTTCAACTCACATCCTAACGGATTGCATCGCCCTTGCCAGGAAAAGATGCAGCATCCTAGGGAAGCATATTATGAATGTCAAAGACATAGTAACCCTCGACCCATCAAAGATCCTGATATTCATTCAGGAACTGGGGTTGATGGAGGAGCTGTAGGCTCAGAAGGGGGCACAATAGATCTATTAGGTCGCAGTGCACAGAACCCCCAATATAATAATAATATAGTTATTCGTTCTAGATGTCACTTAAATTTAACTCTTAGCAAAATCTAGTATAACACGTGCATTTCTTAAAGCACAGACGCCTTTATTTAGATGAGATCCACAGTCGGCGAATTCATTTAATTTCATCTCATCTAATCGTGGACAACCAAATTCTTCAATGTTTATTACATACGTCCTTAGAAACTTTTTGAGAAACTTTTTTTTACTATCTCCTTTTGAGATTACTACCATTCCATTAATAAGCTCACGAAGCCAATTTCTCACTTTTAAAAAGGTATAATCCATCATTCCAACAGAGATTATGTTGATTTTTAGTTAACCATATAGCCGTTTTACGAGCCTTCTTTGTTAATCTAAGAAAATCGTATGGCGGTTTTATGAGGTAATGAACGTCTTTGTAATATCCATTATTAAAAACAAAGCAATCTCTTTTAATATAAAATAGTTGTTATTCCCATAAAATCCTTGAATGTCGACAGCTACTTGATTCTCCATTAAAGTGAATTAAACAATACGTTGGACTAATCCTGTTAATGGTGAATACTCAACTAACCGATCATGCATAAGTAGACAATATACTTTAGTGTTTTTAATACTTGCACTATCCAACTCAATGGAAACTCTGATATCGATTGGTCCTGTTTTAAGAGTTTCATTCTGATGTGTTAAATCTATAACAACAATCGGTGCTTTTTCTTTAAATTCCTTAGGCGTTAGCAACGGTTCAGACTGCTTCATATAGTAACTTGCTTGGAAACTTGCATACATATCATACAAGCTTGCAAATCGATCACGATTAAAATTTATACTCATATCATCATATGGATACGCCTCAGAGTTCAAATGCACTTTCAAGTTTCGTAATTGATTTTGAATCAATTTGTTATCAAGTGAAAAGCCTATTATAGCAAACCGAGGGCGTTCTCTATTTGCTGCAAGCTTAACATTCCACACATGATGAGTACCTTCTGCTAATGTTGGGTTGAGATAACAATCCCAACTGCGGAATGCTACTGGTAGTGAGCCTCCGCTTTTTGTTATATTTAACATTACTAATTTCTTTTCATCACTGAGAGTAATGTGTGGTACTTTCCAAGTAATATTTGATATATTTAATTTATACTCGGCACTTTCAATTTTACTATGATATACATCATCCATATTTTTAGTTATGAGTAGTATTAGCTCATGTTTACAATTCAATAAGACTTTGTTATAGTCTTCACAAAATCCAAGCAGATATTTAAGTGGAATAGAGAAATTGAAATATCCATCATTTGTTAGTTGTTTGTCGTTTCCATTAAACCAACCAGAATTCTCAAGCATACGACTTTCAGGTTTATTCAATGAAATATAGTTTTTTAAGGTTGTTGAAGTACCAACAAATCTAGTTCGATCAATTTCAATTCCATTCAACTCATATCGAACCTCATCGAACAGGTAGCTCATACAATTGTTTTTTAGTTTACCACCTCCAGTAGGCGTGTTGTTAGGCAAAGAAATGAAGCCTTCAATATTAATAAAACTCTCGGTTGGCAGCACATATAAGTCCTGATTCTGGATTGTGATTCTAACTTCATCATTACTCTTAAATGATTGGAGATAAGGAGAGTAGCTATGGTATTCTTTTTTGATTATACTCTCATCCGAATAGGGTTTCTCTCGAACAGTTAATAAATTAGTCATTGTTCTCTAATTTTTAGACCCAATGACTTTAAAAATAATTTATTTTCAGCTGTGAGTTTTTTATTTAACGACCTTCTTTCTTCTGCAGTATAACTCAAAGTGTTTGATGATGGGGAGTAACATATATTTTTATTATAAATAATCATTTTTGTTGCCTTAAATGTAACCGAAGTGTAACACTCTCATTACGTAAATTAACTAAATTTCCGTTCTGATCAACAATCCGTACTTTTAATGAATGTATCTCTCTCGTGTTCACAGGGAAATAAATAAGATTACGCGGCTTCTCACTCATTTTATAGCCTGGAGGAACATTTAAAGCAAACTCATGCAATACATGACTTGATTCTGCATTAACAAATGATCCGCTCACAATGTTACATTCTATTCGAATTGTATTTACTTTTAAAATGTCCACAGGCTGGTCTGAGATGTGTATAGAATTCGGCTTTAGTACCTTTTTGTTAAATCCGAATAATTGACCAATAGTATTAGCTTTGTCAAAATATATAGGTTGTTCCTTAGTCGAAATCATTACTTGAAGCGTATTATTGTTACTTTCAATGAGTGGGAGATTTACTTTATTTGCTTCTTTTTCCTCCATTTCTGAATAATAATATTTCTTATATCGCTAAGCTCATACGATCCAACAGGTATCTCAAAAACATGTTCTCCAATATGTAATAAATTATTATCATGATCCACATTTGGAATTGAGTTATACATGTGGAAATCAATGAGTGCACACTCATAATTTTCCTTCAATTCAATGGGTGGATGATAGTTTGCCATTAAAATTGAGCTGTTGCCCGTTAATGTGAGAGTTGTTGTCATTTCGGTCGATTATCGCTTAGTGAAATAATATTGAGGTTTTCTCATATTATATCATATTCTAATAAAGTCAGCGAATCCCCGTCTATAGCGTCCATTTTCTAGAGGATCATCTTTACTTATAAGCACAAAACCATACTTTTCTTTCCAACAAAATTTACAAATGTTCTCAAATTCACTCAAATTCATATCTACACCTACATGATCTTGGTACACATGCTTCATATTTAGTTCGTCTTGCCTGAACATTATTATTAGATTTGCATTGTCACGAATAAGATGTTTAGGGACGCGTGTATACGTTTGACATAAATAAAACACATCAACGTTATTATGTCGCCCCATACAGAAGTATGCACGAATATTATTTTGTTTCTCACATGCAACATCATCAAAAATCATTAAGGAGTTCCTTTTGGCTTTACATGGCGAGAGAACGCTCTCATTTTCTGAAAATGTAAAATATCCCATCCCTTTTATTGGGCTCACAAGTGTTTTCAAGTATTCATATTTCGGTTGGTGTAAAGACTTTGAATATAAATAAATATTTTCAAACTTAAGTCCATTTGGGCTTTCAATCAAACTGATCATTACATTTGTTTTTCCACAATTAGAAGGCCCAACGATTAGGGCTCTAATTGAATTGGGTAATAATCTGCTATGCCTAACTTGTTTTTCTTCTCCATTTTTAAAATCAATATTCTTCACTTCTATATTCGTTTTTTGTTTTATTAATCTCATATCAGATATTGTTTTCTCAGCAGATCATTACTCTCTTATAAGACTTTGAAGAATAAACATCAATTAAAATGGTAGTGCGCTTTTATAAATTAACTAGTAGCAAACCACAGCTCCATCAAGGTAGAGGCCTTATTGATAAAATAATAAACTCCCTCCCATTTGAGATACATATACCAGGTTATCAGTTCTGTGGCCCAGGAACAAAGCTAACAAATCGCTTGGAAAAAGGCGAAAAGGGAATAAATCCATTAGATGCTGCTTGTAGGGAGCACGACATAGCATATTCAAATAATAAAGATTTGAGCGATCGTCATATAGCTGATTCAAATTTGGCCGAAAGAGCGTGGGAGCGTGTAAAGGCGTCAGATAGTAGTCTCGGTGAAAAAACCGCTGCTTATTTTGTATCAAACATAATGAAAGCAAAGAAAAAATTTGGTATGGGACTAAATCAAAGAAAAAATAAAATAAAACCATGTGAGAAAAAGAAAAAATTTATGCACGCCGTAAGAGTGGCTACTAAAGTATTAAAGAAGGAGGAAGCCATATGATATTCAATCTGCTATAAAAATCGCTAGGAAAGCCATAGACAAAACTTTTGGACGAAAGAAAAATGAAGTAATAATTCCTCGAGTTATTAGTGTTCCTAAACTTGGTGGTTTCTTGCCACTTATACCCATTATAACGGCACTCGGAGCATTGGGCGGACTTGCCTCTGGTGGTGCATCTATTGCAAAGAGCATTAACAACGCGAAAAATGCAAAGAAAGAATTAGAGGAGAATAAACGACATAACAGAAAAATGGAAGCCATTGCTTTAGGCAATGGTCTCTATTTAAAACCATATCAAAAGGGATATGGTATATCAACTGACCATTCAAAAAACTTTTAAGACAGCTACCTAATAAGCCGCTTTCAAACATTGACATTATGAATTTTACTCGCAAACATGTCCCCTTTTTCAGAGGTGTTTTTATGAGAGACTCATTACCAAAACGAGTACACAGAAGGGAAAGTGGTATTGTTAACTTGGACCTTTAAAGTGGAGCTGGAACACATTGGGTAGCTTACTACAAAAGAGATAAACAAATCAGATATTTTGATAGTTTTGGGAATTTACCACCACCTTTAGAGCTTATTAGATATTTAGGAGAGAATATAAAATACAATTATAATCAAGTTCAACGATTTGATTCTTTTAATTGTGGACACTTATGTTTAAGATTTCTATTAATGCAGTATAAAGACGATTATTTAAAGTAACTTGTATTCAACTTTTCAATAAATAACTAAATACATAGAATACGAATTAATATTTTATTTTAGTATATAACAGCTACAAACAGTCAGTCTATCTTTAGTTTGATTATAGTATTTGTGTTGTTAACAACGGAAATTATCTGAAAACCGCTAGTTAACTGTATGAAAAACAGCGTTAAGCGCTATGTAAAACAGCAAAAACCGCATGTTAAACTGCGCCAAACCGCTCAAAAACAGCAAAAAACCGCTTGAAAACCACAAACCGCCTATAAAGGTGTTTATCGGTTTAGAGCTGATCGGTTTATAGTTAAAATGGATGAACATCTTCTGAAAGAATTAACGAAAACAAGACTCGCACTAAAAAGAAAATTTCAAAGCATTAAATTAGGAAGAGCTGCAAATGAGTATCAATTAGAGGAAACGTTTAAACCAATAACACAACCTCTGCAGAAAATAGTCAGAGGGAACGAAATAGTAAATCAGTTGATGAAAGTAAAAAAAGAAGAAAATGAAGGAGAAGTAAGCACTAGGACTAAAAACTATAGTGAATATTATGATGCATTTGACAATGGAATATCCGAGCTTCAGCCACGAGAGTTGACGTTTGCACCAAGCGAGGTGGATTATAATAAATCTAGTTCAACTAGTAATGCAGACTATAGTCAAACGAATGAAAAAACAGACGAGCTCTTTAATCTTAGTGTAAATGAATTGAAACGTCAGAATAAGCTAGATAAAGCATTTGGACCTATTGAAAAAAGTGGACAAATTATATTGGGGAGTTCTAAAATAACTGTTAGCAACAAGAATATTGAGTTGGAAAGTGGTGAAAATTGGAATCTTACACCTGGATTATATTCTTTGATTTACTTAAAAGATCCTAAAGGTTATGATGATGTGGACTTGGATGTATATCAGAAAATCTTAATAAAAACAAATGCTCACAGAAAAAATCATCAATCTAATGGTCAGCTAAAGGGAAATCGTTCTAAAAAGTACACTAAAATAATAAAAAAGCTTTTCTCAATTAATGTGGATCCAAGTGCAATGTCTACACCTCTAAACAATAAATCTATGCATAAAGGTGGAAGTCTAATGACGCTCAGCTTAAGTAAGCCAAATTATGTGTATTGGGATGATCCAAATGAGATCGTTGAAAGACTAAAACTTTTAGTTGCCTCACAAACAGCTGGTAACACTAATCATAATAATGAAATAGTTTCAATAATTGAAGAGCTTCGTGAAGCAAAAATTATTTATTAAATAAATAATAGTGTAATTACAATAATTAATTACTATCAAAATGCCTCTTGACAAGTTTGGTCACTTCTTCTCGAGTAGAGATGGAAAAGAAAGAACAAGTATAAAAAATCTAAAGACTGGTGTTCTAGTTGATGTTGATAATAACATAATTTTTTCAAACAAACGACTAAAAAATGTGGGTGACCCATTAGAAGATAATGATGTAGTTACTAAAGTATTTTTAGAAAGAAAAGTCGAAGAAACGATGAAGAATATAGAAAAACTTTTAGAAGGAAAAGATCAAATGGACCAGAAAACAATAAGTGAAATGTCATTTTCTATTCTTCATGAGGTTAATAAAAACAAAATTGAAATGGAAGAACTCTTGAAAATAACAGAAAGTTCTTTAAGAGATGATTTTACCTCGCAATTAGATTCAATTAAAAGTTTATTTAACGGTGGAAGTCAAAATATAAATTTAACACTCGATTCTATTAGATTCGATAATAAAATACATAAATAATGTGTCTTATGTGTGCTAAGAGTTATAATTTATATGACCGTTAACAAGTTCGGTCATTACTCAAATGAGCGGAATAAAAAGAAAAGTAATTTCCACTTGTTGGAAGTGTATGCTGGTAATGGTTAAGGTTTTGGCGTCAAATACAAACTTAATAAAAATGATTTATAGACAGCACTTTTCAAAAAAAAAAAGGCCTAGTTCTTGGTTAAAAAAAAAAAAATAAAAGAAAAGTTATATATATAAAAACTATAGTTAAAAAGTGAAAGATGAGTAGGAAGAGTTTAATAGACGAAATACATGCCCCAGCTCGTAGAAATTTTAAACGTCGAAGAGTTATTATGAAGGGAATCGATGATCATTGGCAAGCAGACTTAGTGGAAATGGGAAACTACTCATCATCGAATAAAGGATATAGATTTCTATTGACAGTTATTGATACGTTTTCTAAATATGCATGGGGACAAGCGCTAAAAACTAAATCGGCAAAAGAAGTTAAGCACTCATTTTCGAGTATTCTTAAGGAGAACCGAATTCCAAAGAATTTACAGACCGATGATGGAAAAGAATTTTTTAATAAAGACTTTAAAGCTTTGTGTAAAAAACACAACATCAATCATTACTCAACTTATAGTGGCCTTAAAGCGTCAATTGTTGAGCGTTTTAATAGAACGCTAAAGGAAATGATGTGGAGAGAGTTTAGTTATAATGGAACATATTGTTGGATTACAATTTATAAACAGTTGATAACTGAATATAATCAAAACCATCATAGAACAATTCAAATGGCACCTATTGAAGTAAATGCGTCAAATGAAAACAGCTTATTGAACACTGTCCCTGCTACAATCATATAAAAATCTTTAATGGAAGTAAATTTCGTGTGGGAGATTATGTACGAATTAGTAAGCATAAACATACATTTGAAAAGGGGTATACACCAAACTGGACAACTGAAATTTTTAAAGTCAATAAAATACAAAATACCAATCCAACTACATACATTCTAGAAGACTATCAAGGTGCAGTTCTGAAAGGCGGTTTCTATAATGAGGAGTTGAGGAAAACAAAATTTCCAGACACTTACTTGGTTGAAAAGATATTAAGGCGACGAAATAAGAGAGCTCTAGTTAAGTGGCTTGGGTTCTCAAATGATCACAACTCTTGGATAAATGTTAATGAAGTTTTATAAAAATAAAAAATAAAATACAAAAGGAATAAAAACAAAACATGTGTTTACTATTAATATATCACCACATGGTATGCACACAGTGCAGGGAAGCAGGGATATAAAAGTGTTCAAGAATGAACATGAGACGCTGCAAAGCTCAAATAGATTTTAATAACAAAATATCATATACAGTCCACTTGTAAGTGGCTGCATTTAAATAAGAAAACATCACATAAAGTTGAGCCCACCCTCATGAATGGTGGTGGTCGCCTAACACACTAGTGTGTGTGGTGTGGTCGATCTTCCAATTGACTCAAGCCTATATGTCAGGTCACCGACTTCTTGCACACAAACTCCGCCTTAAACAAAAAAAAAATAAAATCATAAACGTATACACAAGTGCTGCTGAGTGATCCTTAAACCAATGAGAAACGTCAAATTTGTAGAAGTTTACAAATTTCAAAGCGAATGACGAAAATTGACGCCCAATTGTGATTGCAAAACCAAACTAAAGCTCACACATTCTGACAAGCACACACATTATTTATTTGTTTTTCTCAAAATTGACCCACAGTCGGCGTGTTAGAAATGCCACACACTACACACACATAGAGTCGCCCTACCAGCGACTGCGTTAATATAAATAAACATTACATGCGGTCGCAAGCGGCTGTATATGAACTTAGGTTTAAGATTTTTGCATAAAATGAAGAAATGTTCATCAGAGCACATCAGTTCGATTATAAACGTCATCTCATCGTGTTAACTACACCCTATACGCGTTTCACATAAAAGAGTGTATCATACGAAAATCTATGTCAAATAACAAGGAATTTGAAGTCTTTATTGATTTCGTGGATACCAATAAACCCACGAATCTTATTTTTGAAGAGCTTATGTCATTGCCGATCTCTGGGAGTGAAGCAGCATGCATAGATCCCGAGACCGCAAATGATCTGCTCGAGCTGCTGGACTTTGGGGAAGATATTGACATCACAGAGGAGGGTCAACGAATGGAACCCAACACCGAGGAGCTGCTTGCCGAGGAGCCCAAACAAGCTAAAATAGCTGAGATTGATATTGAAGTGATTGATTTAACAGGGGATGATATTGAAATTATTGATATCACAGAGGATGATATCACAGAGGAGCTGCTTGCCGAGAAGCCCATCATCGAGGAATGGGACATAAAAAAAATTTTTCATGAAGACAATGAATTTGAAAAAAGCATTGATTTTTTAAATTTTATTAAAAATATTTAGATATAACAACTGAATTTAAATAAAATATATATATACATATTATTAAAAATATATCTTGGTTTTGTTATTTATTTCAATTTATTCAATTAATAAACAGCATACAATTACATATAAAGATCTTGTGTTTTTTTTTTTCTTATCACACTATGAATTAATTTTATAATGACCCCAAGCATACGTTTGAATGCCATCTTCTCTTATTTTCCTCTTATCATCTATAGAGCTTAAAGTTGTTTTTCTTACCTTATGCGTATACAAGTTATGTATCTTAGATCTGAACATTAGCATACTATCACTAAATGTCTTTTTTTCAAATAGACATTCCTTATAGCTATTTATATTTAACTTATCTAATGCAGATTTTTTTACGCCTTTAGATTTTTTAATGCACCCACCTCCCTCAACAGACAATGAATACATTTTAGCTCTGAGGCCAACAAACTCTAACATTCTCTTACCACAATTTTCATCCTTCATCATACCTAAGACTTTCTTGTTACACCTCTTGATTCCATATTTTTTTGCTAACTCTAATGGATACTCAGAAGTATCAAAACGCATCTCTACGTCATCCGCAATATCACTATAGAAATCGTTAGTCTCAATAGAGTATATGAATGAGTCTGTATCCATATAGTTTAATGAGACTTTTTCTTGGAACTTTGGCTTCATATAATTGTAATGGAAATCATACATTTGCCATTTTGATAGTTCTAAAACAGTAAAACCTAAGTACATGGGCTTATCATAAACATTAAGCATACGATTCATTTGAATCGCATACATATCTTCAGAAAATTGCACAGAACTATGGAAACTGGCCTTTGCAATCAGGGCACGAGCACCCAACCTATTGCGATTTGTGGTTTCCCACGATGTAACCAGCTTGATGTCTTTACGTTTTTCAACGTTTTCCATCGTCTTTCCATAGACTGCATTATTAAGTAATTTGAAAAAGTCTTTTTCAAAATTATTTTTGGCTTGTGTTCTATAAAAAGTATTTAAATCAATATACTTTTTAAGCCAAGGAGACTGTTTGAATTCTAAAATTTTATGAATTTTTGTTAATTTTAACCCCATTGTTCAGACATTGCTGGAGATTTCTATAATGTATAGCATACTTTGACTTAGACCTTAGGTCAGCAACAAGTTTTTGTACTTTTGCCTCCGAAGTAGGCTTTTGGTTTGATGGACAAAATGGTAGGTCATTATGGTAATCATGAATGGAGTCTGGATATACAAGATCTACCTCAAGAATGTAACCATTCTCTGAATATTCAGTGATAGATGCAAGATTAAATGAATTGACTTCATCCTCATTCATCCATCTAAAACCTGAATAAGGGAGATGCTGAGACATAGCCCAACCATATAAATTGTTAGCATCTAAGTACATCAGAAATTCTGAAGGCTTAGTGCTATCGAAGGTCTCCATATACATATGATTGGCTTTTGAATAGCGCTTGCAGCACTGAACCAAGCCACCACGAATACCAGTTTGAATAAACCTATACATATCTATGTCTGTTAATAGTTCGAGTTCTATTTTCGTGGTCTTTAGCATTGCATCCCATGAGAGACCGGGTGTTGTATAGTAATGGGCGGGATCTAATGAATAAATTTTCTTGCATATGGCTCGAAAATTTTGAAAAACATCAGTGAGTAAAAGAACGTCAGTCTTAAGATACAATTCCATGTACTCTTTTAGATTATGACATCCAAAAACGGACCAAACTTGTTGTGCGTGGGCATAATCTTCAGCTGAACATTCTTTGTTAGTCAAATTGTTGAAGAACTTTTCTTTGGGAGGGAGAGTTGATTCATATAATCTGCTCTCTGAGTCGATATACTCATAAGGAAAGACTCCTTTCCTACGTATCAAATTAAATTGATTGTCTAATGGAAAAAACAATTTAACGCTTTTAAAACTTTCTATATCTAGATTGTTACTAAGTGCATCAAGACTTGTTGCCATGAACCGAAATGAATCTAAAAATCTAATTTCAAGAATTTTTTCATGGGATGCAATATTAATATATTTTGAAAGTGATATATACAACTCCTTATTAAGGGGAAGTACTTTAATATCACCTTCAACTTTGTTTAATTCCCTAACGAATAAATGAGAATCATATTTTGAAAAATTATGGAAAAATACAGGAACAAAAGGTGCAATTTGAAAGTTTATATTGCAGACATTATGTGCTGCTCCCCTGTACAAGCCAGTTAAATGACAATGATCCCTAACGCGATCATGGCCTAAGCTCTTTTCACAGATATGACAATTAACTGCATTTCTAAAATTGTTCTCATTTTCATAAGATAGACCCATGGGCCTGACAGTTGATAAATAACAGGTATAAATATCTGTTACATCTCTGATAAGAGACTCGACAAATTTTATACCTGAATCTTTTCCAGTCTCTAAAACAAACTTGTCTAAGTCTGGGTTGAAGGCACACTTTATGTAGTAAGAAAATGCTATAGGAATGTGCTGAGAAGTTGCTATTACATTCTCGCTAAGTTGTGCATTGAGGGGGGTGAGTATACACTCAAAATCTGCATAAACAACAAACGGTACATCTAAACTATGTTTATAATTTTTAAAGCTAAGGCTTGCCTTGTCTTCGGATGGGAGCTTCGATACAACCTTCCCACAGTGTTGACGATGTTCGGCATGCATCCTCTCATTATGCGAAAAATTTAGGCATGTTTTACAAAAGTAAAGTTGAGCCTTGTGTGATTGTTAATTGGCGTCTTACAAGCCTAAAAGTATATAGAAAAACAAATAAAAATATATATAAATATATATAGATGTATATATTATAAATATTACCTTGACAAACTCTTTATCCATACGAAATGAGCTCGTTCCTCGGCTTCTAAAAGCATGAGACTTATGTGTCTATCCTTTTCCACCTCTGTGCTGTAAAGTGGTCCATTAACTGCATCCGTCTGCTCATCAAACCCAAAAACATTGATGCTAATTTTTGGGTTTTGAGCTTCGAAAATTTTTAATTGGTCCAACGGTAGAGGGAAATCCAAATTTGAAAAATCTATAGTGAGAGATTCATCGATTTTTATTGATGAACTCTCAATGCTATCAACTTTGTAGGCAGAGCACCTTGCCGATTGATTATTTGTTGGTATTTTAAGGGCTGATATCAATGCCCATTTAAAACAAAACACATCATTATTTTTTACATTAATTATGGCTTTTTTGTTTCTCAAGCCTTTAGGCGTTTCAATATAACTTGAAACTTTTAGTGGAGTGTATTTGTTTATATTTATCTCTAGCCTTAATATTAGTGTCATCGTCCATCCGCTGTCCTTTTCTTGTAATTCTTCCATTTTTGTGCATATAATGGCTGAATGATCTTTTATGATCTCTTGGAGATCGCTTGATGCTGTTATTATACACATATTCGACTGATGTGACTTTATTGCCATTTCCATCTCGTCGTTGGTGAATTTGATATACTCAGCAAAGAGCTCAAAGTTAATTTTACATGCGATGTGCATCATTAAAACATTACGTATAAATGGGAGCACTTCTTTAGCTGCTTCACTCAGAAACTCTGCTGGTTCTAGTATATTAATTTGCTTATTTTCATAAGCAAATGTGGAAATCCGGTTCTTGAAGCCGCTCGAAATGACTTTCACCTGGTTATTCACAGGTGTAAACACAAGCATCTTGTGTGAATTAGATCGAAGATGCGCGCTCCATTTTGATGATTCTACTTGGACTTTGCATGCTGTGCAGACCTTGTAGTTGGAGTTGGCCATAGTGATATTTGCTCCAAAATCAGATGATATGTATGTTGTATTGGTGAAGTAATTGGGGTGGCTTTGACCTTGAGCCGAGCTACTCCGGGCGATGTACTGAAAGCCGGTGGAGTTCGCGGAGTTCATGGAGTTCGCGGAGTTGTTCTTTTCGAAAGACATGTTTTTAATATTGATTATTTTTTTTCACTTTTGAAACACTAAACAAAGAAGTTGTCGAATGAAGAGTTCGAATACTACTAAGATATAAGAAATCATGGGATATAATCTTAGTGTATAATCTTAGTGTCAGAATAAGCTAGATAAAGCATTTGGAGTACTGCACACTCACAAGTGAACCCCACCCTCATGAATGGAATCTTGATCGACCACGCACACACACACACACACACTAGTGTGTGTGTGTGTGGTCGATCTTCCAATTGACTCAAGCCTATATCGGTCAGCGCCTAACACACTAGTGTGTGTGTGTGTGGTCGATCTTCCAATTGACTCAAACACACAAACTCCGCCTTAAACAAAAAACAAAATAAAATCATAAACGTAAACACAAGTGCTGCTGAGTGATCCTTAAACCAATGAGAAACGTCAAATTTGTAGAAGTTTACAAATTTCAAAGCGAATGACGAAAATTGACGCCCAATTGTGACTGCAAAACCAACCATGAGTGGGCCACTTTTGTGACAAGCACACACATTATTTATTTGTTTTCGATTTTGACCCACTGCCAAGATACTAATTGGTCACACATACCCGACATACTATGCATCAACACTCCGACTGTGCAAGTAACAAATCCGACTGTGCAAGTAACAAACCAAACAAACAGTCTCTCACCCCTTTTGTTCCCTTGCAGAGAGTATCATATTTCTCTCACACTTATACCCACTCAACACACATTTTCCTCAAAAAGATTTCACCCACCACACATTTTTCTCAAAATTTACCCACACCATTCTCACTCCTACCAAAAACTAATGGGGCAATAAAAATTAATGGGCAATTAAAACTTGAAGTCACTTCCTGTCATAGAATCCCCATTCTCCTACTATGGAACAAGAATGGGCATACACTGGGTTAGGAATGGAGTTAGTTAGGTGAAGTTTTTATGATTTCGCCTAACGCTTAATGGACGATAAGATCGAGTTTATTGACTGGTCTTTTGATGACGCCGCGGGCTGTAAGAAAATCAACCACATATATATCGTCTATATCGTCGGAACCAGGATAGGCCTGTAAACCTCGACCCAGTCGCCAATCGATGATCTGAATGTTATCCCCTTTTAGGATTACCATATCGCCACATTGGAGTTTTCTTGTCGAAAAATGCCATTTGTTTCTTTTATGCAATTCCTTCAAGTATTCTTCTTTCCAAGGAAAGCAAAACTGTTGGTTCAGGCTTTAATACGCGAGCTGTTCAGTGCGGTTCATTGAGAGAATGGTCTTTTTGATTTCTGGCTCACATATTTAGTGAAGAGGGCCCCTTAATTAGGATGTGCCCTGGACTTGGGACAAATAGATCTGTCGGATCTTCCTACATTGGCCTAATACGGCGTTAATTAAGGCAAGATTCAATCTTGTAGAATAGAGTAGTGAGCTCTCCAAATGTGAATTTTTTTGAGCAAGCTGATTCGTAAAAGAGACCCTTAAAGCTTTTTATGGCAGCTTCCCATAGAGCCCATATGTGGAGCGCTGAAAAGATGGAAGTGCCAGGAAATGTTTTGATGACTACAGTTATAAGAAGCGATATTGTAGCTTCCAGGAAGTTACGACTAAGGATTTTTTCGGCTCCAACGAATGTATTGCCGTTAAAGCCAACAAAGGCTTGTTGTTGGATTGCCATCATAGTGAAACATTCAAAGACACAGACTTAGCCGTTTTGTAACGAGGCATGCGTGACCTTTTTAATTCTTTATGTTGAAAGGTCACCCAAAATCAAGTCCATTATGCGTAAAAGGACGCCAGAAGGTTGTACTTTCGACTGGCGGATCCCCCATAAGTTGGATTAGGAGTTTCTTCCGGTGGATTATGCAAACCTTTTCATGGATAAAATGAGGAAAAAGACGGGAGAAAGGACAGGCGTAAGGAATGATCGGATCTTTCTTATCATAACTTAACGATTCAGATGCTCTCACACGACCGCTAGCTCGCATAATCCCTTTTTTGTCAATAAACTGATTAAGGTTGCAGATGTTGCTTGAAGTTGGAACAGTCGTTCAATATAGCAAGCAGTCGATTTTAAATAAATACTCTATCTACGTTGTTCTACGGCTGGATTGGGGTTTGACCTTGCTGAATTGAGACCTTGTTGTTGGTCTCGATACGCACAGCGAGGCGGAAGTTGGAGCAAATTGGTTCATTACTCGGTAGCACAAACAAGTTATTATTTAAATTAGCAAGGCAGAAAAAACAATAGCACAATCGGAAAAAAATCACAGAACCTATATTTCAGCAGGTGATCACTAAGCTAAGTACTAAGCAATAAAAACAGCTGTTCGCAATGTGAGATGATAGGTTTAAAATAGGTTTTATTTTCACTAACCATGCATGTAATTTGTTTTTTTGTTGCTGTTTTTATATCTTTTTTTTTAGTTCATTTTATTGGTTGGTATAGCTAATCTTTAAATAATTAGGTAAATAAAGTTAAGTTTTATCCAACTGACACGGCATATTTTATTTTCTATACGTGTGTATGTAGCCACACATTAGGAAAGTTTTTTTGGCCCAACGTAATATATGTCGGTATGTAAGCAAATGTCAGATAAGCTCTTCTTAAGAAAAACAGAAACAAGTACTATGTTTTAATTTGAATATTAAAAATCATTTATATACGCACAATCAAAAAAATAGTAAACACAAATCGACGATCATTAACTCAGGGGTGGCACGTCGAGGGGGGCGCAAAATTTAAATGCAATTAGTTTCAATGATTTTAAATTTGTATTTTAATGCACCCCCTGGCGCGACTGTGCAAACAAACATTTGCTGCTGAGGGTAGTTTTTCCCCATTCCTTTTCCTGCGTATAATGCAAATAATTTATTATCGCTGTCCGCGATGGCTGCGTCTGGATTCGCTATGACTTCTCTGAACATAATCTCCGCCTTTCGCCATCAGATCTTTTATTTTTCGAATGAATGTTCTATCTCTTGCATTTTGAGAGACCAAAGAGACCAAGTTGTGCAATATTTCTTTCGGAGTCATCTTAATACTAGTTGCTATGCAACTTAACGATATGTTATCGATCGGTTCTATCGCAAACAATATGCGGTAAAACTTAAGAAATTACATAATGAAAATTATGCCAACGGCGACCATTACACAAAAAAACAGGAAATGGTTATTCTTTAATACCGAAGTATATTGGTATCCCATAGTATATTTGTTTTGTACAATGTCTGTCATTCTGTCTGTCTGTATGAAAGAAACTTTTTTTACACCCTTAAAGATAGAGACTTGAAACTTGGATCATATACTGGTCTGTGCCACGTCAGACAAAGTGAAATAATTTAAGTGTTACGTGTACTAGGTGGTTATGAAAGCGATAATCGCAAATTGGTAAAGCATCACCAAATTTTTAAAGTATGTTACAGGTAGCTCCCCTTAAGAAATCAGTTAACCGGTACACCTGTTAGTGTAAAACGAAAAGACCATATATCTCACACAATTTGAAAGCTAAAGGTATAAATCTAGTAACAGCCTTAAATAACTGGAAAAATAATTGTTGGGCCAAGAACACTCCTGCCTCCAAAATCGATAAAAGCCTATATCTCTCGCATTTTAATAAGTATAATTACCAAACTTTGATGGAAAATTACAAAGATCCTTCTTATAGCATATGTAATTTAAGGGATACAGTTACCAAACTTCGAGGGAAGCATTTTGAAAGGCACACCCACCCTGTTCTTTACTTGATGTTGTCACCTCGTATAACGTATGGTATCAAAGTATTTCGTAATCGGCAAAGCCGGACCGAAACGTTCGCTTTTGATTTAGAACTAAAATTACGATTATGCATTCATTTTCTTGAAGAAATGTATTTAATAAAGATTAAAGTTGCACATCTAACTTCAGAATTTTAATATTATATTAAAATAAAAAAATATTTATTATGCAAATACAAAATATTTATTTTTAGGGAATTAAATGCATAAATTTGTACCGACCATAAACTTATTGTGGATTCTTAAAATCCATAAATACTTCCATTCAGATTTTTTTTTGTTTTTTGAGCTAGTTAGGGTAAATTCGATTAAAGGCAGTCACTTTGTTGCTTTCGGAAAAATGAGCAGGGCTTAATTCCTTTGAATGGGATAATAAAATATACATATTTATTTAATATTTTACACAAAGGAACCGATTAGTTGCTTAAAAAAATTTGGAATGGAAAAGAAAAAACTCTCTACCCCGAAACAAAAATAGCTAAGATCCTTGCTTACAAGGATACTGGACTTAACACTTCACAAATATCAATTCAATTAAGTCGATTGGAATTATCAATATTAACATTAAGCGAATACTTAAACAAACAATGCTAAAAAAGTAACATTCAAAAATTATCACACTGCCAAAAATGTACAGTTTTACATACTAGATCCAAGGCAAAGCACATTATTTTCGATCAAAGTTTACAAATATCAAAACATTTTGTTTAACAAATTTTCTCAGTTAATCGATTTGGAAGAAATAAAGTGAAAGCCAATATTATCGAAAGCACACCAAACAGCCAGATTAAATGTTGCTAGAGAACATATGTCCTGAACTATAGTATTTTTTGATCCGCAAAAATTTAAATTCGATGGTCCAAACCATTTTAATTATTTCTGTCATGATTTAAAGAAGTCTGTAAATTATATTGTATACTTTTAGGCAGCTTCAACTTAACCTACGGCCAACACAACCAAAAAGCATCTAGTCTAGTGTTTAATGTGTAAAGTGTATGTATTCAAATATATTTTTTTACCTAACTTAAACATCCAGCGATGAAAGGCCTTTTAGCGTTAATTGTATTTTGCATTTAAATTTTTATTTTTCTTTTAAAATTCACAATTCTTATTAAATATTTCATGTAAAAATATATATATTTATATATATACATACATTTATATATATAAACTTATATTTATATATATATAAATTGCTGTATTAAATTATTTAATTAGTCCACAAAAATAAATTTTAAAAAAGCAAAAATAATAAATTATACTTTTAGGAACTTTGTGTTTTTACCATCAATTTTATTTATTGCCACTAAAACCAAGTATAAAAATATTGTTTTTCTATTATATATTTTTTTTGAGAAAACTTAACTTACGAACTCTTGTCACATTAGCTGAGATTGACATATTTTATAATCAAACCAGTGGAAAAGTGGGGCCTGTCGTGAAAATTTCTCTTTTCTTGAGCTTTTTAATACCCTACCGCATTAGTTTTATTTTCAACGCATAATTGAAGCTTGTACTTTTGTAGAATCGAGGAACAACAAATTTATACTACGATCCAAGTGAATTTTATTATTTTTTTATGATTTGAAAATATTTTTACTGGAAATGTGAAATTCAGAATTCGACTATGTCTATCTTTTTCAACAGTTTATAGTCTTGACCACGTGTTATCATAAGTAAAACGAACCATGCCTTCTATTTCGAATAACCTAATGACTAGTGAAAGCCAGATCACATTCTCTAGGATCTTGCTTAATATAGGACCGTAGTGCACCTAGCAACGAAAGATTAACCCGCTCGACTGCAAGCTCTACGGTGAATAAAGAGCGTTATAGACGTGATTGTTCTGTCAACCATGCATTGAATGTACTTGCCTTAAATGGCGAATTATTATCACTGATTATAGTTTCTGGCACCACAGATCAATTGAAAATCTGGTCAACAAGAAATTCAATTATTTAAGTATTTTTTCAGTTTTGAATTTCTTTAGAGAGTAAACCCAATGAAATTAGCTGAAGTGATGAAGCTAATGTATCCTTGTTAGCTGCGAGGATACGGACCTAGCAAATCATTAAACAATCTTTGAAAGGGTCGGACTGTTGGACGAAGCTCTCCCATGGGATGACGAAGAGTGTTGAGTTTGAAGTCTTCCTACATTTAAAACGTCGCTATTCCAAACGTAATTACGTACATTAGCTGCGAGTCCAGGCCAAAACAGATTTCGACGTATGCTCTACAAGGTTAACTGAATGTTCCCATGCAAAGACACAAGCCTATTATGAGAAATTAAACTAGTACATTTCTTGTTTTTCCAGATGACTTAATTATTGGATCTTCATAATAAAATCCACATCATTTTGTGTTCATTTTTTTTTTATCATTTTGGTAAAACTTCTTGCTTCATAGGTAGACTTCAATAAAAGGGGTACACATATACAAGTGCAGTGACCAGAAACAAGCCCCGTTCATAAAAAAGTACTTGAAAACGTAAATGTAATATTAATTAATTCCCTATTTTGTAAATTGCTTATATTATTATATACAATAATCTTCCTGGGAAGATTGCGAAGGATGCGCAATAGATAATGTTCAACCCCCGGTTCCCGTAATCTTTCCATTTGGGGACTGCGCGGGGGAATAAAGTACCAGGCTCTGCTTTCTTTTTGTAAATCCTGGGATCTAAAGACTTCTTTTATCGGCTCACTTGCCCCTTAAGACATGCACTTGCAGCTTGCTCCAGTCCTTAACGCGACTCCTTTGAGCGCAACTCCAAACGCTTGGACATGACAGAAATGTAGAGATCACCCACATTTTGTACATTATCCTGTTGTACTTCTTTATCAGATTGCTCAGCTCGTCCTTGTCCTCCTCGATCTGAGCCTGTAGTAGGGCGCGATCCCTATGCGCCACATTTGCACGTTCCTCAGCATCATTGCGAGCCTTCAGCTCCACGTTGCGCTGCTGTGATTCTCGATCAGCCTCCTTGTGTATTGTTTTCGTAGCTAGGTCTGCTCTAACAGTTGTATTTGATCGGTCATTTCATCCAACTCCTTATCCTTAGTTTTAGGATGGTACATTTTACGGATCGCAGTTCTTCGAGTGGGTATCTCTTCCGATCCCTATCCTCTTGTCGCAGATGCTCCTGTCTCGATAAATTTGGTAGATACAACAGCTCTAAACCAGTTTTCACAATTAAAATTTCACCTTCGTTGAAAATTTCTTCGGAAATGGCCGAAAACTAGAATTTGAAATTCTCTATTGAAGTGATAATTTCCCGAATCGCCCTCTTAGCACACTCTTTTATGTATCAATTCTTTTTCTGTTGGTTTTGCCAAACTGGACTTGGGAATTTCTTTTTCCTTTTGTAGACGAATTTCTCCATTTTTTTTTAAGCCTTTGGCTAACTTTTTGTGATGCCGCTCCATTTTTAGCAGCTACTGCTGTTTTGCCATTAACATGTTTACTTATATGTTTTTGGTTTGCTTTGACTTGCTTCTATTACTTCACAGTTCTCTTGTAAGCCACAGAACACGCCTTAAATTTCTCAACGGTTCAAAATATTATCAGATTCGACGTTTAATTTTGAAATCTCTGAATTCGACGCGAAGTTCAAATATTTAGTGTATATCCTCAGAGTCAACGAAGGAAATGTAAGACGACTTTTAGAATCGAACTGCCTGCTCTGACGAGCAGAAAAATCGTAATCCTAAATAAATATGTTACTTATCTAATGCAGCCTCTTTTCTTATTTAAGCGAACCTCTGCGATTTCTACAGATGGATGTTTCTGATTCTTACAGCGTCACATGTTCATACTCGGATACACTAAGTGGAAAGCTGGTTCTAATTTCTAATTTTGTACCGATCTCTTAGTCATATTCTCGCGAAATTTGTTGACTCTAGTTTATAAATTGTGGGAGCTAAGCGCACTTCAGATTTCTCGGGCCAAGGGAGCTGCGGGTGTGAACATGTCTGAAAATAAATATACCAATCTCTATATTTAAGGGAGTCGAAAAAGTGGCGTTCATACTGACGGACAGACAGACAGCATGACGGATAACGCAAACAAAAAATGCCTATAACAAAAATGAATTCAATTTGTATTATTACATATAACGTTCCCGTTGGCTGCTGCTGTTTTTGCCCCTTCTTCTGGCTGCTCTACTGCTGCTGCTACTTCTACTCCAACTGGCTGCTCAGCTCTTCCTACTTCTCCATCTGCTGCAGCTCCTGCTCCTGCTGGTGCTGTTACTGCAACAGGTTTATCCAGCTTTGCCTGCTGCTGCTCCAGCTTCTATGACTCCTGTTTCAGCTCTACCGGCTGATGCCGCTCCACATCATTAAGCAACAGTATCATTTTTACAGGCTGCTGACATAATACTCACAGGGCAAGCGGATTGAACTGCGTTGGAGCATACTTAGCTCATTTGTTTCAGCTCTATCCGGCTGCGCTGTGGCCTTCGAAATCGTTCATCCCAAAATTGTGTTGCAAAGTCAAATCCCTAGGCGTCTCTTTCGATGTTGTTTTTTTGCACTATTACGTCACCAACAAATGCACAAAGCATCAGCATTTTGCATGATTAATATCTTGTGGACAATTTTTGGATATATATGCCACTCCATTGATGTTTGTTTGTCATTTCACTCACACACTTTCGCTCATATAGTTCATATATTTCTGATATATCATTATATGATTTACAGCCGTATATATTAAATTATTATTCATTTTTAATACTTAAGACGTCGACAATATAGCCAATCGCCGTTTCTATATATATTTGTCCCAGCGCGGCAATTTTCTTCATATGCAACATGTATATCGGCACTTCTCCATGTACGTTTAAACTTACAAATCAAAACACTATTCCACTGTTTATATAAATTAACTAGCACAGATTCGATTAAATATATTAAAATATGTACATTATTTGAAGGAAACTAAATTAATCACAGACAATTAAAAAGTAAATAAATTCAGAATATTTACATTTATTCGCAAAGCAACTGAAGAGAGAATAAAGTAAATAGTCGTTGTTTTAGAGATCATCAAATATTATTATTTTTAGTTGCCTAAGGGTCTTGGTAGGGTGGACAACTGCTTTGGCAATTGCTTTTGCCTAGCTCAAACAATTATATTTATGAGATAAGTAAACTTAATTTTTCCTTCCTTCCTACTAATTTTGTAATTACAGCACGCGATTTCGTATAACTAGTTTTACGCACAGCGAGCACGCGATCGCAAGAAACTTGAAGGAACTCCGACCAACTACCGAGTATTCGGCCGAAACCAATCTTTATTAGTATGTGCTAGTCGATACCCACTGAAGAAGACGCATCCAAACATACGATCTTGATGAAAATTTTCCAACTGATCAATAATATACGTCAATATTCAAGTTATGGCTTTTGTTGCTATCGCAAATCGAAATGTGTCGATATTTGAGAAATTGATGATCTTTCAATAAAATAACAAAAACGTATCTGGTACGCGAGAACCTATATATTTACATTTAGAAGTACCTATCGAACTATCTATACTTATTAGTATCGGAGATGCTTGCTTCTGCCTCATACATACCAAGGCTATATTTTCAATCGAATATACACTTTGTTCAGCATTTTGAATATTACCTAAGCAGCACAAGAATTTCTTAATCGATAATTATTTATATCCTTATATAAATAAGTACAGGAGAAATGAACTGAGTACTATACGGTATCACATCGGGCCAAAATTCGCCTTAGTGTTGTGAAAAGTGTTATGAAATCGTATTTAACATTATATATTTGTACTTTTAAATTTTGTTTATGTTAATTAATATTAAAAAAGATTTGAGTACACTTCTTTGCAGTATAGCCGTCGACGAGATCGATATCTCTCTCCTTACAAGAATCTGAGGCAATTCTTTCGACATAAAAAATACAAATTTAAATATACGTGCTAACAATTAGTTCTTATCATATAAACACCTTATTTTACAACACATTTTCAAAACTTAAACGTTTCCTCGTCGAAATCAATATCATATAAGGCAGGGGGCAGCATAACCTCAAATACTTCAGTTGACTTTTCCACAGATTCACTTAGCTGATGTTTCAAAGACTTAAGTGCAAATTCATCCTGGGCCGACTCCGGATAAGCGGGCATCTCGGGCCTCTCAAGATCATCCTCAGCAAGTGTATTGTTGAGAAGTTTATCGACAAGTTTCTCACTTAGAAAGGGTTTCACCCAATGTTGTGATATTGCTAAAAAAAAAAAAAAAATTGGTAATATTTATTATTTATTATAAAGAAGTTTGTGTAAAATTATTTCGATTGAATAAATAATGTTGGTGACTTAAAAACTGAGACTTGCAATTTTAGAAAGAATGTTCAATTTCTTATTTGCAACGTTTGTTGTAAAGTTTATTAGCTAATCCAAATTTTTTGAAAATGTAAATGATTGCGTAGACAATTAGTAATATTTAGTTAAGTTAATGGCTTAGAGATCTTTTGTCCATGTGAACATGAAATTCATATTTGTTTTATCAAAATTATACCAATTTTTCGGATAAGAAATATTTTAAACATTGTTTATTTAATTGTTATTGTTAATCTAATGGATTTGATATTCACCATACTGGGTGAGTTTTCAAACCTGAATATATATATTCTCTATGCCAAATCGGCAAATGACACTGATCAATATGACATATATTATTTGACTTGCTAAAGTATTATTTGGAATTATTTGAAAATATTTCAGAAAGCCAATTGTTTTTAAAATAAAAACAATCCACTTTAACTTATACTGTAACAGTGCAAAATTTCTCTGTACTATTGCCAATTGTTCAAAATTTCAATTGATATGAAAATATATTGGTATTGAGAGACAGAGAATATTGTCGAGTTATTCATAGAAGGTGACTTGTAAATTCCGAACTTACGTTTAAGGCAATTGCGTAAACATTTATCAGTTGGAAATTGCATATAGTCAATAAGATCAAAACTATCGTTGGGATCAGCCGATCTCATATATAGATCATTAGCAGCACTCAGTTCGGCACCTTTCCACTGCCCTCCCTCAATTAACATTCCCACATTCATCTTTTGCTGCTGGCGTCGATGCTGCTTCTGCAGCGTCTCCTTGCAGAGCGAAAATTTTGGCGCGCAGCTCAAAGGCCATTTTAAGTTGGGGCCTTTAAATGGCGTCACATGCGATTTGTGGCTGTTGATTACGTTGTCCAGTTTGCCCAAAACGCTCTTCTTGCTAGCGCTTTCGCCAATCGCTTTGCGCGCGGATCTTGGCAGCACTTTGCGTTTCAGAAAAGAAAGAAATTAATAAAAAAAAAACGCAGCAACTGCAGTTAACAAGAACTTACGATTGGCGCCCTCATTTTCATTGTCCATCCATATTTGTGGCATCGTTAGCTTTAGGATTGAAAATTCACAGTTCTAAAAAATTATAGTTAAATTTCAATTTTTTAATGGAATATTATTAGAAATTCCAAGCCGCTTGGATTCGCTCAATATGACAGGGTTGCTTTTTAACTGATCAGTGTGACCACACGCAACTACGTATATTTGTCCAAAATGAAACTACAACGCCAACAGACAGGATTTAAGAGGCTTTTCAACAGTTCTAGTAGTAGAGCAACATTTTTATATGAAGTTCGCCTAATTGTTTTGTATAATCCTTTAAAAACATTTATATATTATTAAAATTAACTATATCCAAAAGTGTTCCGTAGCAAGTAGCTTTCTGTAGCGATTACCTAAAATTCAGAGTGACCAACACAATCGTGCACTAACATTATGCTATACTTAAATTAGCAAATGTTAAATAACATAGAGTGAGGTTAGCTGTGGACCTATTCCGCTCTTGAGTTCAAAGAAGACCATTGAACGGTTAGGGTGTGTGTCGGTGCGTCGGAGGAAATACCGAAAAAAAAAACGTCGTGGGTGTTTCGTCGTTGCGTGTGTGTGTACGTGTGTATGTGTTGGCTTAATAAAATACAAGAAGCTCAGATATTTGTCACAAAAATACATGTGTATCGGGAATCTTAGCATATACCGCAAATTTCACAAACGGCAACAGCCGACTAGCGTCAGCGCCAATTTCAAGTCAAAATGGCTGCATCTCAACTCATTTAATGCGCGCACAAGAACAACAAAGAGAACAACAACAACAGAAAGCATAAGCAAACATGTAAGTATGCGTGTGAGTTTCTGTGTGTGTATGTTACAGTCGATGAGCAACGGGTAATTAGCCCCAGCACAAAACTGAAATGTAAATAAATGTTTCAATGTAAATTCTAATCAATGCAAAGTTAAGTATGAAAAAAAATGTTCGCTTATAGCAGCTGCTGCTTGTGTTTTAGATTCAATTTGTTGAGTTTATGTTTGTTTGTCCTCAGCAACAATAACAAAGCACAAGCGCATTTGACAAAAACAACAACACACACTATTGAATTTCAATGAGTTTGCGCTCTCCTTTACAGTTCTCTTCCTCTTTCTCTTGCTCTTTTTTCGAGACTCACTCTCAGTTTGTTCGCGTGCTCATAATGTTAAGTTGAGTGAATTTTGAGATGTGTGTCTGTTGTTTCTTGTGCATTTCACTCGCTATTTGAGTGCAATTTGTTTTGTTTTTTTTATTAATTGATTCTGCGAAAGTATAAAACGTAATTGTACAGCCGTTTATCGAGTTCATAACCCAAATAAACATAAGTTAATGAATATTTGCAAACGCAAATACTCAATGCCATCCAGAAATAAGGAAAAAAGAATAATGTATTAAAAATCACTCGCAATCAACAGCTGCTGCATTCTTAATGGGTCCCTTCCGTCTCTTACCACTTTCTTATCATCGTTTTTTTTTTACAGCACTAACAGCAATAAACCAACAACAACTACAGCAAGTGAATTTTATTTTGGGCCGTTTTGCGATTTTGTTTTCGGGGTATCTTCCAATCATTTTTTACGCGCGCTCGAAAAAATAATAAAAGTAAAAAGTGAAATGTAATGCAAAAAGATCATAAATCATAGTATGTACATATAAAATTACCAGTGTTTACGTGACGTGCTATAAAATCACAACAAAAGCAATAAAATACGAAATAAAAGTATATATATATATGTATATATTTTGTGGAAAAGAGTCGAAAAAATTTAATAATATGAATTGGAAATCTTAAATGGAAATAAATTTCAAGTGGAAATTAGTTGCTCTTAGTTCGATAACACGCTTATTTTGCAAAACTACTTCCAACAAAATCGACGACAACACAAAACGGCAACAAATACAAAACTTTTGGATTTTAAGCTTTTCGATACGTTGGATCCAAATTGCATATAATGTCATTAACATGTGGATTAAATATGGTTTTCATGTTGATCATTTTTATTATCATCGTAAATGGTAAGTACTAAAAAATAGAGAGAGAAAAAATTAAAATCAATCAATAATTAATTGCCTTTAAATTATTTTTATTGTTTTTTGTTCCTTGCATAAAATAATTAAATTTTTTTATATTAAACAATTTAATCTATTAATTATTAGTTTTTTTCTTTATTCAGCTGCTGAAAGAAGGAAAATTGTTGTAAAATCAAATGATTTTTTTTTATTAAAAAAAACTTGGTTAGATCACAATATTATCAATATGTTCATTGGCTCAATTTTTTTGTGAAATGTTTCGATTGCGTTTTAATGTGCTGTGCAGCAATCAGTGAATGTTGAATTTCGGCAAGGGTTATTAATTTATCTGGTTTAAACTCGGTTAATTATTTCGGTTCTTTATTAAATCCCTAGAATACATTTTGAAATAAAAATCATATATCATAGTTGAGGACTTTTTAATTGGTGTTATACCAAATTCATAAGAATGTTGTGTTCAAGATTTCCAAGTATCTCGATTATATTAAAACTAAAATGTTATGTTTCAAAATACGTAGAAAAAGTTTTCAAATGCATTTTTCTTATTTACTTTATGTTTTTCCTTATTTATTTTGTATTTAAAGTTGCCTTCAATTTCGATTTCAAATAAACCTTATAGAGCTTACGCTTCACACAGAGCGCGCTCTGTTTGTCATTTTTTGAATTTATTCATACATAAAAACTACAAACTGCGAATAATGGTTTTTGTTGTGAAATCCACATGCGGGCTAACAAAACGAATCCATTGTTGTTTTTTTTTTCACTTTTATTTTTGATCAACTTTGATTTTGATCAAGTTTTTAAAAGTAGTAAAGAAATAGTTATTGGTTAAATGGGCTCAGACTTATATACATTTTTGTAAGTCTTGAGAAAATACCTATTTTTCAGTCAAACACTCAAAATTTGTTTAATCCAGTAAAAGCTGATGTTGATTTTAGCTCAAAGATTAATTCAAACCAATAACAACAAATTGAGTTTCGGTCCAGTTTTATTCCTTGTTTTGATTCTATTATTATATATATTGGGATTCTGTGCACTGCGACCTAATAGATCTATTGTGCCCCCTTCTGAGCTTATAGCTCCTCCATCAACCCCAGTTCCTGGTCGAATATCAGGATCTTTGATGGGTCGAGGGTTACTATGTCTTTGACATTCATAACATGCTTCTATTTTGATTCTATAAATTGCTTGATTTTCTCAAAAGTATTATGTTTTTCAAAACATCGCTGCGACAGTCACCAAATTTGGTTGGTAGGTTGGCCATGACGTTCAAAGAGATTATGATGTAGAGTCCCTAAATTTGATAGGTATGTTACAAGCCGCCTTTGAGAGCTAAAAAAAACGATATTTCGGAAAGTGGAAATCGATTAATTCGCATATATTCCACAATTTTAAAGATAGAATGAGCCAACTTGGAAGGTAAATCCTTCAAAAATCAAAGATTTCAATTTGCAGACCACTGCCAAAATATAAGAGCAACAGTTACCAAACTTGGTAGGTAGGTTACTGAGATCACACTCCAAAACAATATCATACCCACTTGGTTCATTGCTACTGTTATTAGGTAGTATATCGTATGGTATCAAAGTATTTCGCAGTCGGTTATGTCCGACGATCTCTTTGTTTTATATTTATTTTTAGAAATATCCCAAGTTACGCTTGTGCCCTTCTAGCCACCTCTCTTCTGCACCAATCTCGCATAGAAAATCTACCTCATAAATCGCTTACAGGGGAAAAAGGTATAGCGATTAAATTCAGTCGCCCACTGTGAATGATCACAAGTAACAATTCCAAATAGCTAGGAAAGTGGGTACTAAAATTCTATGAATACGTATCTACATCCCAACCATCCTCATCCTCTCCCAAACACTTGCACACAGACTAATTATTTTTCTTGTACTCTCGTTGCTTTTATTAGAATGTTAACTTAATTTCTGCATGATTAAGCATTTATTTCAATGTTATTGTCTATTCTCGGGACTCCATGCTTCTGTAGGTTTATTGTAATTGTGCCTTTGTATTATTGTTGTTGCACAGTCGAGTGTCCGTGTATGGGTGGGTGGTGAGTGGTTGGTAATATATATAATATAATATAAATTATATATACAGTCATATATAATAGTATACAAAGGTCATCTGTGTATAGTATTTTTTGCTATATAAATTCTAAAATCTCCCAAATGCTGGTCACAAATTTATTGCAAAGCTTTGGACTGTTAAGCGTAAGTAGTTAATAATAATGTAAAGAAGGCCGAAATAGATGTATTACGAAACAGAGAGAATATTTGGAAGAGGTACGTAATTGTGCAGAGAAAAATATTGTTATATTATATAGTAGTAGTTGCGTTTGTATGGCCACGCCTACTCCTGCGCCCATAATCGCCAATTCCAATATTTCGGAAAGTGTACATCGATAAACCTGCAAAAGAAAGATAGGGTAACTTGTCAGGCTGACCAAACTTGCTAACAAACTCCTCCAAGCATCTGCTTAAAAATTGTCAGACCACGACCACACCTTCTAAACTTCAAAAAATCTGAAATGGCCATATTTTCCACGATTTATAAGTTAGAGATAGAATCAAATTTGGGAATTATGTTACTGTTTACTGTTAAATCAATAAGACTTTAGTGGTACTAAATTACTAAGGTCACACTTCAAATCATTTTTGACCACGCCTTGTCCCGCGTCTAAAATCAATAAAAGCCTGTATTTTCCGTAATTTAAGAGCTTAAGTTACCTAAGTTGGAAGGAATATTACTACAATCGGTCACGCCAGACTGCAACTATCTCTCTATTATTACTTAATTTGCCATATACTGAAAAATATGTCTAGTTTAACTTTTAATAATTTATATTGAAGTTTTATAAATATTAAAAGCAATAATTTTTGTTTACTACTGTTTTGTAAATATTTATAAATGCTTAAATAGTTTTAATTGGTAAGCAAGCCACCAATTATCTATATATCTCAACTATTGCAAATATATCTCAAATACATCCTATTTTGGCGTTCACCGGAACATCGACACAGCCAAAGAAAATAAATAATACATAAATAATGTAGTATGACAATTAAAAGCCACTTGCCTTAATTTGCTGGTCAAGCTTTACAGATACGGGCGTGCGGGGTTTGGGCCGTCAGCTCCAAGCTAAATAACAAACAACAAAAACTACTCAGCTAATTAGCAGTCTGAAGTAACTAACACAACAACAGTAATAAGCCAAATGAAAACCGGTTAATCCACTCGTCGTTGTTGTTGCCCTCTAATCTAAAAAAAACGACGAAAGAACAAAAGAATATTTCGCATTCGTGTCGTAATTCGTATAAAACGAACGAAGGGTCAACGTCTTTAATATCGTCTAAAATGTGCAAATAAAACAACATATATGAGCAATAATCACAACATGCTGAGCAACAGCTACACTGGTAAAAAGATTGCAGTCGTGCAACAAATCATTTTCATTTTCATTTTAAAAATATTTAAGAATTTTTCTAAAAACTTGATCATTTAGTATGAATCCTGATTATTGAGCGAAACTTTTATTTTTTGTGTTGAACAACTTTTGTTTTTGTCAAAATTTTAATTTAAGGGGAAACAAGTTTCCAATGAATTGAATCCAATACACATCATTTAATTTGTTTCGTATATAGACAGCGTTTGTACACCTATTTAATCATATCTGTTGGCAACGGCTATTCTGACTCAATCTTGCCGAAGTGACAGATCACAGCGACGGAAGCAACAGTTGAGTTACAGCTACTGAAATTTTCAGATACAAGCACATTTACTGATACACATACAGAAACCGACGGCAACTCCTAAAAACCACAAATACTCTTTTTAGCCATCATCATCGTCATCCGGCTGGTCCCACTTCTTCTTTGCTGGCGCTTTTTGCTTTGTAGTCGTATTCTCGTTTCTTTCTTCCCTTTTTGTTTTGTTTTTGTTGGTCTTTTCCGAGTTCAGCTCTTCATAAATCGTGAGTCATTCGAGTGCAATGTGAGTGATTGTGTATTTCTTGATTACTGATCATAACATAATCATTTTTTTTATGGAATTTCATAATTTATATATATACAAATTTTTATTTTAAAGTGTGATTTATATAGTCATAAGAAAATATTGAACGTGTAAGTTATAGCGTCCAAGACATAATGTGAATGCAAATCAAGAACTATGCAAACTGACAAATTCTAACATTTTGGAACAAGAAAGAACATTGTCAAGCTGATGTGACTGCAGTAAGACCATAAAGGATCACAACAAAGATCATAGGGAATACAAATTATATTCTTTATTTATTTTAGAATTTATGCAGTTATACATAGGGCTAATCAGAATAATTATGTAGCAACACTCAACAGACAATTCATTAAAGCTCATTTTTGTATTATCAGATTAGTGGTAGTCGTTAGGTTTATTTGCGCTCTTTCATTCAAATAACAACAAAACGTTATCGTGTCGTGTTAAATATTTATATAAACATTTAAATAAAATCGGTGTTAACAGTAAAATGTATTCAAATCAACAAAATTCAAAATGAATGCATTATATTTAAATTATTGTGTTGTAATCACATGCTTAAGTAAACTAAACACATACGAAAGTCACATATGAATATGAATAAATTACGAAAAGCAATAATTTAACACATTTACATATATAAGCAAGTTTTATGAGCTTATCTCAAAGTTAAATGAATGATTAAGATATTAATTTAAAATCGTACAGAGTAGTCTGTTAATTACAAGCAAAATAACAACTAGGCTATAAAATGTAAAGCTATAATTACCGCATACTAACTTAGAAACGCAGAAAGACAGGCGACAACGGACCTGGACTTTGAAAAGTCAGATGTCATTTTGGTGGTTATAACCAAATACAATATTTATCGGTCTACTGACAGGTCATTGTAGACTAAAAGACACCTACCCAAACTAGAGATTTAAAATAGCGAACTATGCAGGAGGAATCGTCAATGCATATTTTAGCAGTGTGTCGCATTTATTAGTAAAGGCTGCATCATCCTAGGAATGCATGTTATAAGCTTGAAAAACATAAAAGCACTCAACGCAACAAAGATTTTTGCATTTGTGCATTAGCTCTAATTTGTAATATTAAAATAATAGTATACAATTCCTTTTATTAGTCATCAGTTGACGATAATGCAATTGCGGTGGTAATTCGTCGTAAATCGCACATGCCAGCTTAACATTTTATGTATTTTGGCACAAGTTATAAAATGTTACACAATTTTTGCTTGGCAATAATTAAATAAACATTAAAACAAGTTAATTGATTTAATTAATATATGCATTTACCTTTATATTAATTCATTTATTGCGCTTTATGTATGCTTTCAGTATGCATTTAAAAGAGTAATTTAAATTACTAAGTATATTTAAGTACTATTTTATGACAAGTAATGTAATCTTTGCGCATTTAAAAGGAATAACATTAGTTATGATCGAGTATATAAAGTATATATTTTCGATGATGACGATTTTAAATACTATTTTCTAGGCTATGAAGGATTTTATTAACTATTCACTATTCCAAATTTAGATTATTATAATTATCAATAATATCTTAAATTCGGATATTTTTTCCTTACTTTTTGTTATTTGCATTGTCAACTGTCACGCTAATTGCGAGCGATTTCGATTTCAATGTATGATTGACTGCGACTGGCCAAATAGTATCTACAGCGATTTGTTTTGTATCTATCAGATACATGCCTCCGTTATGCTTTAAATATGTCAGTACTCGAATTGCAATGCCTGTTCATATCTAACTGTATATATTATGTACATTTACATCCATATATATAAACTAAGAAAGAAGATCGCCATAAGTTTTAGAAATTCAACATAAAATAGGAAGTGGTTTTGATATTTAAAAAATTCCTAAATATACGAAACAATTTTTTCTATAAAAATAAGCCCTGTAATTAAAATGTTTTTAAAAAAAACTTTGTTTTTAAAAAGTGTTGCCTATTTGTATTAAATATTCTCCAAAATTAAGGATGACTATTTTGTGTATACAAATTTATGCATATATATATATATCTTTTCTATATCCATTAATACTTTGCTGATAAATCCTATAAGCTGGCTGCATATGTCAAGCGCTTGGTTGGTACTTTAAAATTGTTGAGTGGCTTTAATAAAAGGGCGTGACTTGTTGTAAATAGCGACAATCTCTAAAAGACCAAAGGGTAACCATTTCAGAGTGGGGTGTCGTGGTGTATAGCGGCAAGCTTACACGTGTGTGTCGTTAACCGTGACAGATAACAGGATTGATGTGAACTGCGAATCTCTTCAAATGCGAAATGTGATAGGTATTTCTGCTCTTTTATATCTTTTATATTATTATTCTTTCGGCAATTGGGATTAAATTAAGTGTCAGCTATTGCGTAAATGCGGTATATATATATATATTCGATTTCATTAGAAATCAACTCTAGAAGATTTCCAATTAAATATCATTAAAATAAATAATACAATTTTTTCTGCTTTTAGTTTAGAGGTAAGCACACAAATAGATAAAATCAATATCATAACACAAAAAAGCTTTAATTTGTAATAATAAGAAATCATTGTAGATCCAAAGAACACATTTTTAATAGGTGACTTTATTAGAGCTTATTCTTTTCTTTTTTTTAATATAGTTTTTCTGTGATGGAGTGAATTTTGGAGATGTTAAAAGTTTGGTTTTATGTTGCTTGTATGATTGCTGAATATTTACTTTTAATACTTAAATAACATTTTTTTTTATTTGCTTTACGATATTTGTCCTTTGCAGCCTTAGCACATTATCAAATTGGCCCATTTCCATTTTCATTTTCCATATTGATGTTTGTCATTTCGCCCGAGGCGCAAAACGAATTATTTTGAACAGATTTCTTGCCTCTGGCTGTGTTTGCTATTTGAGCATGAGTTAGTTGTCATTGGCAAAGAATGTGGCAAAGGTTTACGCTTCAATTGGATAACAAACACACACAATTTCTGGGTATGTATTTCCGTGTGTTTGCGTGTGTGCATGTATGTCAACGCTAAGTAATTCAATAAGGAAGTTGTCAACTAAAAATGCGCCCAATTTAGGGTTTATGTGCAAATTATGCCGCCTCATTATGCCAAATGGCCATAATAACAATCAAAGTGCCAAAATAAAAGAAAATTTAATTAAAATATTAAAGCAACGCGGTAAGCCACGGACAGGCAGATAAACAAATAAACAGACCAAACAAATTCGGGCAGACAATGGCATAAAACTCTCCAAGCACATTGACAAAGCTAAGAGGGTCTAAGGGAGTAGTAAATAATGAAAGTCAAGTCAAGTTACGAGCGAGGACCACAAACAAACATTGGACATAGCACAGCTACAGAAAGAAATACGTTATGCACAGTCTCCCAGTCATAGATACAAATGCGAAATGAATGAATGAGAAACCGCAAAAAAATAAGCAAATGTTTTTTTTTACGATACGATGTGCTTCGTTCATTTAAAATGTATTTAAAATATATTTATTTAAGAAAAAAAATAGACTGAAAATTAAAATGAAAAAAAAAAATAATAATAATAATAACAAAGAATAAAAAATAACAAAATGTGATATAGATCAACATATATATTGCAAGGACGGTTAAAATCCAGAAAAATCAAATTAGTCCAATAAAAAATAATACAAAGTGAAAAAATCATTGAAATTAAACAAATAAATACACCTAGTTTACAGGGTACTGAACCAAACCTGACAGAGTGAAGTGTAGACAGCTTTTCAAACATTTTCATTTAACACACATTGCAAATTATGTGCATTTATTTTGGTAGCAGATACATTGTGTTTCCCCAAAGAGACGACAAGGTACGCTGTAAAGTTTTTCTTTTTATTCTGTCTGTTTGTTTGTTTTCTGGTGGTTTTAGCTTGAATGGCAGCACATTAATAAAAGTATTTCATTTGAAGCAAACTGGCGCCAAATAGTTTCATGAGTAGTCAGCAAAACTTTGGCTTCATCAACAAAAACAAACAAAAAGTTGCTTTTCAAAGAAGCTTCTTGGCTTATTTTGTGTGTCTTTAACTTTGTGCCAAAGCTTATAGCTGCAAAAACGCTATTGTTGGATTGAAGACAAATAATAATAATAATCAAAATAGTTTTAATTTAATAGTTTTAATTGTTTCTTTTATATTAATACTATACAAAATTAATTTTTCATTTTGATAGTTAATTGCGCACATGTTAAATTTAAAGCTACTCAGTGAGGGCATTAACATGCCATCTATGTGTTTAGATTTATTTGCTATGTCTGTGCTCTTTGCACGCAATATTCTAAGCTTTTTGTTCTGCCTGCTGGCTTAGTCCATATGCGCTTTTTCACTTTTGTGTCGCAAATTTCTAAAGATCTAAAGAAAGAGTGAAATAAAGAGAAATGAGTTTTTTCTTCTATGTTTATTGTGTTGCTATTTACGTGCTGCCCGTTTTTTGGGCATTGTGTGTCTGCTACTTAAGCTGCTACACTCGCAGAATATATGTTATAAAATTGCCAGTTAAAACACACATCGATAAATATTGGTAATGTATATTGCGCAATGTTAAGCTGTTTATAAAGAAACACAAATGCTTTCTTTACATGTACATGTGAATCATCGAATATGAGTTAACAGAACGAACTAATAGATTCAAGTACATTAGACTTTCTAGATATGATTAACAATCTACTTTTATATTTTTATAAAGCAATTAGTAAGTAAAGCAAAGGGAATTTTGCTTTCTTGGTCTCATAAACTTTGTGATTTTCTGAAGTTTTGGGCATATTTTTTGTAGTGTACGATTTCTGCAGCTGTGTGCCAAAGTTTATTTTCATTAGTTTTAATGTGGCTCATTATGCTCATAGTCTCATCGTCATCGTCTTGGAGATCTGTAGATGCGGCGGTGTCTGTAACTGTAGTTGTATCTGTGTCTGAATCGGTGTATGTGTCTGTATTTGTATATGAATCTGTGTGTTTGGTCGTTGCTTCTCCTTTTCCTTGGACGCGGCAAACTGATTGCTGTAATTATAATTAATACGAATTTCGAGTGAGGTGGACATTTTTAAGAATAATACTGTTTGAGTTGCATACCTATTCAAAGTCAAAGTCATTTTGTGGTTGCGCTAAACTATAAATAAAGATATTTAAAGAAGTATAAAAAAGTAAAGTTAAAATGTGAACTATAAACAGTTATTGGAAAGCTCTTCTAAAAATGTGTTTTTAATTTGTAAAAAATATAGTTGGCAATAATATACAGCTAACGTCAAAACAATTATAATAATAATTATTAACAAACACAAATAAAATCCTTAATTGATATAATCAATGACCCAGACCTTTTTAAAGACTCTCAAAGCTGGAAACTTTATTATATATTTACGTTAGAATCAATCTTTATAACTTTAATCAACAGTGACCTAATATTAAAAATATTTAGAAATGGTCACCATATAATCTAGTTTATGTATTTGTCGGTCCACTAAATATTTCTCCATTTATTTAATGGTATAGGTATAGGTTAAATTGTTGGCCTTCAAGTTTCGTTTCGATTATCTTTAAGATCTGCCAAAAGCTCTCGCGAAATTATTTGCCATTAGCTTCAAATTTCGAATCTAGGTTCTCATATATAACATAACAAGTTTTCTAGATCCTATAAGAAACGCTCAAGTTAAGGTAGAAAATATATTCTATATTGATCTCATTTTTATCAGATTTTAAAAAGAAATTGGCAAAAAAAGATATGTATATTTATATTTAACAACTGCATAAATCGAGGCCGAGCTCACTCGACTACAGAATTTTTACTTGTTTGTTATTGATTTTGTTTGGTTTGAATTGAATTGAGGAAACACCTCCACCTATTATACGGATCTATTATTAGGATCTTTAATATAGCATTGTCCGTCAGTCTGTATGAACGCATCTCAGAGACAATAAGAGCGAGAGACTTCAAATTTTTAACGTAGTTTTTAAGTTTACTTCATTTCATATATGTATGTATGTATATAAGTATGTATGTATTGTAAGAATGTACGAATGTAAGAATTAATAAATTTATGTATGTATATGCGCTGTTATATTTTTTTTTTTACCTTTACCAACTTTAAGATTTGAGATATATCCAAATAAAACTTTTAAAGAGAATTTCGTCTATAAAACTCGGTACTGGGTATATCATATTAGTTATTTAACTATTAGATTGCAAATAGAATAATTAATATTAAAAAAAAAAAAAATTTATTAAGTTGAACTAATCTAAATTTGCAATGTATATTTCACTTTTTGTTTTTCGCTTATTTTATTGGCTCACTGATTAAATCAGCTGTTCCAGCAAATTGAACACGTGAGAAACAGCGACTGAAATTTCATTCTTATGAAATTGTGCTTGCCTACCACATTTGACCAAGTTATAAATTTGTTGGGCTCGAGTGTTGAGTGTTGATAATCGTAATGCGTGCAAGCGAGATAACGCGATAGCGAGCGAGCGGGCGGGTCGCATGTGTCTTGAAGCATTCGTGTTTGGCTTAAATGCTTGGCACATTGAGAACGCACATGTTCACCTCACCATAGTGGTGGCAAGGCCAAAGCTGTTCTTGGCAATTTACTACCCTTCACGGCAAGGCATTTACGCTTTGCTGCTTTGGGTTTCGAATTTCCGGTTTTTGTGGAAAATCCACGTCAATGACAGCAGCAGAAGCAAAAGTGGACGCCTCTTATTAGTCGCTCAGTCGCTGCGACAAAATATACACACAGCTAGGGGCACATTAGTTTTTAATCAAATACATACATATATGTATGTATGTATGCATCCTATTTATGCAAGTGTGATTTTATGTGTACATGCATGTATGCCGGTATGTATGTATGTATCTATATAGCTATCTATTAATATTTGCATATCGATGGGCTTGTAAAATATTCCAAGGTATTTAATATTTATATTCAATTATCAAATTCATGCAGACTAAAATAAAATACTTCACCCATGCTTTAACAATTTCATAATCCATTTCTTTGGTAAGAAAAAATTGCTCTAAAATTAAGAAACATTTTCTAAAATGAAATCCGCACTGAAACCTAGAAATGAATTTTAAAAAAATATTTGTGAATATAAAAAAAATAATAATAAAATTAGAAAATCTTTGTATACTTTTAGAAAAAGTAGAAATGCAAATCACTAGTTCAGAAAATCAAAATCTCCCTCTTTCTCTTTCTCTCACACATTCCCTCTATTTGCTTTGAACTTTAACAAAAAAAAGATGGAATTTGAATTAAATAGGCACCGAAAAAAGAAACCCATACAAACAATGCCATAAAAAGCCGGCACTCGCTCAATTGCAGCCGGGAAATCATTTTATTTCTTATTTTATGCACTTTTATACCCTAATTTAATTGAAATAAACAAAACGGGTATAGTTGTTTTGTACAAATGTACGTAACAGGCAGAAGAAAGCATCTCAGTCCTCGTCTTGATTGTTAATCAGAATCAAAAGCCGAGTTGATATATGATCCATCTGTCCGTCCATCTTTCGGTTCGTCTTTTTGTAAGAACACGCGGATTTCAGAAACTATAAGGGCTAGAGACTTATTTTATTTTATTTAAAAGAGCCAGGTTCCATGTATATCATAGTCAACCTCCCTGTTTGGTTTTCGGTACAATACGAAATTTTCTTTAATACGATTACTAAACAATTGTAGAGGCACTGCCATAAAGTTAGCCAGACACACGCTTCAGTTCATTTAAATGTAATTTATGATATGCACAGAAAAACTGGACTCAAACGGACCGAATCCGAAAACATTTTTTTGTATCTAGTAGGAAGATCACATTGTCATTTAAATTACACAAAAATGAGACTAAAGGATTTGAATTTGATTGAGTCCTATACAGAATAGAAATTGATTATTGTCATATCATACAGATATTTGGGTGAAGAGGTCAAATTTTGTATTAACTCTGCATATTTCGAATTAAGGACTATATAAAGATTATAGGAAATTTCAGTTATCTTTTGGTTATAAATTGGTAAGCACGATAAATAGTTCAACGATCTCAAACGTATGATAAACACGTGGTTATGCTTGACAAATTTAGAAAGTAGATTTTACTGCTTTGAATAAAAAATTAAAGTAAGTTCTTGTTATCTTAAACACACCAAATAATAAAAACTATGGTTAACTATTTCAAAAGTAGCTTCGTTCCCATGAGTATATATATAAAGAATTCATTCATATGACTACTGGTTGATAAGCTAACATTCTTACTCAAATTTATTTTTTTTAACGACATAGTGTAGTGCAAATCTATTAAAGACACGAAAGCAAAAACATTAATAATACGCAATATTACTGACAATTCCAAGTTGTTTGATTTTTGCAGTATTCAAAAACAGTTTATTACCTATGTCGTAAAATATCTCGCTTTTTTGGGAATCTTTTAATTTGAGTTCAGAATGCGGTTGCTTACTCGCTTTGGCAGTTAAAACTTTGTTTAGTTAATGGTTTCCTTTTAATATTCTGGAATCGCTTCTATGTATTTTTTTTTTCTGGTTATCTGATCACTGTTCTATTTTAAAAAATACTAATAAAATAATAATAATTTCTGAGCTAGTAAGTAGAATTTACATTTTACCCTCTTGCTGAATATTATCTTTTTGTCGCAATTACGCATTAAACGAGACGTCGACTAACATAAAGCTTGTCCTGTCCGTCTGTGTTCATGCGACCTTGCCCATTAGCTTTGATGTTATCTTAATAAAGATATATATCAGTTTTTTTCTCAAAGGCAATATATGTTTTGGATGTTGAAATTTAGAATGAATTTGAAATAAGCCAAAGTCGATCTTTTTTGATTTTGCCCAGCATTACAAAGCATTTTGTGTGTTGTTGTATCTAGTTGGCTTAATGCAGTTTTGTTGGAGCTGTTAACACATCATGGAAAGACTTAATTTAATTTTGTGTCTGTTTTCGGCATTATAAGAAAGTAGAAAAAAGCTCTTTAAGTCGCTAGCCAGTCATGCTTAAAAATCAGCTTTTGCTTTCTTCGGTTGCACAAATATTTCAAATAGCTGATATTAATGTATATATATGTGAGCTACTTAGAGATTAAATTGGAGGTGGGTTGCTCTCTTGTCAAAATGTTTGCAATTAATTTATTAAACAGTTTTGTGTGTCTCACTCGACTTCTGAAGTTTTTCATGTTTCAGCTAGTTTAGATGCGAAACTTGAATTAAGGCAGTCATTTTCTAGCCTTCCGAAAAGAAGGTAGGGCGTTATATAATACATACATATTTATATAAAATATTGTGTGTAGAAATAAGTTAGCTGCATCCAAAAATTTAAAATGAGAAAGGAATAAATACTCTAACCTGAAGAGATAGCTAAGATCAGGTGGTGAGTGGTTTCTGATAAGGATTTTAAGCTTTGTGAGTGGACAGTAAGATCTCCAGACCTGAATTCAATAGAGTACATGTTAGAAGACGTGTTCCGTCGAGCTTAGTTGTGTAATCGACAGTTGACCAGTCAGCCCAAATTCCTTCTATTTAGGTTCTAAGAAATTGTTTAATCGATTAATTATAAATAAATGTGGACGCTCAACTCATTGTTATTTTCATTTAATTTCTACATAATATACAAAATTTTCGTTTCCAATATTATAAAAAAAAACTCAAATGCCAATTTTCGAATTTCAAAGAGTGTATACCTCCTTTTTTTTAAAGAAAAGTAAATACTCTGAGATTAAGTTGTGAATACAAAGAATTTATCAGTGAGACAGTTGCTTCTGCTGGGCTTCGACAAAGCTGAATTGTTGTCTTGGACGTATATGTAGAAGTTAACATCTTGTGCAGATTTACAGACCTAACATATAGTTTCCATAGCTTTTAAGCTCTTTATATGCATCTAAATTTGTTTGTTTAAAAGTTTTTATATGCAGATTTAACTCAACTAAGTTATATTTTTTTTATTTTTTTGTAAAAAGTGCTTAGATATATTTGTATTTAATTTTCATACATTTTATTTGTATAGTTATCAGTTAGTATAATTTTATAATTGCCAAAGTTACTATAATAAAATTATTCTTATAGACAAAAAACCCAATAAATATTAACATTGTATAATCATAAGCCTTAAACATAGTACGTAATACAATTAAAATCGACGACATTTGTGCCATGTGTCATTCCGGTGCCCGTTGTAGTAACGATGACAACAACAAGTAAAAATAAAAACACGACATGTAACAGCAGATATTGTACATACAACAGACACAAATGATCAGAAGCAATACACAAGCCACAATACGACAGATGCGAGGGCACTTTTATTTTTATTTTATTTATACCCCTGCACTTTAATTCATTGTAACAAAAAGTGTAGTTTATCTTAATAAAGCTTTCACAAGCAGGATCTAAATGCACCCTACATTTAGACCAGCAAAGGTAAGAATACGTAACAGGCAAAAGAAGGCTCTTCCGACGCCCAACCCACAACAGTCGAGTCCGATATAGCCATGTCGGACTTATTATATTGGAAGGGTATATCGTAGGCAAACTCACTCGGCTACAGCAGTCGTCTTATACCCTGAAACTATTCAATCAGATGACATATTCGCTATGAAAGCGAAAAACTAAAAGCCAAACAATTTTTACTTTTCTTACTTGAAACTAACTTAAACATTTGCTATACTGGTATTTTTTAACCGAAAACTCTCAATATGTGCAGACTTTAATGGATTTATGTTATTCACGTGAATTGCCACGCTTATTTTGTTGTTTATATTACCAAGCGGAGCTAACCAAATGGCCGGCCCAACAAATATTATGTCTGCTTTCTTCCTTTGGTAATTGTTATACATGATTATGGAATATTAAAAATTATTTATAATGAAGTTGGTAAACGCAATCCATCCTATCCTTGAAAATTGTAATTAAACAAGCTCTTGTTTTTAAGTATGTATGCGCAGTGTGATCCAATTTATTCATGCACGTATATATTCAAGTACGAATATATTTGCACGGTTCGTTCGACATGCACGATTAGTTAATTGCATTGAACGTTAAGTTGACAGCTGCTTAGCTTGTTGGGGGAAAATGGCGTATTGTCCTCTCATTTTAATGTGCGTATCCAAGTCTGAAGTCGTTGACTAAAAATGTGAAATGATGTAAAAAATTGTTTGCCTGCGCACAAGCATTAAGTCGATTTATTTAATGCGGTGTAAATGCAATTTTCACTTTGTGTTGTTCAACTTAGTTCACACAACATAAAGTTGTTTCTATCAAACTGTTAATTAAATTAAATATTGTATAAAAAATGAGAAAATATATTTAAAATTGTATATTAACATCGAAGACCTGAATACAAATTTGTATTTATCGATATCATTAAGCATATACATATTTAGCAAGATATTACTTATGACTTCTCGAAAAAAAATGTGATTTTGGTTTAATTTTGCCAAAGCAAAAAGCGCATCAGCAACTTGTGCAAAGATCTTTAAAGTTGTCATTTCTCTTGCTTAACTTGTATGGTCTGCGTGCGTTCTGAAAGTGTGCTAGAGAAACTTGATTCAATTACTTAGCGACCGCCAGAAGCGTCAGTTGAAATAAATTGTGGCTTGAGTGCACACATTGGATTTACTAGTAATTTACCGTTTACACACACACAAGCATACACAATCGCGCAGAATTGTAATTTTTCTGCATACCATTTTAACTTTTTACAGCAGCTCTTGTATGCATGGGGGTTGAGCGCTGTTAGAGCTAATGGTTGCAGGTTAGGAGATGATGTATCCACAGCTAAGTGCCAGGCAAGACAAAAAAATATCGGTCTCAATAAAAATAAAAACAGAAAAATGGACCAAAAATCTAATGAATTAAAATGTGAATTCGTTTTTCACCTACAGATTATAGATCCTTTGGTAGGATGTAGTTTCCCTCTCTCTTTATCACGTTTAAAATGATGACTTTCAGTCGAATTTTTTGACACTAGTGAATTGGACATGCGAATTGTGCAGGAGACCACCAAACAGTGCATTATATCGCTTGGATTAGTCACGCCCATTAGCACGTACATGCATGTACATATATAAATATAACAACCAACAATAGCAAAAATTATTTGGCGCTCATTTGACTAATATTGCAATCAACACACACAACCTAAAATAAACAACAAATCGCAAAGCTAACAATAATATTAGAATAATTTAGTTCGGTCACCCTCTCCTCCTTTGCAAATTATTGTTCACATTTGGCTTTATGCAATGTAAGGGAAATTTCATTCTCATTCTCTATTGTGTTATATGCAAATGCGTCAATTAGACGTGCAGAGAACAAAAAAACCGAAAAAAAGAAGGAAAAAAAAAAATTAAACTGAACAAAATGCTGAGCACTTTGTGTATTGATAGAAAGTTTAGCCTCGTAATTGCTTAAATTATGATCAATATTAATAAAGCATATCGTCTAAATAACATATAAAAAAAATTTAACTTTGAAATTGATAATTATAACTAAAATTACACTTTTTTCGTTAATTTTTTTTCAAAAACTCTCAACTTTCTAAAATATTTATAAGAAAATTGACGAATATGGTTTCTAATATTTCCTATTTTACTATATTTACTAGCTATTGCGGATTAAGAATCCTTTAAATGAAGTCATGTTTCCCTTTTTTTTTTCCAAATAGAGTCAAAAGGAATTAGATTTCTCGTTCAGTCTAGATTAGCTGCAGCCCTAACCACAAAATATACGCCGCCATGCTTCTTTTACTCAGTCATAGCTATAAATGTGCATTTTTTAAGTACTATCGAATTTGAAGTTTTTTTTTAATTTATGTCTTTTACTAAACATAAAGTTATCCCAAAACGCATCATTACGACTCTCCCCATTTAAGGCGAAATCTAACAAGAGAATTGTAAATATAAAAGTCCAGAAAACACGTAAGGCACGAATGTACGAATAAATATTGGTCTGACTGTAATATATCCAAAAGATCCAGAAATGAAAGTATACCTAAAAAATTACCTTGATTATTATTTATGATTCCATGTTTGCGCAGCTTATTTTGAAAACATCGTTGATTATCATGGTTACACATAAATGTGACTAGAATTTCTTGACATTCGGCTGTGCGTTTTCCTTTCGAGAGGTGGCAGTAATTTCTCTGAATTCTTAACTTTGTGGCATACACCATTTTTTTCTTCTGGCAGGAAGGAAACATTTTTCAGTCTGCACTTTACTCACTCAAGTAGTTTTTAATTTGAATACTTTGCGTTTTATACGCCCATAACTCTCGAACCCTTTGAGACGCAAGGTAAGGTCTAATCTTTTTTTTTTCGTTTTTTTTTTCACTTATAAGGGTGCGTTTTTTTTCGATTTTTATTTATTTTTTTATTTTTATTTTGGTTTGTGCCTTTAAGAAATATTGAAAATTCCATAAGTATTGTTTAAATATAGTAGTATTTGTGAAATTAACAGAATGTTTCGTCATTTCTTCTATTTGCAGGCTACGCAAAAGATATTTCTGGAGTTGAAAGAGGTAAGCTTCACCCCAGACCACCCAATACTATCAATGCACTTTAAACGCAAATGTGAGGCAAGTTCACATGCCACATTTCTTTTGACCATTCTTCCCAATTGTGTGCATTTATGTAACCGTAAAAATACCAAACAATCATATTTAAGACTATAAATGAGTAATTAAGCGTTTGCTTTAGTTTATAACCAAATTTTTAACTTTGAAATTTGGTTTTTAGTTATAAACGTAAGTTATATTTATGATTATGTTCACATTTGAATCTCTTCCAATTAATGTAAATTCCAACAATTCAAAATATTTAAACAATTTTTAAATAACTGTAATGAGCTTCATTTCAATTACAATATAATTTTTGAAATATGTATATGTAAAAAGTTATGTTACAGCAACAATATTCTGATATTTGTTTTCGGTCTTAAGACCAACAAATATACTAAAAGCCCAATGTCCGCTAAATGTGGTCTCGGGGAACATTGCATGTGCAGTTTTTACAGCGCTCTTCGGACATTTACACGACGTCACTTGGCGGACCAGACTGACTGTTCACACCAGTGCAATTTACAGTGCGTATGTGGCGACTAAATTTCGATACAAAGGTGTCACTGTGGAAAGTCAGTATTACAAAAAACAGTAGAATTTGTAAAGTTAAAATTATTATGCTGGTTTTATTTTTATTTGCTATAATAAGTACATGAATTATTTCAATATATTTCAACATATTTTAAATATATATATATATATATATATATATATATATATATATATTTAAAATATGTTGAACTTTAAAAAATTATTACTTAATAAATTATATAATAATTTATTTATAATTATAACTATTATAATGACCAAAATGAAGGCATATAATAATTATTTAATTCATTCCGTTTTAAAAATTACACCTAATTTTCGTGAATTACCATTTTTTAAAAGAACTAAGAACATAAATGCGCAAATTTATATTTTGATAATTATACAACTTGTTCCACTGTGTTGTGTTCTTCGGACTATCGACCAGCCGTGTGCAGTTGTTGACTTTACCGCCTGTCGTTCGAATTGGCTTAAATATATGGAGTATGGCGGGGGACGTCGGCGTTGGAGGATGGTGAATGTATAGGAATAGCAGGCATTGCCAAAGTTGCTGCATATATATTAGTATGTGTTTTGGCTTTTGTTTGTATTTTTTTTTTTTTTTTTTTTATTTCGCTGTTGCGCCTGTTTACTAGCTTGGAGTGGCTGGCTGCCTACAATGGCACAAAATCAATGAAGTTGTTTGCAGTAGCAGAAAGACAAGCAAAATGGGCGGCAAACAGGCAAACTCTTGCAAAACCGCCTTCGCCCAGCCGCTCTTAGTTCACTGTCATTTATTGAAAATATAGTTTGATGAGTTTTACTTGGCCAGCGAATGGTGCGGGCGGCTCTGTACATTGAACCGGTTGAACAAAGGGACACACTTCCAGACACAATCCACATCCAACAGCTGTGTTTTCTGCAAGTTGCGGTAAATGTATTGGTTTTTGTGGGCTGCTGAAAATTGGTTAAACAAGTAAACTTTTGGCCGCCCACTTATTTTTCAATGCTATAACTTTAAAGGCATTATATCAACATTGCCTTCATTTGCTTTTGCTAGTTTACTATTTTAATATTGTATTTGTAAATATGATAAACGCAAAGTTCTTGTTATTTTTGTTATTTGTTTCCATTAACTTTACTTTATTTTGTTGTCGTTAAGCCTTCTAGCCAACAAATAGATGGGCTTTTAATTTACCAAACTTTCTTTTTCAACCTAGATGGTGTATTAATACACAACAAACTATATGTTAAGTAACACCTTACATAAGAATTTTCGCCAAACCATTTCCGTAATTTTGACACATAATAGTAAGCAAGCAGCGGACCGCAAAATCATTTGAACCATTTATAAGTCTCTATTCAAAACTCAGAGCTTGCTACTATGTGCAAATTTTTTGGCAAACATCAGTACAACAACATGTTGGCCAACTTTATAGGCGCAATTGTTAAAAGTATGCCGGCAGACGTAATAAATATTTCAACTGATTGCGTGGGCGTAAGTGGGCAAAGCTATTAACTGGGCATACCCCTTCAAGTGCCAATCGTCTGCACTATTTTTTTTTATATCTTCTTTATACTGATTTTTCAATCGCTTGAGGGCACACGGTATCACTTCACTCTTTATTTTTGCTGGCCATAATCGTAGTTGTATGTTGGTAGTAAGAAGTGAAAGAGACAGTTTCCCACTTTATATGCCAAGTCCTAAGTAAATGAAAGTCATTGTGATTTATTTTTAAGGTCTTTTTGCCAACATTTAGAGGCGTATTAATTTTGAAGGTTTGTTGCAATCGTATTTAATACTTAACTTCAACTTTTGCTTGATCATTCTTTCAATCCCATTTGACCAACTTTTTTAAAAATTGAAAATATCGGCGTAGCCGACTGCGAAATTCTTTGACACCATAAGTAATACTGGATGATAACAGGCAGCAAAGAACAGGGTAACCCTGAGAAATATCGTCCAAGCTTGTCTTTTAAATTGTGGTAAATAAAGGCTATCGTGAATTTTTGGAATTTTTATATCTTCCACAATTTGTAAGCGAGTCTGAAAATTTTGAAAATATGTTGCATAAATGCCAATAGCTTCCAGACTTAAAAGCTACGATCACCAAACAGAAAGGAAGGACCCTTTTTTAAAATAGTTATTTTTACCAACGAATTTTATTTATTATTTTTTTTGGTTGCTTACCTTTTTCTGATTTTAAGGAATTGAATTATTCATTCATTCCATTTATTAACTAAGAGTTTTTACAAGGACGAACAACTTTGCATCTTTTTTCTTAAAAGCTTCGATTATACATTCACATGTACAAAAGGTAATATATTTATAAGTACATTATTAATATCGATCTATAGTCACATTGAGGTTTTAGACTGGGCAAAATAGGAACATCATCATTGCATCCCCATACTTTTCATCATGATGCAGCACAAATGCCAAGCACCAGTTCAGTCGCAAGCTTTCCTGTTGTGTACCGTTAAAGCAAATTTGTACCTATCAGCAGAAAGGCAGACTCTCTGGCTATCACCGTCACCATCACGTTTGGTCACCGTTTTGTTTGTTGTTGTGCGCTTCTTTCCGCTGCTTTGGTTGTTTTTGTGTATATATATGTATACTCACATATTTAAATAAATTTCTTTTTGAAATACACGCTCACTTAAACTGTCGGTTACCCTCAGCGTAATTTATATTCGTTGCCTTTTAGCGACTGCTACTGCGACATTTTGGTGGCATTTAGACTTGCTTCACTGTAGGCTCCAAATTATAGAGCACGTAGTTAGTAATTAACAACATTATTTATTTTTAAAAAACAATTTTTTATTGTTGGGAATTCAAATTAAAAATTGTTATCAAGCGCTTTAACATCCATCTTGGCATCTTGGGTAAAAACATTGCCTTTTCTCATATTTTGGGTTTGATTTTCGTAAAACGTTTTCCAAATCTCTGTCTCTTTTTTTTTGCCTGGGTTTGCTAGATTTCCATTGGGGTATTTTGCTTCTTTTAACAAGTCTTTTTATTGCAGTTTCTTGTTGGCAGAGACCATTCTTATGTCTCCCAACTGCTTGCATTTGCACACGATTGCTGCTGTGTAAATTGGTAAACATGAAAACACAATTTTCTTTCCGTTTTTCTCAACCGATTTTATGCAATGTGGCATGTTTAGAGTATAAAAATTTATTTGGAAAATACTCCGGTTATGCTGGCGATCCGACTTTTTGAAAGTATTTGCAGCTCTGTATATGAATCTATTGATGCATATCATTTGTAATATTTTACTTTAATCTTTTCTATTAAATTAATGTATTGCATCTTATGAAAGCAATAGATCTAAAAAGAATTAAGGATGAAATATGTGGATTAGTTCAAAATATGATGTCAAATCATCAAACAGGCCCAGTGAAAGTGACTCCATAACTTTGTATGCTTTTGTGAATGTAGAGTTCGCCTTTTTTTATATCACATTTCGTTTTATTTTCCTATTTGCAATAAAAGTCAGAAAAACAAACACTGTTCGTGTGTTTGGCTAGGTTAAGTTTGTATATAATATATGCATATATTCACTTACATATAAAATAATCTTTTTTTCTTTTATTGAGTCTGCACATAAATTAATTATATCAGGAATGATGCCCTAGGAAGTGACAAATGTTCGTCGAAATTAAACAAATAAATTTATTAGTTATGTTTAAAGTATTTTACCTAAGCTCTTGGGCATGCGATTTTCCTAGTAAGAAAATAAGTTTAACGGATTTAATTGAATTTTATTCAATATTGCCATTAAACCTAAAAAAATAAAAATTTAAACAAAAAAATATTATATAGTTATTAGGCAAATAAGCTTAGTAATTATTTATGTCAACCTGTATTTTAAAAATTAATAGTTTATCGAATATAGGAATATGTTAAATAATGAAAAAATAAGAAAATCAATGAGAAAACATATAGAGGGTATTTTAATGTGTGGAATAAATTGGAAAGACACTCAGTAATTATTTCTAATATTCGTTGCTCGTTTTATGACAACTTTCAGGCAATTAAGCCACATTTTGGAAAGGATGCATTTAGAACATTTTGTCTGACAAAATATTAATCATGTATGTAAATAAATGACTTACTATGGGATTGGAACCTGTGTCCCAAACCATAAAAAGAATTGGACTCTCTCTGTCTCTCACTATTGCTCTTTCTAGTGAACAATGAAATGAAAACAATTATTCATTCTTTGTATTGTAGTTATTTTATTGATTTAATTGCCACACGTAGCATCTGCAAATGTTGGTGGTGCAAGTAATTAATAAATAAGTTTTGCTTGTCTGTATTGCTTGCATTCCCGGGCAGATTGCTGTTTGCCCATGTGTCTCTTGCAACTTGATTATAAGGTCCTTATACGTATGGCTTTCGAACATGTTGATTTGTAGGTATGTAATTTATTATAAAATTTTTTGCTCCATCAGCTTTACCTTTATTTTATAACAATGATACTTCCACTACGTTATAATTGTATGTATTTAAGTTTGAAGCCAATGCTTAACTTTCTCAACACACGAAAGTAGAGATCCGTTAGCTAGAGTAGCTAAAACGAATGAAAAGCTGCAGAAGCCGGCCAATCAGTGAACGACATTTTTCCAGAAAAGAAGAGATCGCTGCACAAATAGGCGGCTACAGCTAAACTGTACTTAACATAGTGTGCATGTAAAACTACAACTATATGTGTTAAGCCTCGCATGGCGACAAATTCAATATGAAAATACTTAACCACAAAAAAGCGAAACTCGAATAGAGTACAAATGTACTCTACAGGCATGTATATTCTTGATCGTTTGCCCGTCGCAGATAAAGTTTCCTTTATTATACTTTTTTTAACGTAAAGATCGAGACATTTCGATTTTCGATAGCAATAAATGCTGAAATTTTACTGGGAAAATCTAATTAGTACATAATATGCATATGCATATTATGGATCAACTGCCTAAACTTGATCAAGACCGGATAAAGTTCCAAGTTATAGTCGAGAATGTATCTATTTCATCTGTAGCCGCAAGCATTTGCTATTTCCATGAATATGCGAGCGCATTTGTGAGAAAGAGATGGCATGATATTCGATTCCGTGTACGTATATATGTATATATATATGTATGTATGTTTTGCCTGCCATAAGAAAAGACTGCACTTGCAGACCTGCTCAAAATTGGGTTCAAAACTTTTTAAAGGGAAATTTGCCAATAAGATTATAATATATTTATAAACTGGGCCCAGGGTATATCGAGCTTACTCGATTCATACTTGTTTTTTATTTTAATGCAGAGTTATTGTTTAATTTTCATTTTTTGTGTGTTCTAGTTTTTGAGTAGGCGGCACTTCAATGAATCCAAGTCACCTGCAAAAAATGAAAATGCAAAAAAAAAAAAGAGAACATTGCAGTCGGGCGCAACCAAAAGCATAATACTCTGATTTCATAAGTAATACCAGCTAATAATAGGTAGCACAGAACAGGGTGGGTGTAGGCAAGAATAACTGTCAAATTTTGCCTTTTAAATTCGGTAGAAATAATCTACTCGAGTTTGGCAACTGTTTCTCTTAATAGTTTAATAGTTTAGTAGTATGTATTTACTAATCTTATATCCATAATTAGTTGTTAATATTTTGTTCTTCAATAATTCCTATCAAATATTTAGCACTATTCATGTCGAAAGGGCTATAGCATATACATCTATCAGAGTCACTCATTTTTATGACTTTTTCGTCGTTGTCTTTAGTCTGCCTACTGCTGCTGCTGACTATTTGTATTTTTCACAACGTCTCATTTAAATTGATTTTTCTTGTCGTTGACGTTGTTCAACCTTCCAATCAACTGAGAGCCATTGAGCCTGGCTGGCTATCTGTGCATCTTCAGCGTACTTTTAATTGATGAATTGCAGACTATTGACTGCTGCAGCTGGTCAATTTATATATGCTTTTACACACAGCAGAAGCTTTATGAAACGTACCTACTGACAATTTTCCTAAAATATTTTATCTCTATTTTCGTTCTTTTTTCATACAATGTTTTTTTTTAGTATATAGTATATATACCCAAACTTGTCCTTCAGCTTGACTTGCAGATAGTGGCCGTTGAACTTTGACTTGTGCTCGTTAAGTTTTTGACAATGTGTGTGCTTAAGTCAAGGAGGCAAATGTGAAGCAACCATATGTGAAGAGACAAGTTTACTTAACTAAATACACTTATTAATATTACATGCTCCATAATATCAGAAAGCGAATATGTGATCTGGTCGCGCCCTCGGTCTCTCTAAAATTGAATTGAATTGAATGAATTCAATTGAAAATATAATTTCAATAAATTACTTGAGAGTCAGACAGCTGCGCAATTTGCATTTTCATTATGTGTCGTTGTCGTTCCGTTGCAACTTTACCCAAATGACTCATAAGCACGGAGCAGGTCCAGCTATTGAGTAAAAAATAATCACAGGGTGAACCATATGGACTTTAAACTTCTCCAAGCCCTTATGAAGACCTTGAATGTGAAAAGTTGTTTCTCAGACTTGATTAATGCCAAATGTTTATTTATTAATTATCCTTTTCTTTTTTTTCAATAAATCAAAATAAGTTTCTGTAATAGTAAAAGTTGGAAAGCACATTTTTTTCTGTTGTAGCTTTGTTCATTTAAAAAAAAAAGTATACATAAGTTTCTTTGTGTAAATGGTTAAGGTCCACTCTACAAACCAAGCCCAACAAATGATGACAACGGGCAAGCTGGAAATGCAATGGGCTCCAACAACGTCATCTGCATTTGATTAGCGACTGTTATATATACATACACTTGGATGTTTTTCTGGAAATACGCTCATGTATATAAGAGAATATATGATATTTATGTATGGCAAAATGAAATGACATTTGAAACATGTGTCAAGTTCCATTGCACTTGTCTACATGCATATGTATGTGTATGTGTATACCGTATGCGTATTTATGCCCGTGTGTGTGTGTTGCAAAATTGCTAACATGGATTTGGCTTCTGTGAGTCGTGTAGCTAACGTTTGGCTTCCTTGGCAGCTGAGCGCAGCTGAGGCAACTCATGAAACGTGTTTGTTGATAAACACGACCATGAATCATTTCCCCCGCTTTTTGTTTTGTCTGATTTGCATATGTATTTGTAAATATGTATAAATGTGTATATGTATATGTGTGTGTGCTTTACTACTCTTTGCCCCATGTCCCTCATCTTGTTGAGCTTTTCATGATTTGTTTGTGATTTTCACGCCTCGTTTCGTTTAGTTTGCGCTTGTTTCGCTTTTGGGCTTCACTTCACACAAACGCATATATACACACACACGCACACTTTTACGTTTGGCAGTGTATGTACTGTTCTTATCTGAAGCTTACGCTCTCACTTGTGCTCTCTCTCTTTTATTCATTGCTCTTCTACTCTTGTCGCCTATTGTGGTCTCGTTTTGTCGTTGGCGTTGGTGTTGCTAATGCTGTTCTTATTGTTGCTGCTTATTGTTGTTGTCACTCGGACCAGGCGCAACGGCTGTTTTGCTGATAAACACGCATAAAATTCATAAATTCATTGTTCTTGAATTTTGTTTGCATGCTTCTTCGCATTCGTTCTCTTTGTCAACCATTTTAAGCTGTTGAAATATATCACAATTTTAGGGCACATTTGTTGAATGCCAAGTGAATCAGAATTTTATAAATACTGTGATAGGGTTGAGCGAATGTTAAATCTGACATTTGTTGATATTTGTACATACACATTTTTTTATGCAGTAGTATACTGGTTTTGTACAATTTCCGTCAGGCTGTATGTTTATCTGTCCGCCCGTCCGTCTGTATATACGCAACCCTTGGGCACCCTTAAAGATAAAGATTAAGAACATTTACTGCAGTGCTACCGTCTACTATGAGGCTAGGAAACCGCTAAAATCGATAAGCGCATATCGGTAAGGGCACATATCTTTCGAAATTTAAGCGCTATAGTTACCAAACTTAGGAGAACCTCCTGTAATTTATTTCTGCCACGCCCACTGCCGTATTAAAACTAACATAAAGCCAAACAGGGATGATAGATTACTAAAAATCTACTTCAAAGATCGGTATTTTTTTGTTAGCTATATTGACTCTTTTCTGTTGTAGATGGTATAACTTGAGGTGTAAGAGTATTTACCAGTTCGTTACGCATGATGGGAATTTAAAATTATAGTATTTAAAAAAAAAATACCTAAAATATAGTTAAACAAAAAATATAAAAGTTTTTTTTTGAGTAAAAGATAAAATAACTAGATATTAAAGATACCTCGATTTTGTTACCATAAAATTACTCATATTTTTATCAAACGCTTTGAAAAGCAGTACTACTCTTATGTGTGTCTTTTATTTATAAATTTAATTATTTAATATGGACTATAAAAACCACGCCACAATAAAATAAATTACACGATAAAATACAAAAGGCAATCGATAGTGTTTTATATTTTAAGCATTCGATAAGTTCCTGAATCAATTTCTAACAAAATATTTCATTTATAGTTTGGGGCATTCATAAAAACCGCGTATTTTCTGATCCGACTTAATTGAATTTCAAATAGATATGCACGTCTTACAGTAACATATGCCAGATTTTAATACCATGGGCGGAAAATGTTGTGAGTAATTTCAATCAATTATAAATGTATTTGTACATGTTAAGATTTAATTGTATCAATAATTGTTAATAAAACTCAATAAATTGCAACTTTCTGTTTTAAATTGCTTAATGCAATTTTATCAAATGCTATTTATCGTAATTGCAAGGTTATACACACAAAGAAAATCACATATATAAGAAACGTGAACAGATGTTGCACACAGATAACCACCAAATGGACTATGTGAGTGATTCACTTTAGGGCCTCTTCTGAGCTGTTCATCCGCAAATCCACTCTGCGACATCCTTTGTTCCTTGTCTCACCGCATTTATATCCAGCGGAATCAGAATAAGCTGCCGCTCTTCTGGCACATTTACATTTTAGAATTTGTCGTACAAAGCAGAGACGCGTCGTGACAAATGGCTATGAAAAAATTTAAGAAAATTATATTTAAATGGTAGAAAGGAAAACGAACGAATAACATTAATTACAAACACAGGAAAAAGAACTCACTTTTCAGCTTGCCGAAGATTAAATACCCTAGGAACCAGAAAGCAGATGTAGATTATTAAATCTCGAAACAAAGTAAACACAAATCGGAAGTTACTGTGATTAAGTTTAGATTTAACAGAACAACAATACTTTTAGGTAATTTATATTTTATGTGAGTTTATTTTAAAGTGTTGAACCTAACGTCAAAACTGCAGTGCGCTCTTTTTCATTGCTACGGTATGCAAATAAAAAATGAAAAACGCCTACAAAGAACAACACTCAACTCACATTTAAGTGTTTGCCGGAGGGTTGCAGGGGCACACAAACATGTAAGGGGCACATACATACTCGCACTGCACATATTGTAGCATAACACATAAAATTGTTGCATCTATCGCATACTTAGCCGGCTGTTCTCCGTCTCTACACACACGCAAACAAATGCTTACACACACGCTTTATGAGGTCAATTACCTGTCATTTGCATGAATGACAGGGGAACAGGCTGCTGCCTGGAACTAGGTGGCACGAGTGGGTGTATTTGGGCTGTACAAGGTGTCAGTTACAAGTTCTGTGTTTCTAGCTTTTGGAAGGTACTTTTTCCTTCGCTGGCGTTGCATTAATCGTTGCCGGCAGCACTGAACCTTAAGCGAAGGTCATCAACGTCCACTCCATTTAGTCTTTTTTTTATTGTTTTTTATTTTACCTAATTTTTTGTACTGTTACTTGAAAAGTTTATTTTTTGCTGGACAGACAACGAATTTAATTAATTAAGACCTTTGGTATGTGTGTCTGGCAGTTCAAATGTTAAGTTGCTGGCAGGTGCCAGCTTTATAATCAAATTTTAAACACGGTCATATATTATAAATAAAACGTGAAATACATACGTATAATGTGATGCAATAAGGAATATGTAGTGATTGATTTTGTGCAAATGCATGTAACAGAAAGAAGAAAACATCTTCGACCCCATAAAGTATATATATTCTTGATCAGGATCAATAATCGAGTCGATATAACCATGGCCGTATGTCCGTCCGTTCGACCGTCTTTCTGTTCGAGCTAGCGGACCTCAGAGACTATAAGAGCTAGATAAAATCGATATGCGATAGCAATAAAGCCACAATTTTAAAGAATCTTTAAATTAAAACATAATATACATATGCATAATATTGATCAACTGCCCAAATTTTATGAAGACTGGATAAGAAACACCCAAGTTATGGTCAAAAATATATTCTCATATTTATCCCATTTTTTCTCAGCAACCGCAACGATTTTCTGTATGCATAAATATGCGAGCGCATGTGTGAAAAAGAGATGGCATGATAATCGATGCGAGCGTCAATATGTTATTGTGTGTATTCGAATATCTCCATTATGTACGATTACGAGTACGTATATGCAAGAGTCTCTAGCCAGACAATTTACGATAATTTCGGGCATGTGAATAAAAATATACTCTGCATTCTTTTTTTTTACTCTTTAGTGCCTGTTCTTAGTATAAAAAATGACTTTTTCTGCTCATATCTGGGTGCAAAACTTTTTAAAGGCAATTATAAAATTTAATATATATTTAAAATGTATATAAAAAAGTTTGTCCTTGAAGGGCAGTCTCTTCAAATATCTCAAGCTTCATGAGAAACACAAAAGTCATAAAAGCCACGAAAAAACACATGCATAAAACACAGAGAGAGAAAAGCACATGCAATATTCAAGAAATAAAATCAAATAAAAACAGCATTAGAAAACGAAATAAAAATACAACAGCAGAAAAAAAAAAATACAAAGTGGGACTGATAGCGAAAAATGCAAAATGAGAAAAGCGAATGAATCAGAATCTGTAAAAGCTACTGAATTATGAGTGTGTGTGTTTGTTCGAGTGCCGACTCTGAACTGTTGGACTGACCAAAACAGTTTGGGGCACTGCACGTAGTTAACTCCCAAATCCCAACTCATAAGCTCCAATCCTAATGCCAACACCGTACACAGTCCACTAATAGCAGTAAAGTGGTTGCAGGGGAATCATTGCTAGACGCCTATTAACATGTTGAGCAGGTTGTCGGATTGCTCAGTACAGTACATACAAAGAACGCATACCAGAAGTTGAGAGCCTAAGCACAGTGGCTCAAAGTAAACATACATACCAAATGTCTTTATTCAAAAATGTCTTCTTTAAGCATACTTTGGTCAAGTCTGCAAATTTTTGAGAGAACAAAATAAATTATTTAAAATTAAGCTTATAAAGTCAAAAATTGTATAAGTTCTACGAAAGCATTCTCTGCGCTCGGTGAATTTTTCAAATATTTTGCTAGCTATTGTACACGCACAATGCATAATTCACAATGCACGTGCGCAAATCACAATTCACAATGCACCATGCGGAATGCTGTTGAATTCGCCATTACCATAGCCAGTTTTTGTTGCTGCTGCATCAGCAGTTAATGAAATTCGGCGCATGTGCCTCGGTCTGGTTATGACCACGCACCGCCCATTGCTTGTATGACAATTAGCATGAGTGATTCCCACAGACGAGAAGCATTTCCTGCGTTAACTACCATTCCTAGGTCCTACCGGTAATGATCGCCAACATTTCACAATCATTTGAGCCGAATAAAAGAAAAATCCAATTATATTTTTAAAAATTTTAAAAAATAATAAGCAGCTAACAATAATTAATTTAACTTCTTTATTTTAATTTCGAGAGCTGCTTTCATAGTCTCCATATTGTGGATTTTTTTCATAGATATTCAGAATTAGAATTACAAAGACGGTTTACTGTAATAGAAAAGGCATGGTTTTAAAATATAATAAGTTCATTACTTGAAATAAACTTGACAGACGCATATTAAATTTCATGAATTCAATAAGTCATTAGAAATTTATCAGCGCTATTAATCCGCATTCATAAATACTCCAACACTCAAATATTCAAAATTTTATGCGAAAATGCAAAATTTGCAGTGTGCGTAGTGCACATTGTCAATTATATTGAGGTAATGTGTAGTGAGTGGCAGAATCGTTGGGACCAGGAAACCCTAATGCGTCCTTGCTGGCTGTCCTGTTTCTATTTTTTTCTATATAGCTGTTGTTACCACTGACAGATAAGTGACATTTTCAACGGGCACCTTTAATTACCAGGTGGATAAAATATTCACCTAAATGCCACTGATAAGGACTTGATGGCAACTGTACCGGCAGATAAATAATGCGTATGATGCTGTCCATTAAGCGCAAATGACATTGGGCCACTTTCTCTGTTTGTCGCTTGTATAATTGCTTTTTCTTATAAATTACATAAATTATAGGAAAAGTAAATGAATAATATTCGAAAACACGTAATAGTTATTTTTGTTGAAATTGAGTTATGTGTGAGTCTTATTTATTTATGAAGTTTACACTAAAGCATACCATTTTGCTTGTAAAAGAAGAGGTTTCAATTAAAATACAATTTAATGTTACATATAATAAAAGTAGATATGAATAACTATGAGCTGAAAATAAATTAATATAATAGACAAAATATGAATTAAGGTGTAAAATGGTAAATATTTATTCCACAAAAAAGTCAATACGCACAAAAAATTCTTAATTTTTAGTGGCTTAGTAGTAAGGAGAGTGAAACCTTAAGAGAGAAATGGAGAGTAAGTAAGTAAAAACCGATTAGCAAATCTCTGATGGACTAAGACAAGTTGGTTTTTTGACATGTTAAAATTTAAGATTCATGAAAATTAAACGATTTTTTTTTTATTTATGTATTTATGAATATATTATTTGTTGTGCCAGACTGCCACATGTTGCATACACATAAAGTGAAAACTACTTGGCTGCAAAACTAAGGCAAGCTATGAACGCCCCTCGCGCAAATTGAATTATGAAAATTATACTCAAATTAGCTACACAACTAACAGGATTATATAGTGTAGTTTTGCTATTGTTTTAATCTTTAATAAAAAGCCTTGTAACATGTTTATAATGATGAGTTTTAGAGGTGGAAGCCACGCATCATAATAGCGCTTATTAAGTTAAGCTATTTCAGTTAGACTCAATTTCATAAAATATGGAAATGTAAATCTCAAGATAATGTAAAAATACATAGTTAATATGCAGATGAATTTACACTTCACAATTTACACAACACTGTAAAATTGAAGATACTTCGCACTTTAATTAAAGTTCTTAAGGGCGTTTGTCTTTATCCATATGAATGCAAACAGTTTCATTTATTTATTTAATGTTAATTGCCACATCCTGGGCTAGGGCACTAGCCAGACCATGAGGGGCAGGCTTAAAACCTTAATCAAATATACTTAACTGCCTGTTCTAATGTTTGTTTTCTGCTACCTTTTATCTTTACAGGTTAGTTGATGCCACAATCCCTCCGGCTTACTTTACTCGTATTTCATAAAAATGCAGCCAGAGACAAGAAACGAGAATTGTATGTTGCTGGAGTTTGGAAACTAGACGCTAAAATTTTGCTTTTATTGTGTGAATAAGGCAGACAACTGCCAGTTGCACGATGCCAGTTTTTTTTCTATCTTCCACTACTCCTTCTTTAAATCTTTCTGCCTCACTCAATAGCCATATCGCTTTTATATTTTGTAATTTCAAATTAAACGATGAATTTGACATTTAATGATGTAAAATTTGTGCAATGCGCCCATGTCGCAAATCTGCCTATTACCCCATTACAGACACGCCTACACAAATTGTGCCGGTTGAATAATCCCATGTCATCGCTTTTATTTCTCTCATATGCTGTCAGGTAGGCATCATTTGCCATATTTCCCCTTTACCTAATGGATTTTACTTTCTTGTTTTCAGAAAATTATCATTCATTAAGCGACCCAAAGGATAATTGCTAAATTTTTAAGCGTCTTTTTCGGTTAGGTTTTTTTGGCATTTAACAAGCAATTTTAAGCCTAAGAATATATTTGCACACTTGAAGGCGTTGTGTTGATAGAATATTAAAAAGTTGAAGAACCCAAAGTGCAAAAAAAAACTAACAAAAATATAATTTTTTTTAGTTCACTTTTAAAAAGCTTTAATGTGATTTTGGACCGCAATTTTATTGTGGGTGTAAAAAATTTTCATTTGATTCTTTAGTTTTGGTATTTCAATATTTTTTTAAGCTCGCACAATAAGCACAAGAGATGCTGCAGCTCTTTGGACATTATTTTTTCGCAGAGTGTCAAGGAGGAGCTAATTTATAGTAGATTAATTTAGACTAAAACACTTTAACTGTGCCTTCTATTTTCTTCAAAAACGGCGTTATGGTAGACATCTAATTTGAAGTTTGAAGGCTAATACTAATTGAGTCGTGTTGAAATCGATGAAGACCTATTCAATATTAAAATGAAATAAAAATTGGTTAACATCTCTGTTATAAATACTTGCTTGCTATTAGTCCTATATCTTACAACTTTCTTACAAAAAGGCCAAACAATAATGAAAGTTTCGAAGTATTGCAACTGTGCAAGGAAATCGAAAATACACTCTCTTGGCATATACACACACAGACACTATAACAAATACGCACAGACGTTGGTAAATATTCTGTGGCTAGAAAATATTTTGAGAGACTTAAAAAAATAAGTGTGTAACAGTTTTATCAAAACAAATAGTTAGTTATAAGTTAGTATTATTATTTATAATCCAATACGATTTCATAGGTCAACACTGTGTCTTGTTATCATATAATTTTTCTTTATTTTTATTTTATTTTATATTTTTTCTTACAACTTATCTAAACATTAGAGGATTTATGTTTTCCCGATGTACGTTTTCCATATTAGCAACGTATCTAAAACCCATTTTCCTTTCTTTCAAGCTGCAGGGTTTTAAAAAAAAATCAGCAAAAGAGTGCTAAGTTCATTCGCGTCCCTATGGGGCTTACTTCTTTTATTATTGCCAGTTTCATAGCGAAAATTTAATAATTCATATTTTAGCAACGTGTAATTTCCGCTCATTTGAAATATCAACGACTAGCGGATAGCTCGTTGAAGATTTTTTTCACTTTTTTTTTGCTTGTGCAGTTTTCACTGCATTTTTTAGCCCCTCTATCTGTATTTTTCACCCTTTTTCATACAAATGCAAACACATTCAACGCTCAGCTATACGTGCCTGTTTCTGTGTTCCGCTGTTTGTATGAATATGTGTGTTTTTTGAATTGAAACGATATAATATTTACTACTCAGTCGCTGAAGAGTGAAATAGAACGGCAGCGACCAAAACATGACTACTGCAAGTCACACTGGCTGACTGGCTGCAAATCAAAAAGGATAAACTTTGCTTTAGCTAACATGGCAAATGGTATAGCCTCTGTGTCTGTATCTGTGTTTGTGGGAGAGTTGGTCTGAGGGATTTTGGCCTGTGCGCCGTCTGTACGGTTTGCCCATGATTATGAATTCGTTGCGAAAATGCAAACTTCCGCCATTGAGTTGTGAGTTGAGTTTGCTAGTGCCGTTGCCGCTGCCGCTTGCGCTTTGATTTTCAGTTTTGCGAATAGTCTGCATCCCGTATACGGTATGTACGACTATACTGTGTATTTTGTATTTGGAAAGGGGGTGGGGTGGCAGGTGCTGGTATATAGAGGTTGCTGAGAATGCGTTGAACTTTGTGCAAAGTGAAATTGCATTTTATTTCATGTGCCTGCCTGCTGCACTGCATGCTTTTTATTTTTAATTTGATATGCGCCAATTCCTTTAATTCTTTTTTACAACTCTAAACGCCCTTAGCCCATATTTGGGCATCACAATATCCCATATTAACATATTAACCATCTCAGCTTGTTGTCATGATTAATTTGTAAATAAGGATTTTTAATAGAACTTTCAGATTTTGTATTTGATTCTAATTTACTATTCATTACTATTATTATTTTAGATTATAGTAGCTAAACTTTGTCACAAGACTTATTTGAAGTATACCTGTCTAAAAAACAATCAGTTTATAAATTTTTTTTAAAATTTTTTATAGTGAATGTAATAAGAAAATGAAATCGAAAATTTTAAGGTTTGATCTGGTTATCAAATTCCGGTATTTTATCCCGATTTCAATATGCGCTAAATTAAGTAATGTAAGACGTAAAAATTTACATTTATTTCATTACATTTATTTTTATTTAAAAAAACAAGACAATTTTTTGGGGTTAATAGCAGAATTTTAATGCAAAATTGGTAAAACATTTGTTGCATGGCTTGGGACCTACAACCACGAAAAATGACGTGCAAATTAAAAATCAAAATAAGAGTCAAGAAGATCTGCATTAATATCAATTAAAATTAGCTTACTTAGAAAAATATAAGGTTGTAATCTTATTTATATATTAAGAATTTTAAGTGCATACAACAATTGACATACCCAATTGCATACTACACTGCTTAAAATTTTTGTTGATTTTCTAATGAAAGGAACTCGTTTAGATTGGTAAACAAATAGAACGTGAGTAGCAGCAATAAATGGAAACCTGTTTTGCGTTGGCTGGTGCTAGTCATTCAGTAATGTATGCGTGTTCCAGAAAACACACACAAGGCGGCAGGGACACGTCCCTGGCACTGGCACTGCAATTGCATTTTCATTTTCCACATACAGTTTTCCAGCAGCATTTTAATGCTCATTATGCATTATTTCCGTTGCCATGGGCATTACTGATGCACACACCACACCATATCCCACACAATCTACTCGAATGCCTTTTTCCAACTCGTTACTGGCGCAGCACACTCCTGTTTATTATGTTCATTACTATTAAATAATTTGTATGCAATTAATTTGGTAACCGACACAGGCAAGAGACAAGCAGATGGCCTTATTACGAGTATAATGCGACCGAGTTTCGTTTCTCATTAGTAACAATAGTTAGCGCAGCTTTAATCAAACCAAAAATAACACCTCATTTAGCGCCAGCGGCCAGAGCCAGAGCCAATTCAAATTAAATTTCATACACACACTGACTTTCTAGACAACTTTTGTGGTTATTTGTGGTGCTACAAATTATACTGTAAATAGTAAGGCAACCCGATTTGGTTACTTTTTATTATCGTATAATATAAAAATAACTATATTTTCAATAAGATTTATATTATTATTTAAGTTATATGTATTGATTTTTGGGAAAATAATAAGTTTATAGTTGACTTTGAATTATCGATTACGATTTATTACGTAAATGATAATTCATGCATTTTGGGATAATTGTAAATTTTGAAGTAATATTTTATTATATTGTGTATAAAATAAAGATTTTGTTATTTGCTTATAAGTTTCACAGATTTTAGTTCAAATGAGTGCAGAGTTCGAATAGTGTATCATAGTTGAGTTACGACAAACCCCTTTATATATTTCAAATATCGCATACAAACAATTTCTAAACTTGTTTTCAATTAGCAGTTGGGAGTCTAATTTATTTAACATTTTGTCGCTAATTAAACAAGTGACTTGTTTTTGCCGCTACCAAGCAAATTTCAAAGGTTTTTATGTCGGTCTAAAAAACTGAGTTTATTGTTTTTATTTTTTATTGGCGAAGTTTGTGCAACTGCAGAGTCATATAAGCGTAACTTGGCAGATTGCTCAAGACTCGACAATACACGTTCAACACTTGAGCCTCGACCTTTGGGCCAATTGTCGTACAAATGCTACCTTGACGTGTCATCGCCAATAGCAACAAACAAATGATAGCTTTAGTTATGAAATTGAGCTTGAGCTCTCGTAATTGGCCGAGACAAGTTACCCACGTCAAATCCGCATTGTATGAATGTGTACATCTATATAGTACATATATGTGGGTGAATGAACACAGTATATTATATATATATATATATATATATATAATATATTGTTTTCATTCACCAACATATCGGATTTGTTTTCTCAAAATTTCTTACCTTGAACTTGACGCATGTCTTGGCCCTGCCATAAAAAATGCTGAAAGGGGCTAATGCTTTGACATTTTAATGGCCATCGATTGTCGATATATTGTGCACCATATTTTCATTTCCAATTCAAAATGACTTTTATTTGGATTGGATAGCAAACAACACACAACAACAACAAAGAGACATAACCTATTGTCTATAAAAATATATGTATGTATCTGTGTTCTTTTTGTGTATGTGTTTTTTGCGCTATCGCCTCCATTTTGGCAACATGCCGAAATTTTGCTTTTTTCTTCTGCTGCCCTTTTTTTTATGGATTTTCTGGGACAAGTACTTTGCGTCTTTGTTTTCTATTGTTTTTGCCATTTTGGTTGTACATTTTACTGGTTTTCATTTTAAGTGTAATTCTCATATTTGTTTGTTTTCTGCGACTTTTTTTTTTTAATGGCTTATTTTATTTCTTAATTAAAATATAATTTGCATTAATCAAGCTTAATCAGAATCTAGAATAATTCGCCGAGCAACGCCTTCCATTACAAAAAATAATAATATGTTTAAGGTCTGCTTTTAAGTTTTGTCTTCATTTTACCTGTTTGTAGCTGCTTATAAGCTATGCATAAGTCTTGGTTGATAACTCATAACTGCGTTCGATGTGCGACTCCATTGGCAGTTGTAGTTCGCATAACATCACCGCTCAACATCACACATAACTCAGCCGTTGTCATGATGTTTATAATGACAATAATCATAAACAGGCAACCAGGCACTAGAGAATACAACAAAAACAACTTGGAGGACGGGAAATGGTCCAAGCCCAAGAGGACAACACATTCCACGATTATGAGAATGAGGATGACGTTGTTGATGGCGTTGAGGATGGCGATGAGGATGGCGTCGTTGACAATCACGAAACAATAATAAAGGAGCATGTATATGAGAAGAGGGAGAGCAGAGTGTATGTGTGTGTCCATGTTTTCATTGTGCGTGCTTTTGCTGTGCTGTGGTTGTTGTCGTTGACTAAACATATTGTCGTTGTCATTGTTGGTTGTCACAGTTTATATAATCAAATCTCATGCTTCGTTAATTCGAAATGTTGTTACGTGTTTCATGACAAGCTGGCCAAGCTCTAGCTACCAACAACTATTGTCGCTGGGCGTTAAGAAACGCAAAGACATAACTTCTTCCCTCTCATTCCTTCTCTGTGTATTTCTCTTTTTTCTATTGACAATCCATAAATGTAGCCAGTGAGACGTATATAATATTGAGGAGCTAAACGAATCGAATTGATACCGTCGACGGTTCTTACATCTGGTCTTGTAGCGGATGCTACGACATCTTCTTATCTGACCCCTACTGACAGAGCCAGACGCCCGCATACATACATCCATGGTTCACATACGCTCACAAATTTACATACACATTTACTTGGAGGATAAGCAAGTCCAGCCCATACATCGGTGAATTGCCTTTTAAAACCATATTTTGGCTTGGTTCCCTCGTTTTCGTCATATCAGTGGTAAACCTTGTCGACATTTTGAATACCATTTTATCTTTAAATGCGGGTTTGATAGGTTTCTTTTAGAACACATTAAAAAAAAATAAAAATACAATCTTAAAATTAAAATATCGAGGTTATATATATACTTCAATGTGTTCCGCATAGGATATCCCCTAAATTGTTGGCTATTTGTTTTCTTACCGGGTTATTTGATAGTCGTTTTCTTTAATAATTTCTAACAATAGTTATTTGTGTCATATGGGCTTGGAAAGGACTGTGATATTTGTCAGAAAAGGAAACAGCCGAGCGGACGATGAGTATGAATGAACCTGTTGTTTTTGTTATTAGGGTTCTTTTAAAGTGTTTCGACAATGGAGGTACACATTGTCCGGCAGCCATACGATTTCACAGTTTACAGCCTGACTATTCTGTTGTAGTTGCTGTTGGTTAAAATGGGCTATATAATCTACAGTGCTGACTGCTCGGCTGCTGCTGCGCGGCTTGTGGATTTCAGCTCTTGTGCCTGTTTAGCGCTGCCATAAACATTATTTGCGTTTATTGTTATTGGCATTGTCAGTGCCCATTTTATGCTCCCTATAAATTTGCGACTCAACCCACGAGGATCCCACAAAAGAGAGAAGAATTTTGCTCAATTTATTACTGTAATCTTATGTTAATTCTCGGTTGCCGTTGCTCTCATCAGTAGTTAGAATTGCCGGCGGCTCTCTCTGTCTCTAGCTTTCCCACTCTCTCCCTCTCTGATGTGGTCCTGTTGGCAATTGGTTTGGTTTAAATTCTGTTCTTCAACTTGACTTCTTGTCAATTAACTTAATGAGACTTTAAAATAGAATCGTTCTGCTTTAAATATGTGCATTTCATATACCATTTTATTTTATGCGCCAAGTGTGCGTATAGCAAGTGAATAAAGTTCCTGCAAAAAAGTTTAACGATATACTCCAAAAACTATGCTAAAATAAATAATAATACAACTGGGCTGCTAGTTGCCAATTTAATTACATTTTTTTAATGAATAACTTAAATTTATTAAGGTAGCAAATAACTCCTTTTTTGAATTTTATTTAATTAATTGATTAATATTTTTCAGTAGTATTTATGTAAAACTATTCAGACATTTTACTCATTTCGTATAATTTAAATATTTTTTTTAAAACTATTTAGAATCACATTAATTATGGCTTTATATCTTATTATTTCCTCTAATTGCTTGCCATTTACTATAAATCACTAAGTTTACTTCAGGTGTATCTCTAAGAAATGTCATCGTATTATAACAATAGTGTCGCTCGAATCACGCCAGTTACCTGCACCTCGGTTTAAAAAAGTTATACCCTGAAAATAGCGTACTCTCTGTGAAAAGAATTGAATAAATGCACAGAAGGCTTCAGTTGAGACCCATACATATATGTATATATGCTATTTTGCCTTTATCATTCTTCTTTCTGAACATATGACATGAACCCTTTTAAAAATAGAGATTTTTTTAAATTATAAAGTTCCAAAACAGTAAACCATGATTTATTTGCATTTTTTATTTTTCTTAAATAAAACATTTATCAAATTTGATATTAATATTTCATATTCAATTTAGGAATTACCGTTCTATTAATATACCGCTGGCGATCGGTTTATAAATCAACAGTCATTTTTATGAGGATGTAAGTTTCATTCCGGTTTTACTTAACTTAAAGTAATATCTGTAATAGCACGAGATGTTCTACGTAATTGTGATGATTTCAAGGACATTCAATTGGACGTTTAATAATTAGAATTCTTACTTTCATTTTTTTTTATTTTTGTGCCAGCTAATACGGTAGCATGTTGTATATATTTTTTAACCGCAAATAAATTGACGCAATCACAATTTATTTTGTTATTGTGAAATTAATAAGTTTCGTCGTTCGCCTTCTGTCTGCCAAAAATGTAAATATGTATGTGAGGAGAAGTCCTCAAATCACATCCTCACAGAATGTATCGCCTTATCCAGGAAAAGATGCTATGAGTGTCAATGACATAGTAGTCCTCAACCCATCAAAAATTCTGGCATTCGTGCAGGAACTGGGGTTAATGGAGGACCTATAAGCTCAGAAGGGGCAAAATATATCTAATTGGTCACAGTGCAGAACCCCAAACTATAATAATTATAATATATATAAATATTTATTATATTATATATATATATATATATATATATATATATATATATATATATATATATATATATATATATTTAGTATATATATATATTTAGTATATATACGATATATAGTAGATATATACTATATGTGTGTGTGAGCCTTGTGTGCCTCTCATGCAGCGTAATGAACAAATTTGTAATTGCTAGTGTTGTCATTGCTGGCATCGTAACCAATGTTTTACCATAGCAAAATTGCTTCCAGACAATAACGACGACGACGACAACTTCAACTACGTTCTCAAAGTTTTTAACTTTTAGACAGCGTCATGGAGCCATACCTGTGGTATGGCACATGGGGCATGCCAGAGCCATCAGCATAATGAAAAGCTTTTAACTGTTTTCCCTCAACAATGGGCATTCAAGGTAATAATGTTGTCAAATGTTGCAAATATTGTGATTTTTGCATTTTTCTTCTCTTGCAGTCGCAATTTATATATATTGACTTACTATTATTTCATTATATATATATATATTGTTTATTTAATCGATTTTTTTAAAATAATTCTCGGCAACCTGATCAGAACAAATAAAAAATCAACAAAAAGTAATAATAATTTTTAATGACTTTTTTCTTCGAAAAGAAATGATTTTGTCTCTTAAAGTTCAATTCAATAGGTCAAACGTTTTTGGTTAACTAAAAGCTTTATTTTCCACAGATTAATTTTTTTATTTATTGGTACTTGTTTTCAAGTTTTGTTCTCATTTTTTTTGTATTTTCCTTTAACAATATGCTCATTATAAAAGTGCGCTGTACACAAACAGCTTCTCTTTTCTTCTTTGTAGTGCCACATCTTCCAAACTCAGTCGCTTACAGAAAGAACACAAAATTTTTTTACCATGAATTCATTAAAAATGAAAGTCTGTAACATGAAGAAGAAAGCATTTTCTACCCTTTATTGTGTATATATGGCTCAATCTGAGTTGACTTCTCTTATTACATTTTGAATGATGTTGTGTTATCATAATAAGTTAAGATTGATAAAGAAAATACTTATCCAAATTCACCCTATAATGGCTATTAAGCTACATTCAAACATAAATGGTCAACGGTGAAGACAAGCACACCAAATGCGGCCACACCCGAAAGTATGATTTGCCACTTGTTATCAGGTGATAATATTAGCTGGTTGTATAAGGCTGAATGAGTACTCATTATGTTATGAATAAGTAAGACACAAACAGAGTATCTCCTAGTCTCTACAATAGCAATCTTTCTTTGTATTTTTTAGCTTTGTGTGCATTGTACATTTTTTCTTGGTTCATTATGGTTTTTACATCGCTTTCCAGTTTCAGTTTTTGTTGGTGTACTTGCTGTATTAATGCCACCATTTGATAATGGATTCACCATTTACTGGGACATGATTTGGCATGGATAAGTTTATGGGCTCAGCCAAGCGCTTGAAACGTGATAAACGCTCAGCTTCATTAACAATTAAAAACAAAAGAGAACTTTGCGGCCGAATAGCGTAACCGACTGCTAATTATTTTGATACCATAAGGTATATCATAGGACAAAAGGTAGCAAAGAACATGGAAGCCAAAAAAGAGACCAAGTCTTTTTTTTAATTGCGGGCTTTTATCATTTATATATTTTTTTTTGTATATCTGTTGCAAATAGCGTGAGATATATGATTTTATAGATGTACACTAACAGGTGTTAGTGTTCATGGGGACAGTAGATGTGGGCTTGATCTGAAACTGTAAATGCCGATCTTTTTAGGCGGCTACCAGCAAGTTATGTTCCACGTTTGATGACTACGTCCTTAAAATTGTGGGAGATATGCGGATTTATCGATTTATACTTACCGATATATTGGCTTTGTCGATTGAGGTGTGGGCTTAGTGATATAAATTGCTTATCAATTTTTAAAGGTGGCTACCAGTATACGATTTTTAGGGGTGGGGCCTGGGGAGGCGGAAGTGATCTTGGAAAATACCTACCAACCATATTTAGTGTCTGTAGCCTTAAAGTCGTGGGAAATCGGATTGCAATTATCGATTTCTAAGCTAAAAAAAATTCATCCGAAAAGCTTCTGGTATTTTAAACTCCATTTCTAAATCTAATTCTTATGCTTAAATTATTTTTTATTGTTTTATTGAATATATATATATAAATTTAGTCCAAGCAAATTAAAAAGATAAGAAAAATATGATTATTATTGACAGCGCAAGTGTTTGGTAAGCAAGAAAGGGGGCAGAGGTCCCTGAAAGGACCGGAACTCTGTTGGCACATAGGAAAACACAGGAACATAGAACCAACCGGAGCTGATCAAATGCACCTGGTCTCAGAATAACAAAATAGTGGTACGCAGAAACGATCTGAACAAGAGATATAGACTGATATATAGGCACAGAAGATCCAATGCTTGAAACTTTTACCCATATAATAATGTGTTTATATATGCTATTAAAACATAAATTATTATCATAACTGATAGAACATATTTTAAAAAATATTACATCGAAAAAATGATATTAATTCGGGCTCCTACAGTTGTGCATTCGATTATGACTTCTTGAAGGTTTAGCACAAACAACAAAAGAAAAGCAAATAAAAACGAATTAATTTTTAAATATAATTTCTTACGTCTCTCGCTCTCTCTCTTGCTTGGTTGGTCTAAAAGAAAATAGCATTGTACCGCTAGATATTTTCAAATCATTTAATCACCATCAAACAAAAAACCAACACTGATAAGCGACAATGTTTATAATGCGAACAACTTCATTATCTTTTAGCGAATCATGACATGTTCAAAAGTCAAAATATATATTTTATAAACAGCGATTTGGCTAAGAAGAGTTACTTAATTAAAAATATTAAATAATGTGTAGTGAAAAATGGTTTCTGCTTGATAAAAACCTTTATACATTTTCAAAATTATATTTTTTTTGTTGTTTACTCAAATTGTATTATTTTTAATTTTTTTTTAGATTGTGTCACTTTGGCTATTAATTGTAGGCAATCCAGATGCTTAGAAAGACTACAAATTCGTTAGCTTATCTAAGTGACAAAAACAGTTAAATTAACGAATCAAATAAACCTCAACATATATATAAATATATATATGTATGTTGCCAAAATGTGAATCATCAATCGTAGCTCATTGTCATTTATCCACATCCTGCAATTTAAATTTTATGATTTTACATCCGCGACATTTGTTTAAATACACAGTTTGAACTTCGAATGACCAACGCGCTGGGCTCATGTTGGTAAGCTAATTTTTGCGTCCTCTCGCCCTCCAGTGCAGTAAATGACATTATTAACCTAGTTTTTACTACTTGAAAGTTGGAGAATCCATACACACATATAGAAAGCCTTTGTAATACTTCTTACTCAACCACGTTGCGCTTCAACACCCACATTTAAATTTACCACAAGAAAAGCAAGCTCCACAAGCTCCGTTTTTAAGCCGCCCACTGCCAAATACACTTTTTGTATACATATAACAAGTTAACCGACGAGGTTGACCTGCGAGAGATTTGATAGACATACAAAATACATTTGATTTTTAATATAGAAATATATTTATTAAAAAAAATGAAAAAAAAAATGTTTTGGGCTCTAAACATAATCAATTTAATGGACGTGAGATGGGAAAATGTAATCTTTTGAATTTGTAGGTATATTTTCATAATAAATGTAAATTAAGATTAGTCGGCTATTTTATGTACTCTAAAACAAAGTGTATTCCAAAACAGTTGCTTGTGCTATCTTAAGTTGTTTGTTTTTCGCTTTACATGTTTCTTATTATGCTGCTGCTCGTTGTTTGTTGCAGTTGTGTTGTTGGTTGGTGTTAAGCTGGCAACAACAGCAGCAGTCTGACAACCCACCTAAGTGGAAAACACACCCCTTAACTCGACAGAATACTGCTTCAAAACACTTCAGCAGTCAACGCCTTACGTTCTAGTCATCAGTATCAAAAAATATCAAAAAAATATATAAAGATAACACAAAAATAGAGAAATTAGAAGACACCATAAAAATACAAGTAAAACATATCTCTGCAGCAAAACGGTGAGAAGCAACTGACGTGGAATAAATACAAATTTTGTGCAAGTATTTATATACACACAACTCAGCACTTCCTCTCCGCATAACAACACAGAAATTTGCCTAATTTTACGCACTTAGCGTAATTTTCAGATCTGTTAAACATGGTTTGCCAATCTGTTGAACAAGTGAAAGTGTCACAACTGATAAGAATGGGTTACGTACAGTAAACTAAGTTTAGCATAATCTTTGATTTGTGAGTTAAACAGAAAACCTATTTTCTATTTTCATAGATGTAAATCCTTTAAAATATATTTATACTAAAACACAAATTAAATTGTTAATTTCATGCATATTGTAAAGCTTATAATAAATAATAAAATAATAATAAATTCAAAATGGAATTAAACTCCTTAATACATTTTAAGAGATTTGTTCCCAATTAATTAACAAAAATATTCAAAGGGCACAAATAATCAAATTAATGTTGATAAAACCAAATTTTACTCGACCGATGTTTTTCGTCAGCTTCAGAATGTTCATGCAAGCTGGCACTTTTGTCTTGGGTAGTGTTTAAATAGCCTTTTGAAAATTAAATGAATGATAACACTTCTATACTAGTTATGAACACATTCTAGATTATTTATGGATAGTTTGTGTGGCACGCTTTCAGTTTATTTAATGCGATTATGCTGTTATGTTTTTTTTTTGTTTTTGTTTAATACGCCTTAATAAATAAAATATTGTTTCCTATCAGGGCAAGTCAGTTAAAATCTGTTCTCGATGGATCCCTTGCCAGTCATTGCTTGAACTATGTCAATGTGTTTTAGATAAAGTTAGATAAAGTAAATGCTCCAGTGGTTAATTATCAATAAACTGGTTTCAGCAACCGTACTGAACAAAATGTTCACTGCTCCTGGGTAATTTAGCCATTCCACCATACCCCATCTTCCTCATATGCAGTTTTTCCCTTTTACTGTTGCATTGCCGAAGACATTGTCGACAGTTTCTCTGTTGCCCCGGCCCCGACCATAAGCGAGAGTTCCGAGTATTGTTACACGGCTGCCTACGATACTCACGACAGAGATGGCGTTTTATGTAGATGTAAGGATAGTCTTTGCGCTGCACTTCTTGTTGTCTTTGCCCCGTCTGCTCATAAATCCAATTATAAGTTGCGAAACTATGCTCCTGGTTACTTCTGTCAGTACCATGAATTATGTATACATAAGTGAGGGACTAAGAGAAATACTGGCTAAAAGGCAAAACAGCAATAACTAAGAAACGAATATTGTCTGACCAAAATAACCAGCTGCTCTCTCTCTCGTGTTTTTTTTAATATTTCTTGTAATTTTATAATTGTTAAATTGTATTTTAGTAATTGTTTATTCTTTATTTACTATAAGATTAGATTTATTAGACTCGGAGTCTAGTCACAGTGTCTAATTTGTCATTACAAATGATTGTCATTATCACACAACGAGAATAATTTATTTTCAGCTGCCGGCAAACGAATTGATACCTAATATAAATAAAATGGAATAACTTTATTAGATGAATCTCACAATATAATAATATATGCTTTTTATAGGATATTACATTGACACATATTATATATAGATAATCATTTATTTTCTTTCTTTGCAGGTAAATATATAAATATGACTTGAAAAGTTGATTTATCATTGGATCATTTGTATTGTGTGTTACGGCCAGTTTGCATTTGTTTTGCAGAAAGGCTTGTTTTTTAACACACCTTATGGTAAGGCAGCCAATATTAAATATTCATATTATTTTTGTGAAAAAGATGATTATAATCATGTATCAGAGGACGTTAATAGTTTGCAGATCAGCATCGGGTTGTAAAGTCGTGCAACAGCAGTTTGAATTTATTGTATATATTGTTACAGGTGGCACTTGTCAGCCCTCTGATTATCTGGCTGTGTAACAAGATTTTTTTTTCACTAATTAAAAACTAATTTGTGTATAATGTTGACGGAGTAGGTATACGCTGCTCCACAACAACTTTGAGTTGCAAATCGTAGTTGTTGACCTTATTTGTAACCGAAGTAGCTCTGACTGCTGCGCTATTGGGGAGTAAGTGGCAATTGCTCGCAGTCAAGAAAATATAGGAACTTTTTGCGGCCCATCAACAAGAAAAGTTGCTGGGGAAAATTATTGTGTGATTAGCTCAAGTGGCCTTGCAGCTTCTGACTACAATTTGCCTTAATTTAGACAAACGGCTTCTTCACCAGAAGTTTAATATGATTTTTCGGGGGCGGGCATCGCAACTACTTTTAATTATAAATCTCGCCTCAACTGCCGGCAATTTATGTTGCACTTGCTCACTGCATAAACTTTTCAAGTGTTGCAAGCCAATTTCGCACTTGGCTACATCTGTAGCCCTTTGATGGAACTGCCGTGTGGTCAAGTTTGTTGTGTGGATCAAGATGTTTAAACAGCAAAATATTAGATCAAGTGTAAATATTTAAGAAGTATATACAATAAATCTTGCTGAAAAGAGAAAATTATTATTCATTTGATTTTTTTTTGTTTTAAAATATAAGTGAATTAAATTCAAATTTACTTTTTTATGAAGAATTTAAGTTAACTTATAAACATGTTCAAAATAAAATATAGTAAGTTAAAGTATTAAATTGGTGAACAACAATTAAATAAATCTAAGGTAACATCAAGAATATTTGTAATTTAATTTTATAATATTTATCCGATGACAATAAGCAATGAAATGATACTAAAGTTGCATTATATAGGATACAAATATTAAATTGACTGAATGCTGATGCGCATAAAACTCGAATGAATTTAATTCATTTTTTTTTTTTTTAAGAAGTGCGTTTTTAATCCTTTCTTGCTTTTCTGAAAACCAAGTGAATTTTGTTTTTATTTACTTTGTGTTTGTCAGACGAATCTTGCTTTTAAAGATAACTTTCTGCTAAAGAAATTTATTTAAAATGTAATTGACAGCTACGCAAGTCATCAATAATTTCAGCCCAATCGGGGAATTGCCGTTTTTTATTAAATTTATGTGAGCACATTCATTAACTGCAACTATTTTCTAAACTTAATGCCAGTTTCTGCCAAAGTTGCTGATGTCATTGTAGGTAGTTTGGGCCATTAGGCTCCGCTTTACTCGGGCGATTGTCTGCGAAGTCTTTATGATATTTTCAAAAGTTTTGTTTGCGATTGCCTGGTTTGCACTATCACTCAATTGACTATGTTACGTAGTAGTATATATACCCAATTATACATATATTTGTATGGCCGACAGCTATACAGGAGTCAGTAATCATCATTGTTGTCCCGTCATCCGTCGCCTTGTCGGCAAAAGGACAAAGTTTTGACCCCCTGTCGTATATTCATTCAAATTGTTTTGTATTTCGTGGGCGTGCAGAGTTTGGTTGTGGATTTTGTTGTTTGCATCTTGTGGCAATAGGTGGCAACAACGACATTAGCAATATGTTAACTCTGTGTTGCCAGTATACAGTTTACAAGTTTTTTTTCATCATTCATTCAACCCCGTTAAACCTCAAATGGAAAACAGCCAAACCAACACCAAAAACGCAAACACAACAGTTTCCAAGCTTGTTGTTAGTTTTCATGGATGAATCGAGTTTATGACCCAAGTTCGCTGATGAGTTACTAATATAATAATGATATTTTCAGTGGAAATGGACGTATATCCTATTAACATATATCAAAAATAAAACTGAAGTTAACTGAAGCTCAAATCCATCAAGTTTTTCAATTAAAAAATGTCACCACATTCTTGGTGCACATGAAATCACGGTTGTCGCTACTTTACTTGCAACACCGTTTGTAATACGTATTCGCAAAATTAGACACTCTTCTGGTACATTCGTCAATTCCCAAACCAAAATGAATTTTTATATATAAATATAAATTAATGGTATTGTCCAAAAGTATGTATGATTTACATACGACTACATAAGGTAAATATATTATTGCTCAGCAGTTAGTTTTGCAAACACTGTCTGTCTGTCCGTCAAGCGCTTTCGACCAGAGCATTCTTACTGGTTTGACTTTTTATGTAATTTATTAGATTTGGGAAAAGGTTTTGTCAGCAGCGTTTCAGTTACAGAAACTGTCAGATAAGCCAGAAATACGACTGCTTATGATGTAATGTTTTCAACTTCACTCTCCTTCATATGTATATGTACTGTCAAATATATTTATGCTACCAACATTGGCAGTTCTTTGGCTCGAAGCAGTCGTTGGCGTCTTAGATCCGCTATTGAACATTGTTTTCGTCGTTTGAGCAGCGTTTCGGCATGCGGCTGACAGCTGCCTGCCAATAGTTGATTTTCACAATATACTTTTTCCACTTTATATTCCCTTTGGTTGCTTAAAATTCTTTTGCACAAGAAAACTTTTGAGAGCACAAGTAGCGTCCAATCGACAGCTTACTTAAAAAAAAAACAGTCACTTGTTTTGCTGCCTGATTTTTTTAAAAAAAATTTAGTTGTTGTCTCTTGGACCCAGGGCTGTTTGGCTGAGCCAAAAGTCACACCAAATTTAAATTTAAATAATTAATATTATTATAGTTGAATTAGTCATCACGAATTTGAAATTAATTTTGTCAAAAAAAAAAGGTCAATACCAATGTCTTATGTATCCCAATAAAGTACGTTTCTTTAAATTCAGATCCATACATATATATAAATATATATACATATATATAAATATATATACATATATATAAATATATATACATATATATAAATATATATACATATATATAAATATATATACATATATATAAATATATATACATATATATAAATATATATACATACATATATATATATATACATATATATAAATATATATATATATACATATATATAAATATATATATATATACATATATATATTTGTAACTAATGCCTGGCAATTGCAAAAACTTTTGTCTTACACCTTTATTTTCTGCATAATCTCGCTCAACAAAGTTGTGTGTAAATATTGATTACGCGCATATCACGTACGCTACTTGAGTGCTAAGATTTCTGCACTGGAATTGAAGAGATAAAAAGAGGTGTGCCAAAGAATGCAAGAGTGTGAGATTCTCTAAGTAGTAACTTGAACTAATATACATATAAATAACTAATATATATATATATATATATATATATAGTATGAGTGTCGTGTGGCACACGTCCTTGTGCTAGTTTCCCGCTGCTGTTGTTCTACTTCTGGTTACGTTTTTCCCTGACGACTGCCTTTTTGGCTGGCTGCCTGGAAATTGAAAGTCGCTCTGTGCGGCCAGGCATGGATTATTCGTTGGACTTAAGAGTGGATGGGTGTGTGTGTATATGGGGAGTTGTTTCTTTGGATTTTGCGGCACACGGGCTCCAACCATCAATTAATCAGTTGTTTGGCATTTATTTACCTAGACTGGAGCCATGTGTTAAGTGCTAATTGGGTTAGCAGTACGCTGCTTTTATTTCTCACAACCCAACAGCCGCCTCCTGTCTTGTATCTGCAGTTGATTTGGCCAATAATTGCCACTACATTGTGCTTGGGCTGTCAGTTTGTGTCTAGCTGCTGATTAATTTTTAAAATTACTTAATGGCTAATACCTCTAAATTTATTAAAGTTTCTTGTACTCGAATTTCTCCCTCTCTTTATATCTCTTTCTGTCTCTTTCCCACTCATTATCTCTCATTCTCTCCCTCTAGCTTTCTCTGTCTCTCTCTCTCTCCCTCTAGCTTTCTCTGTCTCTCTCTCTCTCCCTCTCTCTCTCTCCCTCTCTCTCTCTCCCTCTCATGTTTGTGCCAATTACAGGGTGGCTAATTAAAGTTTTAAGTGCTTAGCCAAGCTGGCTCAAGAGCTGTTTGGTCATTATTTTGACCGTTCAAGCACAAAAGTGCTGCCCTTAAGAGCAGGCAGCGTTAATGTGTTTGTTTTAGATTCTAACTAATTAGGTTTTTCTTTGCGAGAGCATAAAGAAAAGAATATGGCCAAAGTTTTCTCTTGAAAGTAATCAACATGCGAAAAAAAATGTTCTGCACCCAAAATGTAGCAGTATCAAGAATAGTATCAGATTAATTGAATTTTATCAAGGTGCGCACTTTTTAAAATATAAATACACACATGAAGACAAAAAATGTAATCTCTCAGAGTCGACATATAATTTAATATACATATATGCACAACAGTACAGAACATAACTGAACAGAGCTACCCTATTTCGTGTCGAGCCAGCAGTCAAAACAAATATTTGCCAGGACAAACAGACAAGAAGCAGACAGCAGATTGTGATAGAACAAATGCAAGTGCAGCTGCAGAGTTGCAACGTTGAAGCAGCTGCTGCTGCTATGGTTGTCACTGTCGGCATGTTGGTGGTTGTTGCTTTTGGTCGACACTTCATGCTGTGGCACAGGCCGTAATCAGGACAAGAGTGCTGCAGCTGCCTGCTAGCTGCATTACGTATTTTTATTTGATAAATTTTGCATAGCAGGTAAGCCGAGCTGCTGCCCCCAACGTGCATGTGACATTACACACCAGGAGCAGAAATTGGAGCTGCTGGCGATGCTAGAACTTAGCCTTGAGCAAAAGTTGAAAGCACAAGTATGATTTATGCACGTGTTAAGTGTGAAAAATGCACATTAAACGCAAAATCTGCCTCGATTCCAACTCCAAGCGAAAGTGTTGCCAAGAGAGGCAGTGTGTATGTGTTTTTGTGTTCATCTTGATTTTTTTTTACACATTTCAGGCAGGCAGGAAGTGAAAGTGTGTTAGACGACGCGCATGTGTTGCTTCTTGGTGCTCGTATCGAGGTCACTGGTCATTATCAAGATGTTGCAAAAGAAATGCCATCAAGTGCTGTCCTGCTCCTTGATGTGAAGCGGCTGTCGTCGGCCTGTTCAGCTTCAGCGTGTGGCCATTTGATATGCAAGGCAGATAAAGGCCATCGCGCATTCAGTGTCTGCCTGGCCAAAAGCCAAAAGACTGCGAAAGGGGGTCAAAAAGAAAAAGAAGAAGGTGAATTAGAAGCAAGCAGCAAGCAAGTTGACTTCTTGTAGGAGAAGGGGCAATAGTTTAACTCCAAGTAAACCTACAGCAAATTGTTTACAAAGCAGCTTCTTTGGCTATCGGGTGTGTGTCCGTGTGTGTGCGTATGTAGAGTGTGTCAATTGAAAGATTTTCTCTTTATTTCTTCGCAGTGGAATTATTGTGTTTAAATCAAATGATTAAATTATTTTTGTGCTTTTCAAACTGTTTGTCTCTGCTTATTAAAACTAATAAACAAATTAATTGGAAAATGATTTTTTCATTAGTCTTAGCAAAATATTTTTTTAAATCTTATCACTTTTTTTTTCTTATAATGTGTTAATAGATATCTTTAAATAGATTAATAAAAAGAGTGAAAATGGGATATTCAACTTAATAAAAGTGTTCTGTGTAATTAAGTAGTATTTTATGTATTTAATGTGTAAAAAATTAGTTTTGCAACCGAGTTAAAATAATTTAATAGAACATAAATTGTAACTAAATCATTCTTTTGGCTAATACCAAAGTGTATTCAGTTAACATTTGCCCTCTGTCGTTCGGAATCTGCCTAAATCATTCACGCTTTTGACATGTTTGATAGCGCTGACAGCTGGTTTGAGAGCTGCTGGTTTGAGTCAGATTTCTATTCACTTCTATGGGCAACATCACGCATAATTCTTTTCACAATTGGCAACTGGTACTTTCTCAATTCTACACACATGCAATCAGAAAAAATTGTCTTCGGTTGCTCTATATTCGTTTTTATACCCTGTACCTTTTAACCATTTCCTCGATATGATAATGATAATTAATTACTAAAATCAAAAAAATAAAAATATAAATTTATTTGTCTAATTTCTGACTTTATACGTTTATGTCCAGTTTAAAAATTACACGCCACCTGCACACAATATTGATTAACTATCAAGTTTTGTCAACATAGCTTAAGAATCTCGAACTTGAATAAGAATATTTACACAACTCAACAGCTTTATAACATTGCTTCTTCTTCTTAAACTGTTATGGCGCATTGGAATGAAAGTTCCACACTTTTTTTGTTGTTAGTTTTGGCAAGATTTTTGTTTTTGAGCTAGGTGCCATATTAGATTAAGGGCAGCCAATTACTAGCCATCGGAAACGTAAAATTGGCGTCAATGGGAATTTTTTTGCATAAGTAATATAATAAAGTATACATATTTTTATAGTCTGAACCCACTGAAAATGAGTAAAATGGGGATAATGATTTTGTTCAAATGCAGAAGAAAGAGTCTCCGACCCCATAAAGTATTATATATTTTTGATCAGGATGAACCGTCGAGTCGATATAGCCATGCCAGTCAGTCTAGTTAACACATAATATGCATATGCATAGCATAAGCCAACTGGCGAAATTTCGTCAAGATCAGATAATAAATATTCAAACATATATTCTTATATTGATCCTATTTTTTATTAACAGCCGCAAGGAATTTCTGTATGTATTAGAATGCGATCTACGAATGAGTGTACTTGTATGTATGTATATCCATATGGGCTTGTGAATATAAATATGCGCTGCATTCGTTGTTTTTGTATTCCGCAGTGCCTGTGCTTTCTATAAGAAATGACCTATCCTGCTCATACCTGGGTGCAACACTTTGTAAAAACAAAATTTACCAATAAGTTTAGAACATTTTTAACAACTGGGTTCAAGGTATATGGCAGTCCAGATCGCTCTACTACAGCATTCTTACTTGTTTTAATATTTTACAGGTAACAACAAAATAATTTCATACAAATATTTTAAATTGGAAAATAGTTAACAAGCGAGTAAATAGCTAATTTCTAGGTTCCTAGGAATATAGCTAAAATATTGGCTTACAAGGATACTGTATCTAGCAACTGGAAACAGCAACAGCATGTTAAGGAAACAATGTTAAAAACAAACTGCAAAAATTGTCACACAGCCAAAAACCTGCAATCTTACAGGACTGCATAAAAATACTCCGGCATCTAGAAATCTATTTTATTTAAGGTTACAAATAACGATACATTGTGTTCAACCATGTTTTACAGGTAGTAGTCGATTGGTTTGGAAGAAAATGGGGTCTAAGGGAGTATTGAAGATGACACACCACCTAAATGAACATGTGTCCTGCCACACCTGAGGGCGAAATTTAATATTTAATATGAGAATCTCGTGAATCTCGGTGGTCCAAACGGTTAAGTTATTACTGTCTTGATTTAAAGCAGTCTGACAAATATTACTCAAGTCAAACCGGGGCTGCATTTTATGATCAAAACAGGGATTAGTTAAATTTCTGGTCGTAGGAGCCCGAAGGGTTATATAATACTGATGAAACCAAGATCACTCGACCTGAATGCCATATGTAAGGACACCTGTTCAGACGAATTTAAGTGGGTAATCGACAATTTTAAATATTCGAGCAGCTACAAAGGCTGTCGTTAAGGATTGGTCCAAAATCCCACCATTTGAGTTCTAAAAAGTTATTGAATCGAAGTAAAATCTGTTTTATATATATCCATAAAATGTTATCTTAAATTTGCAAATTTAATTATTTTTTTATTTGACGTGAATTTAAAACAGTTCACTTTTGTAAAGCATACAAAATATAAGAATATATCAGTGCCTTCAATCGAATTTCGCAGAGTGTATATAGGATTATGTAGTTCTTTATCGTTTTTGCACTGGACTCCGGTGTGTAATTGCTTTCTTTATTTATCTGTTTTCTCAATTTGTGGGACGGGAACAAGACAATTATTAAACGTACAACTTATTCATGTTAAGCAACCTTTCTTAGGAATTAGACGGAACTGTTTTAAAAGCGGCGATGATGCCGCTGAATCAATGACAGCCACATGCTCAGTGTATAGTTAACTCAATCATGAAAAATAAAGTCGATGTCGAGTTTTATTTTCCTTTTTAATTCTATGACACCTCTATACTTTAGCTATGGGTAATCAGAGTTTTCTATCATGTATTATATTAAAAGATACTCTTTCATTCGGAAAGCAAAATTAATAGATTAGAGTTAAAGTACAATCCAATCCCATTTCATACCAACGACAATAAAAATATTCGGATTTTAAGAATTCATTTCACAAAAATCAAAAAATGATTAAAAAAAACTACATACTGTTTTAAAATAATATATAATAGCTTTCCGAGAATGTATATTCAGAAGAGTATTCTACAATGAAAATCAAAATTAGTTAGAATAAAAACGTAACTTTTGCTTTTGATACTCTGCTAATTTTTTTTATTGTCTCGTCTCAATGTGGGACTTTTCAACTTGTGTCTTTGTTTACCTATGAATTGGAGTACATATATTGCCCAAAACTTCTTCCTTGGTTTTGCTTGTTTACGTTTGTGTAAAAATTAAAAATTCCCGCAATTTTTTGCAATGTTTTATTGCTACTTCGAATTTTTGTTCATTTCCGTTGCTACGCATTTGGAGTTTCGACTTATTTTATACATTTAAGATGAAATGTTCAGTGCTGTGGAGTTGTATATTAACTTTATGGCTTTATGCTCAAACGTGTGATTTAAACTCGTTGGTTTGACTCGGCATTATAGTTTTGTTGTAACAAAACTTTTCCATTATGCAAAACTCTCTTGGCTGCCACTGAAATTGGTTCAATTATTTCATCACTTTAAAAAAAATAATATGCTCTTTAGGCTCTTTAGCATATATAAAAAATTTCATTCAAAATAAGAATAAAAGAAAATTATGCAAAAGTATGTAAACGGAAGGAGTGAACATGTAAACGGCATATTTAAGTTTACTCAGCTAATATTAATTTAAAAATTGAACATAATACATTTCAAAAAAATCACGCCATAACTATATGTTTAGAGATGCATGTGCAATATAAGAAAATCCAAAATTCGATTACCGTGTTGTGGTCGAAGTGGACTGACGTATTAATAATTAATCGATTCCAAGATTCCGAATTATTCATTTAAGCAATATGAATATCATTTGTCAATATAATAATGGACTGCTCGTCAGAGACGAGACTTCGGATCTTATCGTGTTGACTACACACTATACGTGTTTCACACAAGTTCCTGATCAGCGTAGCCATATCTCATATCTAAGAACAAGAATACGGAATATGAGTATTTAAAAAAAAACTGCCACCGTTTCGCATATATCGATTCATATTGTTTTTAGATAGAAATAAGAGTCACAATTTTAGAGATATACCCTAATTAACATAATATGCATTCGCATATTCAGTAAGAAGCGCCCAAGTTATAGCAGAAAATTTATTGTAATGTTGATCTCATTACTATCAGTGTATAATTTAGGGAAATGAAGAATAATAATAATTACGTACATACAAATGGGAATCGCGATGGGTGCCGCTTACGTGTCCGTTCACGTTTTTCCCTATCTTCTCGATAAGAGTCTTCCTTGGTTATCTTACCATTGTAAGATTAAACAATATATATAAATTTGTTCGTTAAATTTTGACGGACATTTGTCACTGCCTGGTCATTGATTCTAACATAATTCATTTATGGGCAGTCATAAACCCATATATATAAATATAACACTCCAAATTACAAAATGTGTGAGGTGTCTATTAAAATTATTAATCCACGACCATAATTTAAACTTAAAAGCTTACTGAAAATTTCAGTTTACATTTTGTGTGATCTTATTCGATCACATGCTAAAAAATATATATGTGTGTTATAAAGCATATGAGTACGCATAAAACCACTTTCTCACAACACACAGTTGTTATAAAATAATCATATAACTAAATTTTTTTGTGTTGATGAATGTGTCATTTTTAATTTTGTGTGTAAAATGTATAATGAGAGTTATGGAAATATTCAACACTCTTTTTCAGATGTTGCATTGCATTAAATCCAAAAAAGGTTTCCATGAATTTGTGATGTTATTTGATGATGTAATATTAATGATTATTAAATATGTGCGGCATCATAAAATAGATTGACACTATATCAGTCGAGAGAGACAAAGAAAGCGACAAAGTTCATATACTTATAGCATAATTACACGCAATACGTAAAGTATTGGTCTCTTGGTTCAAAGGCAGAATAACGAATAAAAAAACCTTAGCCAAAGAACAGAAGTCTTAGTATGATGTCGGAAGTATTCAATTACATGATTTCAAATCATATTAAAGTAACTATTTCACGTAATGTTTTTGGGTACTTGTAGTTATTAAGTATAACTGGCATTGCTCAACACTGTCCAGCTACAACTATTCGGAATAAAAGAAATACAAATTCAAACATTGCGCGCATAGTTGAGTAAAATAAACAAAACTTTCCGCCTGCTTGGCGGATACATTTGAAACTTTTTTCATGTGCGTCGTTCGCTTGCCTTTGTTGTTTTTGATGCTGCTGTTTTTTCATTTTGTTATTTATTTTAGACAATACAACAGAAAAAGTAAAAACAAAAGGAAATCAGATAAAACTTGTACTTTTTCAGCAATTTTTATATTTTTAGCTTATTTTTAGTTCCCTGTTTACTGCTGAGTGAATATAACAGTCATTTTTAATATTGCCGCTCGCCGTTTTTGCCGATTCCAATTGCAAAAGAATTTGCTTGACTAGAATCAGATTCAGCTGCAAATCCCTTTTTGGTATAGTTTGCACGAAACTCTGTGATTGAAATGCATTTTTTGCATTTTCGGAGATGTGATTTTCTCTCTGAACATTTGTTGCATGTCACATTGTTGCTGTTTGCTGAGTGTAACATAGTTGTGCGAGTAGTTGAAGCTGTTGACTTTTGGCTTTTTGTTCGGCGTGGCTTACAAATGTTGCAACGTGCAACTATTAAATAGTTTTGCAGCAGCTGGCACTTCTACCCAAGTGGCTGATGCTGCCACAAAACTTTGTGCTTTTGTGCTACTTAAATGTAAACTAAAAATTTCAAAGACCTAAAAAACTTTTATCCTGTATCTGTTTTGACCCTTTAAACAAAAAGCTGGTTGTTTGATGTGTCTTGCGGAGAAAACTAATCAACATTGCCAGAAATTTTCATTTGCATTTTTCTTTCTTTTCTTTTTTTGATCTGTCAACGTTCTTGTACTTAGCTCAATACTTTGGGATAGTAGAAACAATTTTTTTAATGTAGTTTTTTAATTATTAATATTATTAATTTTTTAAATGATTAAGTTTATTTAATTTATGTCCCCAATCGCATGTCCATATATTTCGCCCCTTTTATATCTTTATTAAAAATTGCTTGAGTTGTGCCGTCGTGCGTCCTAAATTTGCTGGCTTAACCGGTCGAGCGTGCTTATAATTGCAAAGATCGAGTCAGACTTCGACAGCGACTGTGTGCTGGTCGAGCATTGGCTTGCAAAAGTTGAAGGTAATGCAGAGGATATGACAAAATATGTGCAAGCTCGAGGAAAGATGACAAAGATGTAACATAATTTTTTGAATCTTTTTTTTTAGTTAATGCATTTGATCGGTTGAAAAGGATTTTCTGAGCTTAAACGTAAATGGAGAAGTTCCGATATATATTCAAAACTTAAGAAGAGAAAAAAGACAACATTTTCAAGAACACGTGCTGCATATGAAAAAAAATGTCTACGCTGGGACAAACAGCCACAGATCACATCAATGATTTGGTCGTTTGCTTCTGATTAAAAATCATTTAAAAGGAATGTATGAACTATATGAGTGCAAATATGTGAGTGAAATTTTAGATTTGACATCAAGCATTCCACTGAAATTATCAAACCATCTAATTATTTGCAATTTCAATGCCTTCGTTTACTCAAAACTCGATTTCAATTCATGTTCTTTATTGGCACTGATTAGGATTGTTGTACCTGAGAAGTACTTCTTATTATGATTTATAAATTTCGTATGTATGTAATTATTTAATTTCGGTTTTCAATTGAAATATTATTATGATTTTTACGTTTATTTATTCTTTATGCTTCTAATATTTAATTTTTTTATATTTCAAATGTTTTTAAATAATATATGGAAAAACTTTTTTTTACAACCTAAGCCCAATGAAAATTGGTAGAAAGGTATAGTTGTTTTGCGTAAATGTGTACAAAAGGCAGAAGGAGGAAACTCAGGCCCCAGAATGTATATATGCTGTTCAGGAGCAGCAGCCGAGTATATTTAGCTATGTTCGCCTGTCCCTCCGTCCGTTGGTCTGCCCGTCTATATGAATAAGAGTTCTCGTTTACTATGCGAAGATGAAGTTTCTTGAATTTTAACAATGGCTACCGATAACTAACTATTACATATTATTTCCAATTAAAAGAAAAACCAATATTTTAAAGGCATGTAATCAATAAATTGTATTAAAAAATATATGCATAAATATGCGCGTGCATGATAATTGCCGCGAGTGTATCTATGTTGGAGAGCCCCATTACCTACGATTACATGTACATTTGTAAATACACATATACTTAGGTTTTTTTGGGTTTGTCTTCTGTGTCCTTATCTGCCTTAAAAAGTGAGACCAATTTCAATGTTATTAATCAATATTTTATTTTCAAGTTACTTCACCAGCCAAATGCCAACTCGTTATTTAGTACTGACTTCGTTTCGTTGGAGTCAGCCTCCGTGTCTATAATAATTAATTACTGCCACACAAGTTGTTTTTGTTTCATACACAGCTCTTGGACACCATTGTGTCGAACGCACGCTGCATACATATTTGTTTATGTATGATAGATCAAATACGCTTCCCATTCAATTGGTCGCTTCCATTACGACTCCATTGAGTACGGAAATAGCATAACGCTGGAATCAAACTAATCAGTTTAATGATTGCCGTTTGCCCAGTAGCCTCGTTGACAGCGCACACAATAGCGAACATCGATCGTCTAAAACCCAAGCCCTAATCTCAACGAGCTGCACACCATTTCCCTGCCTGCAACTTCATTCGTTTTTTCTCTCTCCTTGTCTATGGCTTTTGTACCTCTTGTTGTGCTTTTATTCAACTTGCCTGCCTTTTCGTTTATGCTCCGCCATTTTGAACCCAGGCGCCCGAGCGCTCATTAAATATGTGTAAACCGTTCTCTTGGAGCCACTGCTCTCATCGACATTTAAGCTACTGTATAGCTGGCTTCACTTAGTTTAAGGTACGCTGATTTTCTCGGACACTTTTCAACTGCTTTTTTTTTGCGTGTTTTTTTTTTAAATATAGGCACAATTTTCTTTCGCTCATAATTGGTTGCAATTTGAAGTTGCTTGACGTTAATTGGACTCCATGTTGAGTAATGTTATTTTAGTTCTGGTTAGCTTTAAATGCTCTCACTCTTTGGTATATTATAGAATATTTGGATTTCGTTCAATGCCCAACTTGACGGTTTTTTATGTATATTGTTTCGTACGCGTCAAACAATTAACAGGGCTAACAACACACACGCCCACAAAAACATACAATTACAAGCACATACACTCCCACCCACATGTATGCTAATGTGATTTGACTGGATCTTTTATATTGTCTGCTACGCAAATGTAGGCAATATTTTTGATTCTTGATTCTTGACATTTTGCACGGGTCACGCCCATAATCCATAAGTTAAGCTCGCAGATTAGACGTGGGTGTGTGGTCGCTAACTGTGTGTAACAGCTAACAGCTAATAGCTCTCCATTCACATCCCTACCCGCTGCGGCTTGAATTGCCAGCAAATAAACAAAAAACTAAAATCCGATAACCGCCAGAACCAAAAACTGAAATCGCACGCTTCAGTCGAAAGGGTTAAAGTGGCTTCAAACATGGCGCTGCGTACTCTTTGGACGATGCTGGGTCGTGAAGCGTGCTGATGTGACCTGTTTCTATTGTAAACTGGAGGCGTGTATTTTGTGAACAATTTATCAATATTTTTACTCGGTTTTGCTCCTTTTTATCTTACTTTTAGTTCGCATTCTTTTGTTTCCAACCCCATTTGCTTGGACTGCAAACTACTGACCCGCATTTAAACAAGAATGAAAAAATGTTAAAGGTCCTTTTAGTTGAAGCTGAAAAAATATACATATTTTGCATAAATTGAAATTTCGGTGTGCCACATTCTCCAGATGCTGTTGCTACTGATGATGTGCTAATCCTGACGCACTAGAATTGCTCACATGCCACAGTGGCAACGTTCAAAGAGTATGTGCGTTTGTATGTGTGTGTAGTGGACAAGAGCAAGCATAGCGAAGAGACAGGCAAATCGGGTGGGCGTGGCAGCGACACAATCATTTCGATTCTTCGTATTTTTATAGATATATTATGCTCACTTTAATGAATGGTTTGAGGTACGCATAAAACATAGAAATTTACGATGTCTTGACATTTCTATGGAAATGCTTAAATACGTCTTAGCAACTGGTGACAATTAAATTTAATTATCAATTTAAACAAGAAAGAACGACAGTCCCATGCCATGCTAAGAGATCATTAAACACTTGTAGTCGAATGTCAACTGATCAATACCTGAGAAATGTTATTATACTTTTAGACCGAAAATTTATTTATAATTTTGAAATGACTTTAAATTATGCACATGTTTAGCTTAATAAAAAGTATTTCAAATTTATTGTACATGTGTCATGAGTTTGAAGAAATTTAATATCATATTGGCAGAACAATGTAATATAATATTTAAATTTCAAAGATTTAATGAATCCGTTCTGTGGCTGAATGCGGTTGCTTCTGCACTAATTTTGGTTGGTGTTGTTAACTGTTGATTATGTCTAATAATTTTTTATTGCTACTTCTTATCGTCCTTGTTTTGGTTTTTATTAGTTATTGTCCTTGTCAAACTTGATTATGCCGTTTTCTCACAGCTGAAAGAGATTTTAACCTAATGTTTTTAGGCTATTTGCTTATTGTACTGCTAAGATCGTGTCAATTACTCATTAAAATTGAGTAAATTTTGGGCAAAATTAAATAAATTGCTGTTAATTTCGTTTGTTTACGTGTCATTTGCGCAAATGATTGTCTGTATGTATTTTATTTGAAATTCAGTGGACGGCATCTGATGAAATTCTTCAGACTTTTATTGCTGATAGTCGGATTTGTTCTGAATGACATTTGTGTTGAGTTTGGCGCAACCATTTCAATTATAGAATTTGTTATTGTCTTCAGAGTTATTAACACAGCACACATTCAGATATTTACAGCGTTTGCTCCTGCTAAATAAGTTGTAGTACAAAACTGGCTTTAGAAAATCACGCTAGTTTTGGTACTTTTGCACAGTATTATTTAGAGAGTAAAAACGGAAAATGTACAACTTAAGAAATTTAGAATTTGCTATTCTTATATTGAGTACAAATTTTTCCAAAATTCAGATACAATATATCTAATATCCCTTTTAGAAATATTTTCTGCTGTTAAAAAAAATGTAGTGTTATTAATTTAAAGAGTGTAATACATACAATTTACTTATTAAAAAAAAACAACTAACTAAAATTACAATGTAAGTAACAGGCTGACATAGCTTTTATAGCATACAATTTTTTATCTTACTTTCAACAGCTGTTTTCTAGCTGTTGTTCATGTTTACTATGGAATTGCCGAAATAAGCAGCGTAGCAGAAGGAGTTGCTGACCCAATAGCGATCCAACTTTCAATATACGCACAGCCAAGCCGCACAAGGGTCAAGTCGAACCAGACACTATTTAATATCGTGCTATATAAACTAGTTAGTTTAATTTGTTTAGTGGAGTGGTAGTCTTGTCGTTTTGTGAGCCGAAACGTCGCTTGCAAACGAAGCACAACATAAATTCAATATAATAAATATGTGGAGTGTTTCCACACACCAAAACCCCTGCCACCCCTCTCTTGAGAACAATTGCAATTGTCTACATAATAACATGGCTCTCTACACAGTCAAAAAGTTAAAAGATATTTGAATTCATTGGAAGAAAATTACAAATAATTCGGTTTAAGTTAAGGTACTTATATATTTAAAAAAAAAATATATAACATCTTTTATAAATACATTTTTAAAGTTTTTTTTATTGTTAATTTTAATGTATTCTTATGTATTTTGAATACCGCAGGATACTTTCACAACATAAACCACTTATTTTTAGATTGTTTACTTGAAACTTTTTCCCTGGGATTATGTGTAGGCCCTGTGAGTCCCTGATGACCCAGTTATGAAAAATTCACTAGACAGAATGCTATTTTCTTGCCTTATTTGGTTCACACAGTTGGCTGATGAATGTGTTGATGACATATTTGAAGTAGAGTTTCGCTTCACATTATATAAAAGTTTCGGACCACAGTTTAGCAAGGGCTGAGTGGCAAGTAGCAAGTGAAATTGCTTGTAATGCATTACAAGGCTAAAACTTTTCTATTGCCTGCTTTAAGACGCCCCGTTTGTGACATAAACTTTGGCCCGGCCCCGAACTGTCTGTCTTGTGGCGCTTTACTTTGGCTTTGTCGCCAACTTGCCTGCATTTGCTGCTTCGTCCACTTCGCCCAAGTCCGACTGGTGCCTTTAGCTTGGAGTTTGGTTAGAGTTTACTTTCTGTCAGATTATTGGCTGCTTTATTCTGCTCGTACTGGCTTGCGGGGTGACACCCCTTGTCTGTTCACTCTGTAGCGTTATCTCTCGATATGCAGCTTTTTTTGGGCCAGGCGATCAACTTAGTCTTGATTATTTTTGCAGTCAATGAGGACAAAGTTTTGCGAAACTGGAGTAAATTTAATTGGTTATTATTTGTGAAGAAAGCAAAAGCCTAACTGTGTGTTACACCTGCACTTATACTACAATTTGTTGGCTTTAAATCGTTTGAGTATTACAAAACCATATTTATTTTAACATTTTCATTTTGTTTTGGCCTTTATTAATTAATTATTTAATGTGGACTAATTTAAAATTTCAGTACACATTAAAATATGTAAATAGAGAACATATATAAAATAAAATAAAAACGTATGTTACGAAATAAAGCATTAATAATTGCTGTAAATGTTATTAATAAGTTTTTTATCATAATAATAATCTTGTGACTTTTCACATGCATTGGTAAACTCAAAATAAGACAGGAAGAAACATTTGGAAATATGGGAAATACGTCACTTATTCTGCTAGAATTCAGTAGATTTTGAAAAGTTATATGAGCAGTTATATGCCTCGTGTCAGTTTGTTAATAAGTAAATTGAACCAGGCTGGAAGAGCTTCAGATATGTTTATGCAAATTGACAGCCAGTGTCTACTGACAAAATGCTTTCAACTCATTACCCAAAATGTCAATACCGTCTTTTGCACTTTAAACTAAGGCAAATAATTCGCATGGTGCGTGATTGCTGCTGCAACCTTTATTGTACTTGGGCGCCACTTAACCCCGCCCACTTACCGCTCTACTCCGACTGGCAGGCACAATTTAGAATTTGATATCCTCAGTCACGCCATACTTGCGCGGCTTATTAACTAAACCAACGCTATGCTGAAAAATGCTTTTAAATACTTGAAGCATACGTGATGGGATGTAGGGCATATTACGCATACTCCCTGGTAGCCATCATACATTATTCTTACGCCGCATGATCCGCTGATTGTTCTGCTCATTTTTTATGCACTCTGGTAAAGTTTTTCGTATGCTGATATCTAATTTTGTTATCACAAATTTCGCTGTGGAAACCAGAATAAAAAAAAATAACAATATTATAGCATCAGTTGGCAATTGCAGTAGCAAGGATGCTTGTAGCGTTCTCTGCAAAACACATTATCGAAATGAATTTTTGGCTAAAACATCAGCAGCAGAATCAGCAGCAACAGCAGTCAAAACAACAAGCATAAACAAGTCTTAAACACTGTCGACGGAAGGGTGCCACAACATGCTCATGTTCTGCTCTGGCACTTCGTGGGCGCTTCTCTATTGCCATAAATACTAGAAATATGTTTTCTGACAGGCACACACACAGTGGTAAATATGCATAGGTCTGTGGGTAGGCACATACGCACAAGACCGCAGAAAGGATTACACACATGCTGACAAGAATTTTTCAGCTTTAATTTCAATGGGGCAAAAATTCTGTTTATCCACATTTGCATATGGAAAACTGGCCATATGTTTAAGTATTATTTTGGTTTGCTATCAAGTATCACATTATGTTTGATTCAATATTAAAACAAGTTGAATAAAATTATGTATTTACGATTATTCATAATTTGCTTATCAGATAAATAGAGTTTCCCAGTTCTGGGGTCAGTTAGCGTGTTTCTCGTTGATAACAGAGTATATTTTTGTCAGGTGCTTTTATTAAGTTAAAATTCACACTTTAACTTTTTTATGTGCTGTTTTCTCGTGGTTTTTAATTTCGTTTGTTTTAATTTTTATTTAAGCTGATTTACTTCTCATGTTTGTCTTTCTTGGTTAAGGAAATGTTTTAAACGGAGTCTGCGCCTGCAACGTTTCACAATTTATTTTATTTTATTTTTTTATATAATATAAAATTAATAGCAAAAGGCAATTATTTAAAAATCAGCAATTAGAAATTATATCAATTATTGACGTATTTAAAATGATATTAAAGATAATAATAATATATTTATTATGAATATAAATATTTTTATTAATATAAGAAATACAAAAAATTGCAAATACAAAGGGAAGAAAATGAATGTTTTTCCACAATAATATTGTATCCCTTATTAATTGCTGATTACAAAAATAAATACCTACCCAAAGGGATAAAACCTAAACATAGTTATTTTAAAACAATTATTTTATTCGACAAGATATTAATGCTGATAAATTTACTTTTATAATTTAGTGCTTCAAACATTTGGTCAGGTAAACGGTGCCGCATTCTTAGGTCTTATAGAGCACCAGTTTAGCTGTGCTGTCAGTTCTATATTAGAGCCGCTTAGGCTTTTGGTATTGGATTTTACATTTGAGCTTTATACAAATTGGACAGCCCAGAACTACCACGAAGCCCAGAGCTACGACACATGTGTGTCTACTTGATGATGCATTAGTTTCTTAATCTTGCCATTCCCCTCAGCACAAGCACCACTGCTGGCCATTGGACTACCAAAAACGGTTGGGACTTGCCACAAATACAACAGCAGCTGCTAATGTGTCTTTGTCTCCGAAATTGTGCACACTGAGCAAGTGTTTAAGTGTTTTGTGTGTATGTGCACAATGTACATACAATTTAAATGAAAAAATACTTGCGTTTATTTAAAGTTTATACTTTAACAACAACATTTTATATTATCGAAGAATTTGCATAAATTTTCTTCAAATACTTGTATTTCATAAAAATTATTCTATGGAATACCTATATTTTTTATTGTGCATTTACGCTTCCCGAAATTCGATTAAGCGCAGATGGTTTTCTCACAATAATAAGCTGTTCTAAATACATGTCAAATAAAAAAAAAATATATTGTTAACTTTTATATAATTTTTTTTATTGAGAGGGTCTTATTTAATAATTATGTATACTTTTATATTCCTTTCAAAGAAAAGCCATTAACCGCACTACTAACTTTTGCAAAGGTTTGATTGGTATTTCACACCGAAAAAAAATCAAAAAACTTAAAAGAAAACTAACGAAACATGCATCCCAGATCCCGTTATGCTTGGTACAGCTTTTAGCCCCCCAAACACGAGAGTCTTTAATAAAATTTCGGGAAGTGTATGCGTAATGCTTTGCTGTTTTAATTGCTCCAATTTTGAGATGTCTGTATGTTTGTTTGTTTTTCTGCATGTGCTGTTACTGTTGCCCCTAAGCTAAAGACTTAATGCGATTTGCTTGCCCAACAGGCGTTGTCTGAGTAAAAGGGAGAGATAATCAAAGAAAGAGAGAGGGGGAATATTAGATATTAACATAAGTGTATGAAGCGAAGTACCATTAATACACACAAATTATGCAAAAAACCAAAAAATAGGTTAAATCAGTACAAGTTATATGATTGAAAGCAATTCTGCTGGTGTACAAAAATGTTCATGTAAAAACTCTCGCATTTACATATACGATTCTATGTATGTGTGTTAGTCTGCTCTTTGGTATATAAAAGCATATTTTGCCAATATGTACATACAAATCATTTGTCAGTCCTTTCTCCATGCCAACTTTCCAATATGCTTGCTCTCCGCTTTGCAACAGGGGAATTTCAAATTATGCATTGCACACACATAAAGGGCTGTGTAGCTATTGTGACTGTAAACTTGTATATGCAGCACACTCTGAAGTGCAAACAATGTCAACATGTAATTTTCTTGCACACAATTTGCTAGTTCAGTGCAAAGCCATTTTAAAACTTGAAAATCCCCAACTATTTTATTCTTTTTTGACAGGTGTGGCAAAATCTTCAACATATAACTGTATATGTACAGTTACTGTTGAGCTGATCTTATTATTCTATTAATTTAAAATTTTCAATTCTGCAACTACTATTTTAACTGAAATATTGTTTTTTTATAGTAAAATAATAAATAGGCAACTAATTTTTGTTGATGAAAAAAATTTAATTGCAAAAAAAATTTCGTAACTTATTTACTTTTAATTTATATACAAATATACAAACCACAAAATAAATATTAATACCACAATTAATATATAAACCTTTACTAAAATCTACTGACAATGTTTGTGTGAGTAGTCACGTCACTCTTCAATTATTGAGTACGTGCGTAAGTTCGACAATCCCATCGATTTACATGTGAATCGCCGCACGCGGAAAAAAAAGGACAACCAAAATAAATTTTTGGGCATGAGATGGAAGCACAGCAATCAATTGATTCATTTTCATTCCCCAAAGCTGAACTTGAAGGAATATTTTCATTTGATTGAATATTTCAGTGACTTTTGCCGGAAACGAAATACAAATACCCAAAAATAAAATTTAAATCGATGCGCAGTCCGAAAACCAAATCGATAATAAACCGCAATTCAAATTGAATTGAAAAAAATAAAGAAATAAAAAAACCTCACAAAGTTAAAAAGAAAAGACGGAATATAAATTATAAGCCAAATGCCAGTGAAAGGAATTTGATTAAATAAATATTTTGGAAAGTTTTCAGCATTTATAAATTATATTTATTATATTTTTTTTGTATAAAATAAATATTTTTAACTTATTTACTTTGATGTTGTTTTGTACACTTTTAGCTACCATTTTATATTTGTCGTTTTCTTGTTTCTGTTGTTTTTGTAATTCAAGTTTTTTTTCTATTTCTTTTTTTTTAACTTCGTGTTGATTAAATGATTGCATTGAAACGTGATTTATTGCACTTTTCTTGGATTTTATTTGACAACCTTTCGTGTGGTTTCACGCGCAACTGCGGCGCTTCTCAAAAATATCTCTACGGCTGTGGTGAGTCCTCCACGCCCTTTTTTCCATTTTGTTGGTGGTAAAGTTACAGAGTCCTTAAACTATCCCCTACCTACCTTAAGGGCCTGTCAGCCCAACTGACAGTCATTCTATAATGTTGGGAAAATTGTACCAAAATAAAGAAAATACTTTGAGGAAAACTTCCCTCAAGTTCTAAAGTGAAGCTAAAATAACCATAGCATAACAAATATATATAAGTTAAGCTGCTTAAGAAAAGAAGGAAATAAAGTATTTCATTTTTTTTTTTTTATTAATTTAATGGTAAATCTGAATAATTTAACTAAATCAGTCTTTAAAGTTGTACGAAAGCTATTGAAGAAAACGATACTAAATAATATATATATATATATATATATCTTTATTTATTTTCATTTCTACCGTTTTACACACCCCTTTTTGTATTTATCTATTCGTTATATTTATCTTATATTTCCGGATATTTATCTACTCGATATATTTATCTTATATTTTCGGATATTTTTGCTGTGTCGCAACTGATAAAATGTATTGAAACGGTTTTTTTTTAGTAAAATATATAATTAAATATTATTTGTTTATTTAAAATAATTCCATAAAAATATGGCTCATTGAATGTTGATGAAATGGGTCGTTGCAAACATTGCACTGCTGAAAATCTTAAGAATTTTAAAATTTAGGCAAAAAAAAAATACTTTATCAAATGGTTGGTTTTTATCTGGAAAATTGGTGGAGAAAAACATCCAACTCTTATACTGACACTTTCAATCAAAATATGGATATAACCACAAAATACTCGCTGACCAAATGTTTTAAATATTCGATTTGGGGGCACTTAAGTCCATCGTTTAAACATAAATCAGTTGGTAAAGCAGCCAGTTTAATTTTTGAATTTAGCAGTTCTGACACATCCTATATTCTGTAACTGTGTTAGACTTGATAAGAAGTGACTTCCTTGTATGACGCATTTTTTTCTCGCAAGTGCAGTTCCTGAAGTTCTATCTCCGCTTTGTCTCTGCAGCATCTGCAGAAATCATTGTAGTGGAGTGGCTTGGAGGCTATAAATAGAGTTTACTGTCCAGCTAGCTCATCAGCGTTGCAGTTGCTTTCTATATTGTGGTGCACAGCCACTCAGATTAGGCCAATAACATGCTGATATGCCATCTCGTGTAAAGATTTGCGACAACTTGTTACAGACATCGAGTTTGACGACATCACTCAATTTGATCACAATGTTTGGCGAGCCTGAATGATAAGTTGTGCGGAGTAAACAACCAATGGTCCGGGCGATCCGTGATTCCATTCCTATACCAAGGGGAGGTAGTTCTGACCAGTTTATAGAGTTGTACTAATGGCATACAGTATTCGGACATAACCCACTTGAGTCCAATTGATTTCCTACAAGTATATAAACCGACAGTTGCTTAGTCTGGGATGATTAGAGTTATAATTTAATACTTCATTTGAAGATTATAATGTGGGGGTACTTTCTTCTAAAGATAAACGCAACATCAATTTTTACTGAAGCCAGCTAGGTGGATGTCCAGTCTTAAGAATTTTCTCGAAAAATGTATATGGTCAATTTAAAGACCGCTTATTATTTTTATTGCCAGGGCCTGAGGACTTAAACGGCTTATAGCTATTTATTGCCATTTTACATATTCTTTGCAAAGATATAAAGACCTCCGTTCGCTCCACCACCTGCGTTCGCTGCTTCTCGCTTTCATTTTGACACTAAAAACGTCTGGTGACTTATCTTGCTGGTCTTCAGAAATTACCTAAATAGATTTTATTCTTGTAAGAAATAATTGGAAAAGAATATACTTTTTAAATAGTAGTTAACATGTGGTCGGTGACTCATTAAACAGGCATCAAACTAAAATTGTTTTTTAGGCGACGCCGGCACCATATTAAATTTTTTTAATAATATATACGCAGCCGGCGCCCAGCCCGACGAATTTGTGCCCAGTCAACAGACGTGAGAAAACTCGAGAACCTGCGAGCCCAGTATCAGAACGAATACTTCACAAACTGAAGTCAGTTACTATCGATGAGAAAAACGTCGCCAAAGCTGTAGCGAGAAACCAAATGAAAACGAGTAAAGAAAATCGACAGATAAAAGAAAAATGAAAAGAAAAGTTGTTTGCCGTAAAAGTCGGCCAATTGTCGGTCCATTGCTATGTTCAGTTGTCTTTTATTTATCTGCTTGGCTCCAATGTTAGTCAATCGCTTGCCAATATTCAATTTCTTTACTCGCAGCAGCAAATAGCGAAAGTCGTTTTCAGCTCGTTTCTAATATGGGCCAAATCTACAGCTGCTTCAAGCATAGATGGACTGTGCTAAAACAATTGTCTGATTCTCCCGAAACTAGACAACAAGCTCCAAGAGCCAATTTGGAGAGAAGGGATTTATATTTTAAATTTATAAACTTAAATTTAATGAAATAAACATAATAATAAATATATAAAAGCACTCGCACGGCTATTCTATATTTTTATTATATTTTCAAACAATATCTACTCCTAGACATTTCTCTAGTTTACCTTATATTTCTACTCTTGCCAAGAGAATTTTAATTTTAATTTTAAGACACAGTAAACTATTATTGTGTTTTGATTAATATATTTGTCTATCTGTTTAGCAGCTAACTGGATGAAACTTCAACACCTGCAGTTTACTGAACATAGTTTTTCCTTCTTGGTTGCATGAATATTTGTATGCGTGGCGCCTGCATTTCATATGCTTCGCTGACGTCCAATTTCTGTTTTTATTATTATTATTGTTTTTGCCAGTAATTTTTCACTCATCCCAAATGCTGTCGAAATTCCATTGCATATAAATACATTTGTATTTATTGCCGATAGACTTTTTTGTTGTATCCCTATCTATGTATCTGTACCTATAGTTGTATTTTGTATCTGTGTCGACCGCAGCTCCTCTTACTTTATTTTTCTTTAACTATCGATTTTTCGCGGTTTTTTGAACGCAATTAACTTTTCCTCTTGGGGGCTGCTTTAGTTTCAATTTATACCAAATTTTTTAGTCTTATGATTGTTGTATTTTTTGTGTTGCTCTACCAAAGAGTCTTCCTAATGATTTTCGTCTGATCACTCAGGTTATTGCCAGCTTTTAACCTCTGTCAATTTTTCATTAATATATACATTGCTCATCCTATAATCGATAATTAATTTAATTTAATTTAATTATATATTATTAATTGTCAACTAAATTAAGTCGGCAACAAAAAAAGAGATTTAGCTAAAATAAAGAAAAATAAAATGTATTTGAAATTCAAGTCAAAACATAGAAAACACTGGCTGAACAGATTGCGAAATTCTTTGATACCATATGTAATAAGTTATACCAGCTGATAACTTGTACCAAAGAGTACCAGAGTGGGTGCAGCCAAGAAATATCGTCTAAGGTTCGGGCCTGTAGATGTTGATAAAAGAGTTTCCTAGTAGCCATTCAAAAAAAATAGGCCTTTGAAAATTTTGGGAGTAGAGTGGGTGTGGCCAAAAAAAAAACAATTATGTCACGATCTTAGTAATCTGCCTTCCAAGTTTGCTAACTATATTTCTGAATTTACGAAAGATATAGGCATATATCGTTTTTGGGGCGGGAGTAGGCGTTGAGAGGCGGATTGAGATTGGTCATCCAGTTTTTTGTCGATCTATTAGGGGAGTTATTAGAAACATTCTTTCAATATTTAGTAATTCTAGCTTACAAATTGTGGAAGATATGCGCATTTCAGATTTCTACAACCGAAGTTTCTGGGGCGGAAATTTAAAATTTGTAGGGCCGAGCGACCTTGTGGAGGCTGAGGTGACGGTGCCGATCTTTGAAGGACATCGCCAACAATCTAACAAACTAGTTTAGTGACTTTAACCTTAATTTAACTTTTGAAAACAATGAAATATTTGCAAACTGTATAAAAAATGGTCCAATATTTGTTGCATGTATTAAGGCACATTCAGAGAAACCATCGGGCTTAACAGCAAATATAGACGAAATTGTTATTCACGTTTAAAATTGTGTTATTTGTGCTAGAAATGTAAGAGCCTGAATTGATTACTGGATAAACACAATTGTAATAATTACAGAGTACTCGAAGCACGGTTCATGCAAAAAAAAATTGGTAGAACAGCGATTAAGAGAAAGTCGGAAGAAGCATGGAGACAGTAAATCAAAGCAACGAATGATTTTATAAAATCATAATCTCTTTTTAAGAATTAAATAATTTCAATTCCAATTTAAAATTCCGGTAGCTCTAATTACTCATTAGAATAACTAATCAATATACCCCTTTTATATTTTTAAAGGTTTCAGGGTTTAAAACATCTAACAAATATCGTAATTTAACAATGAAGGTTCATTCACAATCAAAACTGAAATCGGCTAGCCGCAGTTTCAAAGCAGCAACAACCAAAAACAACAACATTATCAGAAGCAATCTGGAAAAACCTCACGTTGCTGCATTTCATAGCCATTTGGGTTGATGCTTCGTGCGCTTCGTTTGCTGATTTGCTTAATACTTTTAACGTTTCATAGCATTTAATGGATGCAAAGTGGGCCAACGGCCGCCGGATCCTCCCTGGCCCGCAGGCCACTCCCTCTTTGTCGCTACGGACTCTTACGGCTCTTGTGTCTATCTGTGTGTGTTTTGCCGCCTGTGTGTATGCAATGCATTCTCTTGTAATGCATTTTACTTTTCCTCGTGCAGGGCATGGCCTGTCGAACTTGAAGTGCAAGTGTAAAAGTGCCAAAGTGAACTTGTGCCTGGCGCAAACATATTTATTTTGGCAGATGGACTGGAAACCAAACCAAAAATGGCAGACGACACAGAACACACACGTGCATGCTTATTTCTACGTTGCCAGCAACTTGTGCAACATTTTTAATGCATTAAAACACACACTTACACACATACTTGTTCATAAATGCATTACTTGTGTGCATTTCGACTCTGCCCGTCGGTTGTCGTTCGTTGTCTCGCTTAAGTTTGGGGCGTGGCCGATTGCCTAATGGAGTGTTATGCCCAGCTATGCACGTCAACATACATACATACCTTTAGCATATATAGAAGACTCTGAAATCAACAAATCTGAAAGCATATGAAATGCTGAGTGGTTAAGAAAAATATATCAAAATTAATGTACATGCAACCAAAAGAACGATCACTGATAATATTATATCAGATGTCCAAATTAAAGCAATGTTGTCTGGCAGCTGTTTTCCTACCTTAATCATTCAAACAAATGATAAAATGTAAATAACGGAGTTATTTAGTTTAATTTAGTATAATTCAATGATAATTTAAAATCAAAAAATCTTGTAATTGTCTGTTTAATTAGATTCTTTGCCTCTTTAGGATAATTCTTATAATATTTAATTTAAACAATGCAATTTATACCCTTATTCCAAAATGGATTTATTACATTCACATTTTAAATCATTAGAACACAAAAACAAATGTTTTTCAATATGTATGTACCTAAAAATAATATCAGAAATGTTCTTATAACAAATCCGAATTTATATCCATCTTTAGCTCTTTATATATTTTATAAATTACATATATTTGTTGAAAAGATCTTTTTTATCATATATTATTATAAGGTACACTTGGAATAGGATAACTAATGAAATATAATTGCTTTCGATTGTTTTGCAGGTCGTGAGCGACTCAACGAATACATATCCCACTATGAAACACTCAACTATGATCATGAGCACATTAGAGCTAGTCACAGTAGAGCCCGACGATCGGTGACCAAAGATCATTTTGTACATTTAAAGTTTGCAGCACATGGAAAAGACTTCCATCTTAGATTAAAACGTGATTTAAATACATTTAGTGATAAGTTAGACGTGAGTATTTATTAACTTCACTCAATTTAATATATATACTAAAATATGAATATATAATTTTACAGTTTTATGATAGAAACGGCCCCATTGATGTCTCAACGGATCATATCTATGAGGGCGAAGTGATAGGGGATCGTAATAGCTATGTATTTGGTTCCATACACAATGGGGTTTTCGAGGGTAAAATTATTACGGAACGTGATGCCTATTATGTTGAACATGCCAAACATTATTTTCCCACAAATCGCACGACAACAACGACCACCGCGACAACAAAGTCCACGACGACAACGGGGTCCATCAATACAAAGGATACAGATAGCAACATCAACTACCCCAACAAAACTGCCATTGATAATAAGACAGAAAAGTTTATAAATAAAAATGGTGCAAGCACATCTACAACAACACCATCTAGAACCACATTCCCAACATACTCGATCACTTCCGAGCAGTCAGAATCCGCTTCGACTGTGCTTCCCACAACGGAAGAGAGCTCTGCTGGCGCACGGGACGAACTTGATTTTCACTCCATTATCTATAAGGAGTCGCATGTTGAGGATGCCTATGAGAATGTGCGCGAAGGTAAGTAAACCCCAAATCACAAAGCAACTTTCAAGAACAGATAAAATAAGACCAACCAAATATGCGTGATTTATTCAAGATCAAAATTGATAACTTACTTCCTTTTTTAATATTTTTGGCGGCAGTCTCAATTTTGATTGTTAAAGTGTTTGTCACAAGTGCATTTGGTTGTTAATAATTTTGAGTTATTCATTATACTCCGGCAAAATCTTGAATGGTCAAGTTTCATAACGTTGACATATATGTATAAATTCGTTATTGTATTGTTTTGCTTTTGATTTGCATTGTTAGAGCTTAAAAGGTATTTGACATTTGAAAATACTGATTCTGAAAGTGAATATAAAATGGTTGTATATGTATATTCAATGATCTTTATCCAGGTAAGGTCTCATTAATAGAATTCATATCTAAAATTTAGGAGTTCTGTTAAAAATGAAATAAAAAGCTACGATTTGAATATTTGAATTGTAAGAACGTGCTTTTAATATAGTTTTTTTTTTATAGTTTTTCACCTTCCTTGCTTGCTGGGAATATGGGTGTTCTTTTTTATATACTTACATATATATATTTATATTTATGTATACATATTTATATATATATATATATATATATATATATATATATATATGAGAACAAATAACAGAGTTCTAAAGAAAAACTCTGTTATTTGTTCTCAAGCTCTTATTAAAATTTGGCAATGTTGCAATTTACATATCCTGCCGCACTCCTAGAAAATTGTCAGCTGCTACAGCAAAAACAGAAAAATCTGTTGACAGTTGAATTGTCAGTTTTGTATGCAACTCAGCAAGAAACCGAGCCACAGATGACTCGCATACACACAAGGGACATAATGCGGCAACAGTGACACTGGCAATGAAAGTTACAGCAACATGTGCGCAAAGAAAAATGCAACAATGTTGTTGCTATTATTGTGCAAGCAGCAACAATGAAAAAATCAGCTACCGACCATAACAAAAGACTGGAAATCCTCACAATACAAATAAAAGTAAAGACTTAAAGTAAAAAAAAATCATTTGTAGCTGTTGAAACAGCAACTGCAGACAACAGCTACTAGATCAACAATAAAAGTTACATTGGGTTGACGATGATTAAATACACTTAAAGTTCGTTTTCAAATTATTGTCAATTAATTTTTTTATTTATCTGTAAATGCTTTTGAATTTCTTATTGGGTGCTTTATATATATTGTGAGAACGAAACTATTCAGCTATATAATAGATATATATTTATATATTTTTTTTTTTAAACCAATTTGACGCAAATTTATTGTGTATAACAAAAATACTTTTCTTTATATTGCACGCTTGCCAAAGATACCTTCAAACATATTAGCACATCTTTTTATATTGACCAAGATAATACTTTACTTATGGTAAAGCCTTCGCGTTTTTTAAAGGGTGTAGTGTATACAAAGCTGCAGGGTAAGCCATTGGAATTTGTTTTAAAGCTTGCATGCAATTTGACGAATAGACAACAACAACAATAACAAAAGGCGGTAATAGTTTCTCGCGCATTTAGTAAAGTTATGTATGTGTGTGTGTGAGTGTGTATGTGAATTTGTGGGTGTGCAGTGTGTACATTCGGGTATAATCATTTTAATGAGCTTACACAAAAGCCACTTACATTTTAGTTGGTCTTAAATTGTTGTTAGTTAGCGACATTTGTTGCATTTGATAGATATGTTTTACACTGATTCCAACTGATTGTTTGGCTTCATTCACTCCCCCTCCATGCAAAGTGTGTGCATATTTGTGTATGTGTGTGTAATAATTTAAGCGTGGGAAAAATTGGTTGCATTTAATTAGCCTCGTTTGGAATGAGTTTATTTACATTTTATTTTGTGTTAAGACACGTTTAAAATGCCAAGCTTAAATTAAGCTAACAAAAAGACTTATTTTGGCAATCAAATTGCGCCTAGTGAACGGTTGGAACTAAATATTATCAAATATAACTATAATGATTGATTTAACAACAATATTAGTAATACTATCTTTTACTATACAATACTAGTAAAATATGGTAAAGGTAGGGTAACTCAATAGTTATAGAGTTTCATTCTTGCTCTATGTTGGCGCCTCGGTAACAACCGGTATTTAGCATATGTTGCACAAATATTTAATAATGTGTATTTCAGCGCAAGCTACAAATAAAGTGCACCAATAAATAATTTCGCCAAATAAACTTACACAGTCTGCTCTTTTAAGCTTTGTGTCATATATGTAATGGGGTGAGGGGGTTTCACTTTAAAGATTTCTAATTTATTATCAAAAAACTTGTGCCTTGCACTGAAGCAATGCTTGCTGAATGCAACTGGAGTAAACCACAAGTACGCAAGAAAGTTCATGGAACTTGGCCAAAGAGCAGGACATAAAGTTCGATTAGTGCAAAGTGCGCTGTTGCCATGCTTCACTTGTTGACACAGACCAAAGGGAAACGCAACTTAGTGCCTTTTATGGCTTAATTGCTGCCCAGCTATAACTTTATTAGCTGCTCTCGGCAGGCACGCACGCAACACAGTATGAGGAAATAATACCCGTGTCCTATAATTGAGAGTTAACCTGACTGAAAGATACCTGGTACAGAAAATAGAAAGTGATAAATTAATTGTGTAAACAATTTTTGATTTGGATATATTAAAGAAGCTTAATGTCCCATTCAATGGATTAATAGAAAGAATGCAGTCATTAGTAAGTGTATACGTACAGTCTGAGTTGATTTTACATAAATTTTCTCATGGACTTGCATTTCTAATTCAAAGTCAAGCAAATTGCTTGATAATCTCACTTAACGCCATTACAATAATTTTACACATGAATAAAATAGATAAAAGAAAACTTGAAGGATTTTACCAGGACCAACTCTCTGCTCGTCCTGTGATTGTACTGCTCCTAGACGACCTCCCTTAACACCCAAGCTATTAAAAAATCTTTAATACAATTAAAATTTTTGTATTGACGGTTACCGACAAAGGTTGACACCAATGTTGGCCCGTTGTGGTAAGCTTTTCATAACACTTTTCAATCAATTAATAAAGAATTTCAATTTTTCACAATTTCAGTAGTTTACTTAGTAACAGCTCAACTAATTAATTTATATACACACTGTAAATAACCACTATACGACTAGATTCACAGTTTTAGAGAAACCAACCTCTTAAACATTATTTTTCACCTGAATCGACTGCAATCTTATATCATTTATATTATTAAAATTATTTTATAAAATTAAATTTATCTCCCTTTCAAAATTGTAATACTCACTTCGATCGGTCGAAAATTATGAAAACTTTGTTAAATGAGTTTACTTTTTAACGCTTATCAAAAATGTAATACAATCTGCATTAATTTGCAGTCCCCTCCCTGAATGCCATTTAGCAGCCTGAAATGAGCAGTGCTCTCAGAGGGAACCCTTATTTTGATTACATTGCCGGATGTGTCCTGAATGCGTGTGAGTATGTTAAACTCAACCAAGCGAGGACACGCATGTTGCCACGCCCCTAACTTAAAGACAGCGCCACAGGACTAGCGCATTTTTCTCTGGTTTGACACACTGCCAGTCAGTCAGTTGGCAAGTAGCGAGGCGTGTACAAGACTAACCCCACACGCTGACTAGGGGTTGAAGCACACACGCACACACTTAATTCACACAGTGACTCCATTAAGCGACAGCAGACTGCACTTGCCACTTGAATGCTGCATGGATATCACAATTTATATGCATTGTTGTAAATTATATATATATATATATATATATATATATATATATATATATATTTTTTTTTGTACTTCCAAACAGAATGCAACTCAAGTGGCAACTTTTTTACCATCATTTTTTTTACATTTTTTTTCACTTTGTTTGGCCGCATTGCAGTCGCCCCAAAGATGCATTGGTTTCCCCCGGTTATTACACGAGTGCATTGGCCGTGGCAGCTTTATGCAGTTGCCTGCAACTGCCATTAGTGCAATACGGCTCATTTTATTTATGACACTTTGTTTTATTGTACTTCTTTAACGCTGTGAATGGCTATTTATTAGAGAGGCTCTTGACAAAACACTTTCCTGTTCAACTTCGTTACTATTTTAACTTTAACTTCGAAATTGGCAAGTTTACTCTTTATAATGAAATAAGTTGTTATTAAAAAATTATATTAATTTAACTTGTATATTCTGATTTCTTTTAATTGTAATTTTTTTTAAACTTAAATGAACATATATACATATATACATATATATATATATATATATATATATATATGTAAATAAACAGACATTCAATATTTTGTACAATCAATGATTCATAACACATAGATGATTAAAAATTAAAAAAAAATCTATCAAATATAATTCAGAATACCAGCAATACAATATAAAGGCTACAAGCTCCCAGAATACTAACCAAAACAAGACAAAAATACTGCAAAATACTTTGTTACCATACCATATCAAACAACAGAGTGCGTGGCTGAAAAATATAAAGAGAAAAAGGCTAGTCTTTTGGAGGCGTTTTGGGGGCGACAGTGAGCGTGGTCCAAAATTTTGTTTTGAAGTTATTAGCATTATGCGGATTGGGCATGGCCATCCAACTTATCGATATCTTAAAGGAGTTACCAGTAACATAATTTTAAAATTTTTCTGGGGACGAAGTTCACGTGGGCGTTAGTTGCATCCGTGGGCTGAAAATGCCGATTTTTTAAGGAGGTTAGCAGAAATATCTTTGGATCTTTGGCGATTATGGAGGTTCTTTGAGGCAGATACAAGTATTATACCTGCCAAATTTGTGTCTTACTCAAAAAATGCGGAAGATACAGCAGTTGAGTGACCTGGGAGAGTCTGAGATGGGCGTTGCATATGCCGATCCTTGAAGGACATCGCAAACAACATACCAACGAAACCGACTGTAGGCTTACAATTTTTGGAGATATGTGTGTTTATCGATTTTCTGAAATCGATTTTTTATATTTCCTAGCCCCCGTAGACGTAGCACTTCAATTTTTACACGTTGTCTGACGCGGGTACACACCATTATATGTTCCATGTTTCAAGTCTATATCTCTAAGGGTGCCGAAAAACTTGCGTTTATACAGACGGGCCGACGAATAGATAGCCAGACAGTATGACGGACATTTTTGACAAATTCAATAATACCTTCGGTATTAAAATATAAAAATGTTGTAAGCAGATATATCGTATTGAATGAGGACTTTTATTATTTTGGCTGAAACTTCATATTAAAATGTTAATATCTCAATGAGTGACTGTCAATTCTAGGACATGTTCCAGGACTGATTTTCTGTTTGCTTCCTTAAAGTTATTGATCTTCGCCTTTTTTGCTGTTGTGCGATATTTTCGATATTGGTCAGCGATGCATTAAATCAGCGCGCAGAAAACAACATTGCACGTTTATATAAACAGGATTTACACACAAGTTGCTACGATTGCCGCGATGTTTGTCAATGATGAGGACGATGCCATGGCTTACAATAATTTCCGGTATTTGGTAATAACAATAACAATACAAACGGGGGCACAAGCCATTTGGGGGGGAGTTTCGCGTTTGTGAACAAACAAATTTCATGCTACGTTTCACCGGAAAGTTCAACGCCGAATTGTGGAGTGGCTATTGGAAAGAAGAAGCAGAAAAAAAGCCAAATTGACAAACGTCAGTCATGGCAGAAATACACTGCCCATTGTTTTTTTTTTTTTGTTGCTTCTATATTTGTATTATTTTTTTTACTTGCTTTTGTGTGTTATTAAATCAGGCAACCAGGCATTGACCACAGTAATTGGCAGACGTGGGGCACGCACTTAATTGAGATCAAGTGCGTTCAGCAGCACAATAACCCTTGAATAAGCAATAAATTTGTTTAGCACACAAATACAGTGCTGATTATAAATTTAGGGCAGCTTGAACCAATAATCTAACTCGTTACAAATGTATTAATATTTCTAATAATAAATAAAATATAAAGTGTATTTATATAATCTCCAATTTATTGAAAATGATAAAGAACAAAGCAAAAACTACGCTACAAACAGCTCAGCACACATCAGTATTTAGCTCTCTACTTAACATTTTTTTTTTTTCCGAAATTTACGTAAAGTTTTGTATAATATTTAAAAAAGAAACTTACATAAAAATGCATACATTAATCAATGCGCCAATACTAAGTGAATATATATATATATATTTTTTTTTGTGGGTATATTAATGTGTAAGTTTGTATGTTAAATATGACGTGCCTAAATATTGTATGTGTGCTTGTGTTGGTGTGTATGGTCGTGAAGCGGTCAGCGTTTGCGCTGCGGTTGTATGAATACATTTTGCATGCGTGGCGACATGTGTCAACTTCTATTTAGTTAACGCTGGTCATTCAACTCGCATCCGCCTCTCCTTCCCCTCTCTCTGTCCGCATCCCTCACCCTGCATCTTTCTCTAAAATTGGACCCTCGTTTCACCCTCACACGTTTGTGCTGAGTGGCTTGTGGTCAACAGTTTGCAGTTGCCAACTGATGCGAACAATGTTTAAAGTCTGACTTGCCACGAGGTAGTTACGTTAACGGTTGTTTGGTGAGGGGGAGGAGAGCGTACGTCTGGCACAACTACAAGTGGTGAGCTGATACTTGTCAAGCGATTTAAAAAAGAGCTCTTACATTAACATCCGCTGCAAATAAAGCTAAAGTTAAAACTTGTATTGTATTGTAAGCGTATTTTATCTACAATTCTAAATGAATCTCATTGACTAGAATTTAACGCTAATGAAATTGCAGCATAAAATGCGTTTGGCATTATTTATATTTATTTAAATATAATAACAAATACGCAATGGTATATTCCTATTCTCATTATTCGAATTATTTTTTCATAGTACAAATTGAAATTTATTCAATTGAAAATTCATAAATCAAGCCAGGGCTCAAGCCAAAAGAGTGTTTTTTTAGAGATAATGTGTTGTATTTGAGAAAGTTTTTAAAGATTTTCAAGAGAATGCCAATTTACAGCTGCTTTCAAAATTTGTCCCTTAATATCAATCAAGATTCCGTTTAAAGTCCTCTAATATAAATGCAAGAGTAATAAAACCTAAACATCATTTATCAAAAGTGCCAAATACTCAGTTGCAAAAAAAATGTGTACAAAAATTAAATGAATCCCACATATATACATATATAGTCAACTGGACAGAGTTTGCAGGTCGTACAAGTTTTTTAATTATTTATATGCATGCTTTCAGTATTGTTGGTGCATTTTTTGTTCAGTTCACTGTAAAATTTAATTCGTCAGCAACCCCAATATAATTCGTTTAGCTGTTGTCCAAAAGTGATAAGCTCAAAAGCATGCCAGAGCTGTGACAGAGCAAACACTATGCGAAATTGCGGTTAATTGAAATCACTGTGCACGGTTTGCAGCTGTGATTCTTGTTGTCCATGTTGGTGTTGTTTGTCTCCCTGCGATATATGGTGAGCAATAAAGCTTTGCACTCTAATGGGGTTGACCGACCCGCGCATAACTAATTTCCCATATTTCGTTTTATTTTTTTGCATAAATAAAATTAGATATGAAGTAAAGTAAATTCTAATGTAATAAGTTATATGCATTCATTTTATACAAGAACAGCCACTGTTTCATACAGTGTAACTATTTTAATTGACATTTTGACGATGATAATAAAATGCTGATCTGAATATGTGTCACATGCCAAATTGACAATTCCTTTTGTCTTTCATGTAGTCATATCGTCATGGCCATATGGTTTTCATGTTCATTGTCAGCTGCAAAAGTTTTTAGTTGCTATTGGCTGTCGCACGACGCATGATGTTTTACGGCAGCTGCACTTTTGTATCACTCGTTTTTAATACTGTTGTTTTATGTTTCCAGCTGCTCTCAAACTGACAACATCAATAAAAGACCGTAATGGGAGTATATAAAATGGCATTTGTCTATCTTCACTTGTATTTAAGTTGAAAAATTTTTGACATTGCTTTAAATAAACACATTGTTCTATCCATTTTGCTTTATTTATAAACTAGTTTAATACACTGATATCTAGCTTTACACATATATAAAAATCAAATATTCACGCGCCTTAACTTTAATAAAAGAAAAGTGAGAATATTTTGTTTTTAAATTTTAGGGGTATTTAATTCATTGGGGAAAGCCCAGAAAATATATAATAATAATAAAAACGTGTTAGGATGAATTAATTATGAAGTTCAAATTTAAGATCTTAATTATAGAAATATTGAGATATCATTTGGCTTAAAATTTATATATATCTTTTTGCGTAAGCAACAAATAACATATTAAAAGCTATTCAAATGTTTCCTTAATAGTTCAATATACATCAGGAACAATTAATAGATATCAACAAACATTTGAATAGATTATATATATATATATATAGTATATATATATTATATATGTTTCACATTTTATTATATGTGTGTGAAACACGTATAGGGTGTAGTCAACACGATGAGACGACGTTTAGAATCGAACTGATTGCTCTGATGATCATTTCTTTATTTTATACAAAAATCTTAAACCTAAGTACATATGAAGTTTGTTATGTTATGTTTGTTTATATTATCGGAGTCGCTTGTAGGGCGACTCCATGTGATGTTTATTCTTAAACTGCTGAGCTTTGCAGCGTTGGTTGGGCGACTCCATGTGAGGTTTATTGTTCCAAGAATGTGATGTTTGTACTTAACAGCTGAGCTTTAAATGCAGCCAATTGAAAGTCGTCTCTCTATGACATTTTGCCATTAACAATCAGCTGAGCTTTGCAGCGTCTAATGTTCATTCTTGAACAATATGCGTGAATTTACATTAGTCTTTTAAATTGAAATCTTGATCTAACATTTACAGCAAAATTGCAAAAAAAAAATCCATTCATTTTGCTTATTTAAAAACATTACTATAATTTTGAACTTTGCTGGTTCTCTGATAAGAGATTCATCACACAACTCATAAAATAGTTTTTTTTCATTCAACAGCCTCTGAGCCACATACATAAATTACAAAATACACCCACATATATTCTACAAATGAGAATTTCCCAAATTAATATCCATTTGATAACAGCCAAAATTATATATCTTTACTTATTCCGAACACAGAAAGCTGCAGAAAGTCCAAAGGACTGGGTTCATTTCGCACATGGCATTTGCCTATTTATGCATGCAACCTGCGGCAGCTATTTCACGGTGACGCTGTCAGCAGAAGTGCAGCATACAAAATGAATTACAGCTGCGACAAAGCCTTGAATATTAACAACTCACCAATGTGCCACAAGTTGTAACTTCGGCCTGAACATCTAAGTCCCAATGTGTATTTGCGGTGCATGTGTGTGTGTGAAGTTTTTTATTTAGTTTACCACACCCTCTAGTCTATACTATCGCACCATCGACAAGAACAAATTACAAACACTCACTCAATATTCAATTTGGTTGAGTGTTGTTTATCGGTTCAATCCTGTTGGCGGCGGATCTTCCACAACGTTGTTTTTCTCACGTCTCTAATACCCTATACCATTAATTATTGATAAAAAGTGTATTTTGTTGTTAAAAAATTTATGATATATTGACGAAACGATATTCATGTTCTTTTTAACCAAATTAACAAAATATTTTGATAGGTACAGAATATTGACAATATAATGTAGAGCTATAAATCAATATAATTAAATTTTTTTGTTTGCTTAAGAACTATTTAAAACTAAACTCGTGTATAATGAAATACACAGTGAAATGGTTTCATATACTCCATTTATTACCATATGTCTTGTTACAGAGTATACTACCGTCCAGTATTTTTTTAAGAACACATTCTTACTGGTTTTGTGTTACACTTGGATTAGTTTTATAACCCCTAGTTGTTGTCATCTTCATTGACGTGGTACTTGGCGTCGCTCTCGTCCATGTGGCGTAAATTCAAATTAGATTTTAAAAATTAATAAATGTTTGTTCAAATAAAAGAGAATCTGTTCTTCAATATCTCGACTCAAGTCAGCTGAACTCTTAACAACTGAAATAACTGAACGCTGCACAGTGTGAAAAAACATAAAAACTCCAAGACGCTTTAAATGGGTTTTTGTATAGTATGTGTAGTCACAGGTTGTGTAACGGTAAACCGGATTTATCCATACAGCTTCATATCTCTATTTAAAAACCATATTCCCTTTGATGTCTGAGCATGATTTTATTTTAAAAAATTTGTTTATATCTGCTGGAATGTGATTTTCTGCATTTGCTTAATGTGTTATTCTATCCGATTCTTCAATTTTATCTTTATAGTTTTATCTTGACTTACAGGACGGAGTCCAGAAATATATCATCCTTAAAATTGAAACTAATATTACACGTTGTGATCAAATTCGGAAGTAATAAATTCTGCAAAGAGTCTGTACAGATACCAATTCAATTACTTAGACTGTCCATCTGTTTCGCCATGATCTTTAAGTCCACTTGGGACGATTATCTTATTACGTTTCTCTGTCGATAAAGTTTCTGATCCCTGGTTGTATCTTCGCAGACACCAAAAATGACCTGCACAGTCATCACAACGGGACCCCGATATGTAAAATTTCAGACCGTAAGAATTTGGGGGGTTATATAAACCTTTTGAATGAAGTATTGGAAATTTCTTTGGCCAGCAGGAAAATGCTGCACTACATGCATTGCTGTCCTGTCATGAGTGGTTTATAACTTTTTTTAATCAAATCTGGAGGCTGAACACATTGTCAATTTTGTATTTTTATGTAATTTAGAAATATAATACAATGAATTATTAGAAATATTAGACAATACAATACATTACACAAAACTGTCTTGAAAGGATTAAATAATCGACCTACATAAGTGTCGCAGTTGAACTGTTACTGTTTTCTTAAATGCCTTGCGTATTACGGATAATTTGGAAATACCGCTGTACATTTTTAAATCAGATTTCGATTCATTTTTATTAAACGTAATAATAAAGCACTCTTTTCAAATAGGGATGTGCTGTCAAAAACGATGTTAAAGGACGGGTCTAAAGTACTTTGGGTTGGTGACGTCTTTCTTCCCTGCTTTGGGGATGAAGGCCACCCTAGCTCTGATTATATCTGAGTGCTATGGATGTTGTGGGGAAACAGTATATTCTGGCCCTGTTGGGCACATGCCCACTGCTGCAGTGAAATAGCTGTCCATCCGGGCAGAGACCCGCATAACGCGGGTAAACCTAGTTAAATATAACATGTGGTCGCCACTATCGATTGCAGAGGGTGCAGGATAAATAAACTGCATCAACTGCTGACCATTATCACTAACGCGTCGAAAAAATTGCTGAGCAACGAACGGAGGTTATTATTTCAATTGACTTCGTTGCGACATCATAGCGGATAATTAAGAAACACAGCGTTTTTTTACACACACCTTTTCTAGTAAACAATTTTTTGTTCGGTCACAAGTCTCAATTGGATCATGTCACAGCGCGCAGGCGGCTGTCCGATTAAACTATTTCGTATGCCGAGACAATGAAGCCCTTTTTAAGATTTCCACTAGACAAAGTCGTTAGAAAACAGACCTACAGTTTTTTCGTATGAATTTTTAAAAATATGCGTTAATAAATAGTTTAATGGTCGAAAGTCGTAGAACTGATCAAAACTTAAACGCATGGGAAGGAAATCTATTTTAAATCTTCAATTCTTGTTTCTACTTAGCACGTTCTGCTTAGTGCCATTATCAGTGTCCGAACCGGAGCCATTTAATTTTGTTCTCGAAGCAACGCAGGCTCATTTGATCTGCCTAAGAGTCTCATTAAATAGTTTCGCACTGTTAAATTAACTCTCCAACGCATTAAAATCAGCTGTGACTAAAAGCTAGACGAAGATAGAGGAAGACCCGTCTAGTTTACTACATCGCTGGCAACACCACTTTAACATAGAGTTATTGACGATTACATCCATTACTCGAGAAAGTAGCCCATTTTACGTTTACCACTTTGTCACACAACCAACAACAAACGAAATCGTCCATTAGCTCTTTCAGCTTTTTTATCCCTATAAAAACCACCAATCACCGCGATCAAGCATGCACTGTATGTATGCAAGTAGCTTTGTTGGTTATAACGCTCAACTAAACCGAGAGAGCGTGGACACAAAGCGCACACAAAAACAAAAACAAATATAATAAAATGTGTGTGTATGAACACAGATTTTTATGAGTGGCTAATTGACAGCAAACACAAATAATCAAAGCATTCACATAGAAATTAAGAAGAAGGCAAGCACTGTCAAGCCAAAAAGTTATATTATATTGATCAGATAACATTTTTTAAGATCACAAACTGGACACAGCACCGATACAACCAATCACAACAAAGTCAAACTTACATGAATATAGTATTATTAAATTTGGTAGCAATTTAAGTATGGTTACAATTTCTTGACATTGATAATTACTTTGACAAATGGAAGAAATTTAATGATAAAGTTAAATGTTACTTATTAAGCTTTTTTTCAAAACTGCTTAACGCTAATTTAACAAATGCTCATGCCTGAAAGGTCCGAAACCACAGTCTGTCTTTTGAAATATTTAAATGTTTTAAGCATAAAGTAACACTTACAGCCCAGACTCCAGGCAACATAATTCCCCCATTTGCATTTTTGGCACCTAGACAAAAATGGGCTGGGGTCTTTCTACACATATAAACACACACACATTTAAGCATTTGCATACATTTTAAAGTTCACACACACGCCGTCACGTCAGAAATGTTAGCCAGGTTGTGGGCGTGTTGGGTGTTTGGCGGTTGATGATGGCGACAGGTTTAAATACATTTTGCACTTGGCAATGAACAAAAGCAATATACGGCAACAGCTTCAGCACTGTTGCCAACCATTTTTTGACTATATGAGTAGTGGAGGTTCTGTGTGTGTACAATAAGGGGGCGGGACGTGCGCAGGCACCCGTAATAACGAGTTTTGCGGTAAATTGAATTGCTGAACATTCCACACCAAAAATGGTTTTGTTCGCTTCTCGCTGCGGTTGTGGTTTGCATTTCCCACGGGTCAAGCGCTGTGACCCTTTGCAGTTGAGCGCCTAGTCTTCCATTTTGACGGCGAGGCCGCCTTTAAATATTGATGTGTGCTGTCCAGCATTTAGTGTGGGATACCCACCTCCACTCGGGTGGAACATTGAAATTATGATGATTTTTATCAATTTTATTTTAGACGATTGTTTTAATGGACCGGGATGAAGTAAACATGTTGAAAAGCATACTTCTTTGAAAATTTGTTTGCATCAGACCATTTCTCTGACGTGAAAAATGTTGATTTCATAAAGCATATATATTTGTGGTGTAAAGTTATATGTGCATAACATTTACAAAGTTGTTAAAATAAACGTTAATAGTCCGGTATCCTAGATACAAGCCTTATACGATATGAATTTTATGATTTTATCTCTTAATCTTAAAGCATATAAATATTAGGATTATGTAGGAGACTTGTCAAGTCTAACATCGTGAATAGAGTTGTAAATTTAAACTTAGTTTATTACTTTATTAAAACCTTCCCTTAACAACAACAACGAAGATCACTTATTATTATTATAAGCAGGGGATCAATTAATCAAGCTATTTTTATGGTACGTATATTTAATCTGATAAGTTTTTACTATGGATTCAACTAGAAATTTTAGATTTATCTGTCCAAATGTGTGCACTTAATTATGACATGTTTGCAATATTCCCATTATACAGGTACATATATACACATCACACACACACCCACGACACACACGCAAACGCACACACACATTGAATGATAATAGACAAGCAGCCGTTAGATGGCAGTCAACGTCACATGGCGTATACGTAATGTGTCCGAGTGAAATAACTGTGCTTAGACACACTGTTTACCAGTGACCGCACACACGCACACACAGCATATAGATAGACAGGCAAGAGATTTTAGCTAATGTTTTGCACCATAATTCAGACGACTGCAGTTCATGTCCTTGTGACAGATGCAGCAGCAGTCCAACGAAAATGTTAAACAATTTTAAAATTTAGAGCACACATGCCCGTTGACTGCATGTGCAGCGTGGAGGCAAGCGGTGGGGCATGTTGTGGTATTGGGGGGTGTGGTTGTGTGCAACAAAACACAACTCAGAAATTTTGCTTTCTTGTGCTTTTACGAGCTTCAAAATATGCATAAATCTTGTGTAACAAATTTATATTTACATTTTGTTCGTGCTATTTAACAACATTTGGTCAGCCAAGCCAGTCGAGGCGGATCCTTGAGTGTTGAATATTTTGATGTTCACTGCAACCACTCAGCGTTGTTTCACTCGCCTAGCCTACAAAAATGCTTGGCGTCGCCGTTATGCGGTTTCAAAAAGTTTTGCATTCTACCATTTTGCACTTAATCCTTGCAGTTTTGGAATGGGGCAGACTGGAGTAGGGCGAAGTGAGACGACGTCGGCAGCTGTATGTTGTTTGTTTTATTACAAGTGCCAAATAATTTAACGGCTAAAATATTAAATTTCTGTTTGAATTGTCGTCAGTGTCCTTGTGGATGCTAGTCTGTGTGTGTGTTTGTGTGTGCAATTGCAGCCGCTGGCAGTAGCCATAGATTTTTGGCTACCTAACTCCCCATCCGTTCATTCGATATAGATATATATATATACACACACATATATATGTTTCTATATATATATATATATATATATATATATATATACGTATATATAAATACACGTTTACATATGGTAGCTGTGGCAACTGAATGTGTGTTTGGGGAATCAACGGGTCATGTGTTTGAGTTTAATTAAAAAGGGGAATTAGGATAGAAACTTCTATGCATATATGTATGTTCATATAGACGTGGCCAAATACACTCTCATTTCTAAATGATTTATACGGCATGTTTTACCTTGCCTAATAACGCAGTTCGTGCGATTTATGCCAGGTGTATTAGTTTGCTTATAATGCATTTAAAGCTTAATTCCAATATTTGCAAGCTAAGTTTCAGAAATTTTAATTAATTACCCAATTTAACTTTGATTAATTACAGACGTACATAGTTTAAAAATAATTTATCGAAAATCATCATTCAAAATTATTGCCTGTGCGCATAGAAACAAAATTAATTCTTGTTTATGTAATGTCATTGAACATATCTTTATTTTATATTTTATGCCAAAAGTTATTAAAGAAAAAAAAAGTCAAATGAATAAAAAAATTATACAAACTATTAGTTTATCAAGTTTAATTTTTTTTTTTTGTTATTTATTTTGGGCTAAAACAGCTTATATTAAATAAGAGGTCTTTAAGCATATAAATTCAAAAGTTAAATTTAAAATTAAAATAAACTTAGAATTTAAATGGTATAAAATACAAAGTGAATAATTACATTACAATTTGAAATTAAAAATTTCAAGTTTATAAAAGTATAAGCCAACCCCACTAAAACGCCTAACTTACCAAAATCAATTATGTTATTGATAAATAAAACTTTAAAAATTGGTACTTTTATAATAATATCTAAAATTCTTATGCATGATAGATAATTTAAATAATTATTTAAAATGTATATGGATAGTTGATTCATCTATTTTTTACGAAAAAAAAAATATATAATAAGAACAAAATAAAAATAGAAATAGATTTAAAAATATATAAAATAGAAAATAAAGCAGCTAAGTTAAAGTAATGCTAAGTATTACAATGGTTTCTAAATAGTACCTTATTCAGGTTGCTTTAAAAATGAAGCCCATCAAAAGCTAACAAACATTTAGGATATGGCCTGCATGGCGCTCAAAACGAACAACAAGAGTTAGAAGAAGCAGAATAAAGCAAACAAGAACGACAGCAATGAACACACAATTCAGCAAGTTAAAATTGAACTGAAAATTGCGGTTTGGCTGGCACTTCAAGCCCAAAGATAAAACACACACAGACACACACACTCGAACAGACACTCTTCGACTAACTGAGACTGCCATCGATTATGCCAGGCGATCTAAGAGCAGGGCAAGTGGTAGAAGCGATGGGGTGCAGTTCACTGTGCTGGCTCGACACCCGCTGGCGGCTGTCATGTGGTCGGTTTTAAGTGCTTCACTGGATATTTTTGGGCATTTCTGGGTGTTCATTGTCGGGCACTTGATAATGATTACGATGACAACAGCATCGAAAGCGTTGGCGACATTGTCATACAAGTCGATACGAGGACACAGACAGGACTCGACGCGATTGCAGCTGCTGTGGTATTGCACAACCAACAACAACCACAAAAACAACTGCCACAAGCACGCGACTGTACCAATTGATTTAAAAATGTGGACTGAGCCTTGTGAAAAGCAAAATGTTTTTAATTATTTTTTAACCGATTTTTATAGGTCGAAAGCTGGGGTCTTTAAGGGAGAAGAAAAAACGAATTTCTTTATTAACGCACAAAAACATGGAAAAGTTTGACTGTTTACAATATATTGTTATATATAACAATATAGTGTTAGGCCTAATTTTCAAAACAAGCTACGAAAAGTTTTTAATGCTTACCTCGATTATGAAAAAGATTTTTGAGGATTTTTAATGCTTGCCAATTTTGAAGTAAAATCCAAATGTGCGTATTTTTGTCAAACGCTCGATAAAAGCAAGATTATGGTTGATCACTGGCTGGCAGACAACCGAAACAACAAGCGAAAACTATGTCATAAACCAGTTTAATCATTTTCAAGTACAAAGTCTTGTAGGTTACTTCATTTGGTATCCCCTCGCTGCCAGCTGTCTTCCTATCTGACTTTTATCAAATGTGTTTGTCTACTGGTACTTGTGCCTTTCAGTTACTGCACAGGAGTCCACTAGCACCAGCACCAACCGCGACCCCATGTAGCCACTCTGCATCCTTCCTCAAAAGCCGGTGGCAAGTAAATATTTCCAGTTTCAGCCACAAATGCAATTGGGCTTGATGGTATTTGTTACTTCCGATTCGGGTTGCAGCACAGGAAATTAAGCTTGTACTGATTTTGATATTGTTCTTGCTGATTTGGTTGTTGTACACTGTAACAACTTGCTCTTTAAAACTTGGACAGACAGAGATTTAACATTTTATTCGTTTTTTTTTTATTAATAATCAATCATAAGGAATATTTTTGCAGATCTATTTTATTGTATGTTTATATTTACCATAATTTATATTAAGAGTTAGGAGTTATTTTTCCAAAATTACTGTAGACATAAATGCCATAAAATGTTTGTTCATCTTTCTTTTTTTTTAAATTGAAAAAACAACTATAATTTTTGTAAATCATTTTAAATTTTCTTAACCACTGCATGTCCCAAGCCACAATTAAATTTTAAATAATCTAAAGAAACTTCGGTCAGTGCATAGGTAAAATTACCACAAATATCCTGTTGTTATTGTATTTTTTTCAGGTTCGCTGCGGGTAATCTGCGTATACATCAGTCTGAGTTCTATGTCCTCCCTCTCTTTCAAACCAGTATATCGCATTATTCACTATTCATTATCCTGCTCTGTTGGATGTTGATGTGTGCGTAGGTAATACGAAAATAAAACCGCAATGTTTCATTTGTTTTATGGTCCAGCTGCATGCAATGAAATTGCTAATCCAACCCTAATAAACATAGGTGATTTCTAAGCATTTTTGGGCTCCAGCTACCTCAGCTTAGATCATTTGCCACCCACTCTCTCCCTATATTAGCATTGCTCTCTTATCTTTGGGAATTAGCAGCTGCTGCATTTGGCCATGGACTTTTATCTGGTCATGGATGTCCATAAAAATTGATGTATATCTATGAGTGTTCATTTGCGCTTTGTGTGACAAGTCCGACAAGTTCCTTTCCCTCTACATCTTGTCTGTGGTCTTGTGGTTCAGAGAACAGAGGGTGGTTTGTTGATATTGCACTTTGCCTTACATGCAAAATTTTGCAGCCGAGCAGACATTCATTCTGCCTGTTAGTGGATAAAGGTCCAAGTTAGGGGAAAAAAGCCAAACAGTTGCTCTGCCAAATGAACTTTCATAATGCCAGGAATCCACAGCACTCAAACTCTTCTCTTATTTGTTGCCGGTACTTTTGTGCCTCATTTTCATTCATGGCATAACAAATTAGTCTGTCGTTAATTAGTGAACGATACACACACTCACACACATATGTCGAAGGACTTGGAATATTTCTCCATCATTTGCACGCACTGAAAGTTGTTTATCGAAAACTTCGAACTGATGTCGACCCATTTACTTTCTGTACTGTAAATACTCTCTTACCTTCTCCCAACCCGTCTTGACCATCAGACTCATGACTACCAAATTGATTTGGTTTTAGCTTTAGCTCGAAGCATCTTGCTCGTTTTGCCCACAAATTCATGTTTATCTTTGGCTGAGCAGTCTTGTTGAGTGACAAGCAGGAGCAATAATCTTTCGACTTGAGGAAGTATTTCTTAGCTCACCTAAGAGGTCGATAGAAAATTTCCGACTTCATAAACCGATACACCTCTTAGTCTCTTAGTCTCGACATGCCCAGGAATTTTGCTATATAGTCGATAGTGATAGTGCTAAAATTTGTACACCGAAGGTTGTAGACAATATTCTATAAATATATTGTTAATATGTTACAACTTTTAAAGATAAAAAAAATTTGGTGGCTACAATCCGTTCCGCAAAATCGATATACCTGATGGTGTAAACCGATAAACTCGATATATATTGAAATTTTGAATAGTATATTGTTATCCTTCTATATCCTTCTGCTGCAAATCTGTCCACTGAAGCTCAAAAGCGGCAGAGTGTATATTCCGCAATAATAATAATACGTTTTTTCATTTGTTTCGAAGTGAAATAACAATATTTATCATAAAAAAAATGAGCTGCCATTGTCATAATAAAATACACTTATGCGGCTTTAAAAATTCGATAATTTTTAAAATATGAGTCCAAACGACCATATAACATTTGCTAGGATTGCTTTGGTTCACCACATTTTTCATTTCGATGTATTTAATATTAATGTTCTTAAGCTAGAAAAATAAAATCTTGAAAATTTGTATAAGCAAACACATACAAAAACACAGATGCCAACGCTCAAAGAGGGCTTGAGAGAGGAGAAGTGAAAGACCGGCCAGTCAAAAACAGTCTGAGCCGCAAAAACTAATTTGTATGCGGGAAGCGTTGTCGACACTATCTCCAGAACCGAATGTCTGAATGACCATCGGATATTTGTTGGTCTTCACCCGCACCGGATGCTGCCAAAATGCGTAATTTCGCCCCTTTGAGGCAAGTTGTTTTCCTGTTTCGGGCTAGCCTTGTGCGCAAGTGTTGAAGCGCAGGTGACTGCGAACAGGAAGAGCTAAAGTTCTAGGCCATTTGTAGTGCCAAACCTTAAATATTCACACACATATAGCATACTCACATTCCATATAACGATTATTATTTGAGTATAATGCATACAGCTGCTTGTGTCGTCTAAATGAATTAAATATATGTTTTGATTGAACAGATTTTTTTTACAGCATTTGACGAATTAGCCAATGCTCTCGTTGTTATGTTCTTGGCATTTATGAGGACATGTTTGCTGTAGTGTTGACACTTTAAGGTTGTGAATGATGGGAATGAATTAAATGTAAATTATTCAGAAAAATTCGACAAATATTATTTTAATTTATATGTAAGTAGTTTCGATAGAAATGCAAAATATGTAATATTATGCACATTAATTGATTTAAATTACATATAACGTACAAAATAATCAATTTATAAGTAAATATATTTTTTTTTTAAAAAGTGTAAAGAGTCATCGTAAATAATGAAATCAAATAGCTATTACGGAATTAAATTCTCATCAAACCATTGGAAATGAGTTGTCAAACATCCCAACATTGCCTATATAAATTAAAACATTTTTTCAATTTAAGCAAATAATAACATAAATACAAACAGATAAAATCAGTTGACGGCAAAATTTACGATTTCGAAGAAGATGGAAATCGATGTGAAAATGTAGATTGAGCTAAGGATGACGTCAACGGCAAAATTAGCCAAAACAATAAGAAAATAATCGAATCGTTCGCAAAATAAAAGTAAATTACAAGAAATTGTGTGTAAACCTTCATTCTGATGGAGCATTTACAATTGCGTGTAAGCGTTGTACACACAGTTAAGTAGTAAAGTGTCACGCCCATCAATGTATATACTCTCGAAGTTTGTCTGCGGCATTATCAGCATATGACGCCTTCTTGTAACCATTTCATTTTTCTTGTGTACTTGCAGCAATTCTCACAAATCACAATAAATTACATACTTGACAAGCCAATAGCATATTTTAAAATTTTAAAATGAGAGAATATTGTGAATAGAGCATGATTTCAAATTATAATGAAAGCAGATGGTAAAAATATAAAGAACAGTGGAGCTCACTGTTTCAAATTTACAAATAGGACGCCATGACAATTTTAAAAATAAATGCTCACTTAAGAAAAGCAATTAAAGGCAAGAGACCTTGGCAACTGTTATAATATAATTAATTGAGATATCTGTGGCGTAATTATTGCTTCGAGAGCAACTTTTTGTTTCATCAAAAGCGATGCTTACGCTTAAAGCGTTTAAATTGAAAAACCAGCTGTTTTTGGGTCCTTTGAGATATGCAATCTTCTTTTATAAATAATTTTTTGCTTTGTGGGAGCTTTTCGCCCTCAATTTCATTTCCAATTGAATTTAGAATTATTTTTCATTTTTGCTGCGCATCTTGCAGAGGTCACAAGTGGCCTGAATGGCGCTGAATAGAAAAAAGAGGGAGAGCTACATAAGTTGCCCTCTTTATAAAAGCCGCTTGCATGTCTGAGCGGCGTTTGTCTTTGGCTGTTCTTGTTGTTGTTATTGCTGTTGTGCTGGAAATCCCCTAAGCTGGTCCGGGCTGTCAAATGTGTTAGTTGTAAAATTCATAAGTCGAGCGCATGGCTTTTGTGCAATTGGAGCAACACGAAAAGAAAGCCAAAGGCAGAGTATAAAAAAATCTTGTACAAGTGCAAGTAACTTCAGTTTGAAGTGCGGGGGCTGGTGGTGTGCGATTGTAGGTTTGAATTGGGTGCCGAACTGACTGCAGGCAAAGAACATAACACCAAAGTGCACTTTAATCTATGTGAAGAAATCTCAGAACGCCGCGACGACGCTGCAGCTAAGATATGATTGATGTGCAGCCTGGAAAATGAAAAAAAAAAACTTTTCGAAGTCTGAAATGGGGGCAGAAGGAATTTCAGGTATTACTGCAAGCACATGTGTTTGACTGGCAAAATGAGCGAGAGAGTAAAATAAAACTGAACAAAATGAAATGTGCAGAAAAGTGCGCCCACATCTGTTGATTGAAATGGCCCGACTTCTGAAGATCCACACAAATAACTTAAAATACAGAAATGTCCCACAGCCATACACAGAGAGTAAGAGATTGAGATAATAGAGGTAGGGAGATGGGTGGGGAAGCAGTGAGCTTTTTCGTCGAGTGGCACTCTTAAAGCAGCGCACAGCATAAAGACCAAACATCAGACAACATCTTAGTCCTGGCAAATACATCAGATAACCACGATTGAATGCAAGCCCCTAACCATGGAGCAAGGCGAGATGAGAGTCTCTAAAGAGTGGAAGAGAAGCAACAAAAAAGCTGTCCTAAAACCAAAAAAAAAAAAAAACAAAGAAAGTAAAGGTGCTGCAGAGAAATTAAATGAAAATTTTTTTTTTAATTTTATCAAGTAAAAAAAACTTAACATTTTTACATACTGAACTTTTAAATACTCTAAGAAAGTTAAAATTAAACAGTATAATAATAATAATTAGATAATAATAATAATAAATATAACAATTATACAAAAAATAATAGTATTAATTATATTATAATAACAATTAGTAAACCTCTAGAGTTTCGAAAACAACTTGATTCTTATATAAATAATTTCTTGTAATAATTATCCTTCTAAAGTTCGTGAGAAGCCGGAGAAGGGAGAGAAGTATATGATTTATTTTATCGCTTATTTTGTTTCATATTTTATTTGTTACATTTGGAAAGAGATATGCTTAAAACAGTTTATATATCAAGTCTCTTGCCGAATATACTCTTGTTCCTTCGGGCTCAAGGTATAAAAACAGGTCATTGGAGTAAGATGAGCAGCTAGCTTCCAAACCAAAGCTGCATACCCCTTCATAAAATAAATGTTACGGCAGTACACAATGAGCTTTAAAGCTGGCACTTTGTATATCATATAAAAAATATTGTATTTTACTCATGGATGCCCTGTTCAAAAAAATAAACAGTTTCTATAAGTATTACACATTTTGCATGCGAATTGGTACAATCATCTTCAATCTGATTTTCTTGACGTATCCGGAAGCTGCTCTTGTCTCTAATCATTTTCTAAACTAAAGATATTCAAATAAATACACATATATTTAATCATCATTCTGCCATATTCATTATTTTGAGATTGAAATTGAGAAATGATTACCTTATTATACCTTTTATCGTTTTTCTTATAGGGTATAGGGCAATATAGAGAATCAAGGGATGGAAGGTTGCCTTTGAAATGCAAATTACACTCCAGAGAGATATGGGGGATGGGTAGGGACAAGGCCGCAGTTGTGCGGCTTGGAGATGCAGCGGAAAAGAAAATGCGGAAGCTGCGTCCTGTCGGATTCTTGGCTTGTCTGTCGAGTGTTATGTATTTAGTGGCTGCTTCAGCTGTTGGGCCCCACCTCCACTGTGGCACCTGCTGCTGCTGTACAATTTGCGCTTTGGCATAGGTCGCGTTTTGTTGTTTGGCATACACAGAGAGGGACCCTGCTGAAGTTTGGCAACACTGTGTGTGGACTCCAGAAGAGAAAGAAAGAATAGAGACAAACAGTGCATTGTGTGTTTGTTTGTTGGGCAAATGAAGACCTAAAGGCTGGGTATGGGAACGACAGTGCAAAGGCATAATGATAATGACAGCAGCTTTTACTCCCACCTCCCCCCAGCGACTGTTCAACTTGACACAATAGCAGGCAGACAAATAACAATTTATGGCACATTTGAAAACTGAAAACTGGATGCTGTTGGAATGTTGCTAGTATGTTCACACTGTATTTCGAGGACATTTCCAAAAATGTATGTGCATCGGGAGTCGGCAATGAACGTCTGGTCGTTATTAGTTTTAACCGTACGCTGAAGCTGGTCATCGTTGTGAAAAATTTAAAAAGAGTAAACTATAAAAAAAAAAAAAAAATTTGAATGTAAAGTGCCCAGAACTTTTATTTATATGGCGCGCTTTAAAGTGTATATCAGTTCCGATGAACTTCATACATGGAGTATGACAAATTCACTGGGAATTGAATTAATTTATTGAATGAGCTGTTTTAATATGATAAACTATTGAATTAAGCTGCTTCTTTTCATTTCCAATACTTTTTTTTTATTATCAAAATTAACCTACTAAAGCCATAAGATATACCGAAAATATACCTCAAATTACAGTTCGACTATGTATTTAGGATTTCAGCACGCACAACCTTTAATAAAAACTTTACATTTCGCAATTCCATTGTGAGAACATTGTCGTCAAGGTGTGGGTGACTATATTTCCGATACATTTAAATAAACCAGCTTATCGGCTTCTCTCTACTATTTTTTCAAATATAAGACTTTTGGCAAAAAAAAAAAAGAATATATAGAAAACCAAATTATTTATAAAAAAGAATCTTATTTCTGCTTTGCTTACAGCATTAAAAAGCTATTGTAACGTTGACATTGTCGAATTTTGAAAAACATCAACACGAATAAACATATATAAATTGTAGCGAATTTTTTAAATTTCAGAACATTCTTTACGAATTTTAAATATACAGAATGTTGGCCCTTATGGAGAATGTATTGTATATAGAAAATTTTATATTCTTTACATATTTGCAAATGTAACAAATGTTATTAGTATAACTATTATCATTATTAGTCTATTTAAAAGTATTTTCAGTAAAAGCATATTTAAACATTGTCTTAGTGACCCAAAGCCAACTGAAAAGTGCCCAGATGAATGTAGATGGTTGAGATCATAAAAATGCGGGCAGCTTTTAAAAAATTCTGTGAACCGTTGACATTTGCGCTGTGTGCAAAAGCGTCAAGATAAAACCAAAAAAAAAACCATAAAATAGCAAAGTAATCGTACAGTGCTTAAACAATAAAACAATAAATTTTCATTACCGGATTCAGGGCTATTAACGGTTTCCGCTGCACTGAAGAAAATGCATTTAAAAGGTTGCACTTGCCAACTGCTCGCCTGGTCGCAACCGTTGAAAATAAAATATAATTGTTCATATAAATTTCAATTTTCCATTTAAGCTATAAAGTGCAGCTTTCACAAAAAGTATACAACAATTTGTATTTACTTTATTTTTATTTAATTTTAACTTTCTTTGTTTCAACTGTTTTCAAACATTTGACTTTTCATCACAATTTGTGCTCCCACCATTTTCCTCTCTCTGCTGCTCTGTGTGTTTTGCGCTTTAATTACATTTTCGTGATTTTCATTTGCCTGCCATAAATAATTTCACCATGCAAGGCGCAACTTTTTTATTTTCCTTTATGCGTACAATTATTTGACTCTAGACCAAAAAGCGAATAAATGTTCCACTTACTGCTTCTGCTGCTGCTGCATCAGCATTCATTTACTTAATGAAAGCGTGCTACAAATTAAATTTTCATATTTTTTTCTCTATGTACACCTCGATTTCAACACAACATCAACATCAGCGCATTCCGAACTTTATATCTCTCTTCATTTTTATAATTGCAGGACACGTGGGCGGGTGCGGAATTACTGAGGAAGTCTCACAATGGATGGAGAATATACAAAATTCAGCCGTCGAGGAGCTGCCGGTGCCCATGTCAAAGGATGTCCAAAAGGTGCACCGGAAACAGCAGCACAAAAGCCAACAGCAACAACAGCAGCAGCATCCACCAAAGAAATACGCCAGCGGCGATGATGATTTCAAATTCCCACATCAGAAATATACGAAGGAGGCCAACTTTTCCGATGGTGCATTCTATGATCCCGCAACCGGTCGACGACTGGGTACAACGGCCAATGTCGCCGATTGGCATCAGCTCGTTCACGAGCGCGTCCGCCGCTCCACAAGCGGCAACTACAACAATAACGGAGGCAGCGGCTCCTCAGCTAATGGTGGGACGAGCTCAGCCAGCGCAGGACGTGGCCGTGAGGATAACAAAAATACCTGCTCGCTGTATATACAAACAGATCCATTGATTTGGCGTCACATACGCGAAGGCATTGTTGATGTAAGTTTTGACTCTGGTTTTTTGTTGATTGAGTGGGTAGCGAGGAGAGAATGGATGTGCTTGGGGACTGGCTCTTGGCAGCTCATGCACCAAATTAAAATCGAAGCAGTAGCGAGGATTGTGGCTTAAAAACCATGCACACCCACTCACCCACACACATACACAGAAGCAAACACAAAGCAACATCCATGAATATTTCAATTTTTACGAACGAACGCTTCACTTTTGGAGCTGCGCATAAAACAAATGCGTTCGCTCTTTCATGAAACGGAATATAATAGGTAGGATTGGGGCCAACAGTGTCAGTCAGATGCCATTTTATTTATGTTGTTTTTCTTTTGTAAGGGTATGCATAGTGGGTGATGAGCAAAGTTGAGTAAAAATTGTTGTTCAGTAACCTGATATTTAGCTGTTGTTTGACGTAGATTGGAAAGCTTTAGTAATCTTAATATAGAAGAAAAATATAAGGAAGTTAAGTGAAAAGGGTTTACATTTCTAATTTTTTTTTAAATAAGTCTGTACAATAAAAAAAAATAGTTTATAAATTAATTTTTTTTTTTTGCATATTTATAAGTTTTTTCTATGCAGAAGATCCAATTATTAGCTGTCAGCACAATTTTCGCGTAAGAGTGGTTTTCTTAATTTTTCTTCTGGTTGAATTTTATCCCATTTCCATGTATACCAACGCATTTGGTTCTTTTATTTAATTCGACAAGTGAACTAATTGATATTAGATCTATTTAAATTAATTAATTTAAAGATAAACTCAAGAAATCAGCATAAAAACTCCCATCAAATCATTTGGTGTATAGTTAAAGCTTCCTAAATCATTAGTAATCCACAAACTCAAATCACAAATAGGTCGTTGAACCAAATTCTTTTTTTGTTACGTTTGGTTTTTTTTACCTAACAATTTTTCGAAATGTTGCCTGCTTTGCGGCGTCTTCAAAGCAATCACCCAATCAGCTGACCTGCTTCGCTTCCTGCAGCGCATGAAATCAGCCGTTACAGCTCGCCTGTTTCCCCTTCTCCTCAATCTGACTCATCTCGTTCTCTATTCCTTTCCATTCTTAAGCAATTCTTTTGCCGCAATTTATCTTAACGTTCATTTTTTCGCATTGTACTCGACGTTGTCGACAACAACGTACTTGTCAGGGTCGTCCTTCAGCCTGACGCGATATGCTCGACGCGCGTCCTTCTTCCCCGTTGGCTCTTCATGCTTCTTTATTTTTTTGTATGTTTATTTGCTATGAGTTTTGCATAATTCGCGCATTTGTTTCACTCGACGCTGTGTTCGTGCCGTGTTTTTCGTACCCTGTTAATCGAATTGTCTGCACAGCTGTGCAGTAAAGGCTCAAAAAATGCAATTGAAAACCAATAATACTAAATTCAAAGTGTTTTTTAATATATATTGCTTTCAAAAAAAATTTTTTTTAATGTATTTCAACAAAACAACAATCTTTATCTTTACTTAATTTTTATTATTAAGTTTAGTTTCTCTTAATCTACAATTAATTTTATTTTTCCAAAAATCTTATCTAAGTATTCCATATGTTGTACAAATAACTAAATATTACGGGGTATTTGTACGCCTGTCCTTTTTAAATTGTTGAGTCCTTTGCTCGAATTCCATTTGTCACTAAGCCCAGCGGTGTTTTGATTTTGGAGCCAACAGCTACCCTCCCCTTTTCTTAGCCCGACATCCAGCAAAGCCACCCGCTCACCGTTAACAAAAAGGGAAAAAAAAACTTTTAAAAAAATATTCGACGAGTTTTTAGCTGAATTTGCATTTTTAGACAAATATATTTGAAGAGTGCTTATTGTGTGTGAGGATGGATGTGTGCTTATGATTTTTTTTTTTTTTTGGTTGTGAGTTAAAATTTGTTATGAGGTCGGGAGGTCGTTTGTTTGTCTGGCTGCTTTGTTTGTCACATCCATCCTGCGGCAGCTGCTTGTTTGCTAACAAGCGCAGCGGTCTTGCTTGAGATGTTTTGTACGCACATTGGCTAAAAGTTGACTGCGTTTTCTTTTTTTACGTTTTGCTTAAATTAATTCGTCAATTTGATATCTCTTTTGGCTCACTTGCAGCACGATCGCGGCGGCAAAAACGAGGTGGATGTGAAGACCCGTGAGGAAATCACATCGCTGATTGCACATCATGTGACCGCAGTTAATTACATTTATCGCAACACAAAGTTCGACGGACGCACCGAACATCGCAACATACGCTTCGAGGTGAGTGTAGCGCCCAGCAAACAGTCAACAGTCAACAGTGTTAGCAACGAACAAATACATTGTCCATACAACTGGACATGAATGGGGAACTGCAATACGATAGGAATTGTGTTTTATAACGTTTAAGTACAAACGGCACCCAATAATTGATCGTAGCATTAGTCAGTTCCAGTTGCGTTAAATATCAAGTCCTAAAGTTCAGGCTTAAAGTTGTGACTAATTTTTTGTTCTAAATAAATACATTTAACATTACTCTCAGGTCGTTTTCAGAGTAAAATAAATGGGAATGGTAAAAAACCGCAAGTATATGTGTCGATAAGGAGTATTCAGATATAATTTATTTGTAATATTATTAATTATGTTGCTGATATAAACATATTTTAGTTTTTATTTTCTGTGAAATAAAAAAAGGAGTTAAATATTAATTAAAAATAAGTTTAAGCCTGATTGTTTAAATGCTTTTCCGTATTACAATTAATTTCTATATTCTATTCAGGTGCAACGCATTAAAATTGACGACGATTCTGCCTGTCGACATTCGTATAACGGTCCACATAATGCCTTTTGCAATGAGCATATGGACGTGTCTAACTTTTTGAATCTGCACTCTTTGGAGGACCACTCAGACTTTTGTCTAGCATACGTATTTACTTATAGGTTGGTAGTAATCCAAATCATTATATGTGTATTCGGCTTTAATTTAAACACTCTCGTTCCCCTCGTAGAGATTTTACGGGTGGCACTTTGGGTTTGGCCTGGGTCGCCAGTGCCTCGGGCGCTTCTGGCGGCATATGCGAGAAGTACAAGACATACACGGAGACGGTGGGTGGACAATACCAGAGCACCAAGCGCTCATTGAACACCGGCATCATAACATTTGTCAACTACAACAGTCGCGTGCCACCGAAAGTGTCTCAGCTGACACTGGCCCATGAGATTGGCCATAACTTTGGATCCCCGGTAAGCAAAAGAATATATTTGAAGTGAATAAAATATAGATGTTTGATTTTATTTTACTTATTAACACTCCTCATAAGTTTAATTCTCTTTTATTCTCAACCTTATACCTTTTATAAGTTATCTCTGGCATTTTTCTATGTGATTCCTTTATATGTTTATAAACCAAGATTTCTTATCTTATCTTATATACTTGTATTTCAACTATTAACCCATATCTTCTAAATCTAATTTTGTTAAATAAGCTTGTTTTCAAGGCTAAAGTTAATTTATTCTTCCTTTCTTCAACTAAATTCAAGTTTCATAGCTTTCAGTTAATATATGTTAAACCCATATTTTGTGTTAAATTTCACTAGTTCCCTTTATATATATATTTGTATATGTATTATAAACCATTGTTGGTCCCCCTTCTTGCAGCACGATTATCCGCAAGAATGCCGTCCTGGTGGACTGAATGGCAATTATATAATGTTCGCCAGTGCCACATCTGGTGATCGTCCTAACAATTCCAAATTTTCACCCTGTTCCATACGAAACATTTCCAATGTGCTCGACGTGCTGGTTGGCAACACGAAGCGCGACTGCTTTAAGGCATCGGAGGGTGCCTTCTGTGGCAATAAGATCGTGGAGTCTGGCGAAGAATGCGACTGTGGCTTCAACCAGGAGGAGTGCAAGGACAAATGCTGCTATCCGCGCCTCATCAGCGAGTACGAGCAGTCGGTCAATTCGAGTGCCAAGGGCTGCAAGCGACGCGCCAATACACAATGCTCACCATCGCAGGGACCTTGCTGTCTGTCTAACTCGTGCACCTTTGTGCCGACGATCCATTCGCAGAAGTGCAAGGAGGAAAACGAGTGTAGCTGGTCGAGCACATGCAATGGCACCACCGCTGAGTGCCCTGAACCGCAGCATCGGGATGACAAGACGATGTGCAACAATGGGACCGCTCTGTGTATACGCGGCGAATGCAGTGGCTCACCCTGTCTGCTGTGGAACATGACAAAATGTTTCCTCACCTCAAATATGTTGCCGCACATCGACAAGCGCAAGCTGTGCGAACTGGCCTGCCAGGATGGCAACGATACCAATACCTGTCGAAGCACCAGCGAATTTGCCGCCGAGTACAATATACAACCGGGTGGCATTAGTCTCCAGCCCGGCTCACCTTGCGACAATTTCCAGGGCTACTGCGATGTCTTCCTCAAGTGCCGTGCCGTCGACGCGGACGGTCCTCTTGTGCGTCTCAAGAATCTCCTACTCAATCGTGAGACCCTGCTCACCGTCGCCGAGTGGGTAACCGGTAACTGGTATCTGGTGGTGCTAATTGGAGTCGGATTCATAGTTGTCCTCGGCGCCTTTATCAAATGCTGCGCCGTCCACACGCCTAGTTCCAATCCCAAGAAGCGCCGCGCTCGACGCATCAGCGAAACACTCCGTGCCCCAATGAATACACTACGTAGAATGGTAAGGCAACTGCAACTGCTTCCACTCTTAATATGATCCGAGAGAGATTCAATTCTCCTGAGTTGGATGTTGTGGCTTTAATGGAGTTTTTTATTTTTATAGGTTATTTTTTACGTTCTCATCTGGGTCTAAAGTAAATAATAATTAAATAATTTTTATGTGAACCAAATACAGGAGAACCTTTACTTTAATCAATTTCTTCATCTTTTGATACAAACACATAACAAAAATTGCATAATTTTTAATGTATCGAAAAATAAGTTGTCATTAGGTATTCATATTATTTTTGGGCTAATCTACATATATCATTAGAATAGTTGATATAGGGTTTTTTTTTTTGGTGAAGTACATATGTGGAAGCCGGAATCGGATCACTATTTCATGATCTTATATATATATATATATACCCATATATATATATATAGCTATATATATATATCCTCACCAAACCCACGTTAATTTAATTATTAAGGTATGCAAAAAAAATTAATGAGATCTGTAATCTATATCCAATAGGTCCCATATGGTTTTTTCTCATTTAGTCCCATTATCTTCTAAATTGTATAAGTTTATTATAAAGCACCTATCATATGAGCAATCGTTTTGAAATATGAGTTCATGTAGGAAAATCATCACATAGGAACAATCAGGTGACTCTGGTCTAGAAGGGTTTGTAAGCCGTTGTTTCTTGATGGTTGTTTGAGAGATATAGACGTTTAAAAAGTATTGATTGGGGAGGGGCTTTTTAAAACAACAATGGCTTAAAATGGAATTACACTGTTTTTAATTACATAAATCTTTTTTCTCTCCTTCTCACTCTCTTCATCTCTCTATCTTTCTCTCTTCCTGGTAAATGCAGCAGCGTCATCCGCACCAGCGCGGTGCCGGACCACGAAGCATTCCACCGCCTCAGCACGAAGCTCAGCATTATCCCCGTGGAACTGGTGGTGCCGGAGGCGGTCGAAATGGTGGTGCACGTGGTAATCATCATCAGGCGCATCCGCACGAATGGGATCGGCATCAGGGCGGGCATTCGATAGTGCCACTGCCCACTGGGGGCAGTCACGCAAATCGCGGCTCGGCGGCGAATCAAGCGCGACGCAGTGATGGTCGTGGGGCAAGGCCCAGCAGCAGTGGACGACCGCAGGCCAGCGGAGGAGCAGCTCGTTTAGGGTATGGAGCTGAGCTGGGTGCCACAGGTGGTAGTGGTGGTGGAACTGGTGGTGTTGCTGCTGCGACTGCAGCTGTCCAGGCTGCCATCAGCAGCGGTGGTGTAGTGGCACGTGCTCAACTGCCGCTGCCCTTGCCACCGGCCAACGCACAACAGCAGCAACAAGCACTCTCACCGCAACAACAACAACAGCAACAACAACAATCGCAAGCGTTTTATGGGCCGAAAGGTGCGTGTTCCTCTAGACCCGTCCCTCGAATACCTTATAGCTAGCTGCTCTCTGTATTCAATCGTTTCTACTGATTTTATATTGTTGCAAACACATTTACAATTTACAATTTTGGCATTTTTTCTTTTTTGGTTATCGTTTGTTGTATTTGAACTTACATTTTTCCATCGAAACGATATAAATTCAGAATTACCACCACGCAATAAGTCCCGCTCATCACGTACCAACAACAACACCAACAACACTACCACAGCCACCCACCCGGCTGCTAGCAGCAGTAGCAGTAGTAAGAATGCCAAAAGTGCCAAAGCCAAAGACACAAGCCAACATCAACAACAGCAACACAAAAACAACAAACACAACAACAGCGGCCGCAGTCGCAGCAGCAGCAAAGATAAATCAGTTGGCGGCGCTGCCAAAACGCGTCGCAATATTGTCTATTAAATATGTAAGAGACGCCAGAAAAGACAACTTGGAATGGGTGGAATTGGAACGCCAAATTGAAGACACTACGAACCCAGAACATCCGAGTACTCCCCCAAAGCGCACGCGTCCCAATCCCAACATTCCAAGCAACGCTTTTCCCTTACCAAAAACCGAATTTGATAAGCAATTGGTATGATCATATTTCTTCCATGAAGCGTTTTCCGTTTTTGTCTTCAGTCTGTTGCTCGTTCGTCTTTTTTCTTTCTCGTTTCTACTAACCCAACTCGTATTTTTTTGTTTCACCTATTTGTTTCGGTTTAGTTGTATATTTTTTATAAATATCTTTAAGATCCTTTTTTTTTTTGTATTTTTACCCAAACATATTGTATTGTTGTTGTTTTTGTTATTGCATGTGCACTTATTAAACTAATAACAAATTAACATTAATGTTATTATCACAACAAACTGGAATAATTAAGGTTGTCAAATTTTTGGAAAGGTGAAAAACAAATTTAAAAAAAAAAATGCTTTTGTTTTGTTCAATTATACACTTGCCCATATAGCGTAAGCATGTATTGCAAAAAAAAACTAATTTAATATTAAAACGGTTTTATTGTAAATTAACTTTTCATTAAGTAATTGCATCAATTTTATAACTGTTGTTTAAAAATATGTTTTAAAATTATTGATTGATTGATTTCAATTACATATTTTTACCCACGTAAAATCATGGATTTTGTAACTGTTCTTAAAAGCATTTTATTTGCATGATTATAAAATGAATAACTCTACTATATTATCAATATAGTAATCAGTTTGCTTGTGGTTTTTATTATTAATCGATAAGCTGCACATGGCCCAAATCAAGTAGCCGCCCTGGCGACCAGCATACTTGAACAGGCGTCAACCAACCATCAAACCGATTCAAGAAACTAATTTAACTTTTTGTTATATCTCTTCTATTATGTGTTACGTGTTTATTCTTGTATAGGCGTCACGCCCCCGCCGCCGCTTCAAGTAAGCTTTAGTCGACCGACTTCGCTGCATGAGCAACACACACAACAACAACAAGAACAACAACAGCAGCAGCACCATCAACAGGAGTCGGAGCAGTTGCAACAACAACACGCCTATGCCGACGCCTATGCGGCTTTGGGGCGTGGCCACTATGAGTCGACAACGCGGGGGCCCAACAACAGCAAAGTTTGACAACCAAAATGTATGTCGGAGCGCCACAAGAAACCAAAAGCAAAGCGGCAAAAGCAAAAGCAGCAACAAAAAGAACTTCAGAAGACACAACAAGAACAAAAATCAAATGAACTCAAATTAAATGTAAATGTTATTTTTATGCTAATTATTTTTATTTAAACAAAGCATGCAACAACAAAAAATGGGAGAAAAACAAAAATTGCATATGTACCAACAAGAAAGTAACGCTAACAAAATGAACGATATTTTTGATTAAATAATTGATATGGAAAAGCAAATCATAATTATTATAAATATATAAAAAGGCAGATTGCATTAAATATATATATGTACATATACATATATACTTATATGATTGTGCGTACTTATTTACAAAGCAGCAACAACATGAATAAAAAATAATAAAATATAAATGTATGCAACACAAAATAAAAAACCAAACTTAAATTTATAAACTTACATAAATGTCGAACATTTCCATAAAGTAACGCAAGCATATAATGAATTCAAATTTTCAAAGCGCTATTTTTCTTTTGTAAAATCCGCAAATGAGTTAAGCGGCACGCATAAAAAACAACGCATTTAAATTGTATTTAACGGTAATAAAAGCCAAACTTGAATTGAAGCCGTCAAAATTGCATTTGTAAAGTAAAAAATCAAAAAATCCTTGAACAAGAAACATTGCATGCAGATTACCATTTTTAATTTATTTTAATTTTAATATGTGTTGCCAGAGTCTTTCTTTAAACATTTAAATAATGATATTTTCCACCAGAAAACCGCGAGTATCGAATAAAGCAAAAATTAAAAGCAATTCTTCAGTTCGCACACATCCGAACATACATATATATTTTTAATTTTTGTATTAATTTTAAGTTGTCATTTTGTATTAGGTTTAAAGCTTTACTTTTAATTTTTATGAGCGGGTTTTTTGAAGCCAGCACTGATTATGTTAAATGTTACTCATCTTTATATGGGATCTATACCACCACAATTATTTTTAAGTAAACAATTATCCATATACATTATTATATTTGTTGTATTTGATTAAGGTTTCTAGTTTATGTTTTTGGTTTTTTGTCTGTAAATTCGCATCGGCATGCCAAATCTTAAAGAATCTTGAATCTACATAACATCACAATACACTACATAGGTGCATTCTTCATTTGATAAAGCTGTGCATACTTCTCAAAACTATTATAATCCTTTATATTAATGCATTAATTCCGCAATAGTGTATTTAAATTACTTTTGATTTATTTTAGTAAGTTAATGTTATTTAAAACGTACTTTTTCAATTGTGAATACGATTTTATTCTCGCTCATTTTAATTTGAAACTGAATGTTTATCTGTATAATTAAAATGTTTTCATAGTAAAGCTTAAAATAAAATTATAAATATTTTGAATATTCTTCTCATTTTACAAATTCGACTTGCTAAATTAAATAAAAAACTTGTACATAGAAAAGTTCTCCAAGTAAAAACGAAAACAAAGCATTAAGTGAAATTAATTAAAATTTAACTGAATATACAGAAGAACAAAAACAAAAATAATTTTAAAAGTAATTAATTAAATCGATATATAAAATATGTATTAAATTTAAATTGACGACAAACACAACAAATGATAAATATGCTATTAGTTTATCGACAGACAAAAAGCAGAGGAAATACAAAAACAAAAAGCATTAAACTACTAATTTAATTATATAATGTAACGAATTAATTAATTCAACTTAAGGCTAAAAACACTGCTACAAAAACATAAACAAAAAGGGATGAACATAAGAAACGATAATAAAAACAAGAAACTACTATTTTATAAAATACAAATTTCAACTATGTTTTTTAAATATCCGATATTTTAATATTCTTTATTTGAATTTTGGTAAGTAAAATTATTTTATATAAAAAAAGAAACCCATTTACAGTGGCTGCTATTCATCGGTTATATTCCATTAAGGTCAAATCAAATATTGAACACTGCATTTAGTAATAATTACACATTTTTTAGTTTAAACATTTTGTTTTATTTATTCGCATTTGTTAGCAAACATTAAAGGCACATTACAAAAATTCTGTATTAAAGTACAAATACTTAAAAATTAGTATACAATAAACATTTTTTTTTCGTTAAGAACAAAACTGACATATATTTGGCTGCTCCGGCAGCCTGGCAACACGACCACAAACAATAGATCCTACGTTTTGGTCCACTATGCACGTATTCGAGATGCTTTCTTGCTTTTGTCGGCCTTCGGCGGGGGAGGCCCGCCCCTTCCGCCTTGCATGTGGCGATTATAGATGCTGAAGAAGAAAATAATCTCTTGTAGTAACTGTATTGATAATGAGAGATGATATATACGAGGTCGATTTACGATGTATCGGCACAATTTATTCTACAACTTTTATGTTTTTGAGCCATAATGTATAGCCCTTTTAAATAAATTTAGAAAACGCATAGATAACTATGTAAATAATTTTGTATAGATATAATTTTAAACGGTCTCTTTTTATCTATAATATTGTATATATAAAAATATAAATACGAGTTTGAAGCTATTGAGATGACCTAAAGATAATAATTTTTTTTTTTTGAGAACGTTTGCGACTTATGTATTTAAGGGAACAAATGCTTTTAATTTAAATTTTTAATGTAAGTATATGTAGTAGATTTAAATTAAAAATATTGAGATCTCATTTTCCTTTTTTAAAGTTCAACAGTAGAGCAGGTCTCTGAATTACACAAATACGGAAATGATGTGTACCCCAATTGTTAGTCGTCGGTGTGAAATATCAATAATGAACATTGGAACTGTATATTTTCAATGTGAAATTAGTAAATTTGATTTTCTAAAGGACCTCGGTTTGTAAGAGTCTAAAAATTTGATAATTTAGAAAATGATTTATATTATCAAATTTTTGGTCAAGTTGAATATTGTGATGGGAGAAAGTCAGTAAAAATACAGTATTTTTGTTTATACATTTCTGTTAGAGCTAATGTGTAATAAATTTCTATTATTACGGTGAAAAATATGGCGGAGTATTTAGAATATATTGTTAAAGCTTGAATCACTTTGACGTGCAAAAGTAATATACAAAAATGGAAACCAATTACCAGATATTAAGTTTTAAAATATTTGTGATTCTAATTGGGGAACATTGTGTTTTTTAAGTGAGTATTAAATTTATTTGCATGTAGGATTAGAATTTTTCGAACATAGTCGAATACTTACATTTTGTAGGTGTCAGTTTTAAGGTAATCAATTACATGACTGATGCCCAGCAAATACTGCTCGGCAATGGGATTAACCCAGGGATTCTCCTCCATTTTCATAACCGATTTGTTGCTGAGTAGATCGAGCTGAGACACCTCGGGCGGCAGCACTTGCAGTCGATTGTTTTGAATGTGCAGTTCGCGCAGCCGCTGCAGATCGCCAACCTCGCGTGGCAGCTCCAACAAATCATTGTCCCGTAAACCCAATATCTGCAAGTTCTTTAGATTCCCCAGCTCCTTAGGTATGTACTCGAAATCATTGTCGCCCAAATACAAAGCGCGCAGCGTTTCCATGCCAAAGAAATTGCCGGGCAGCAACTGCTCGTTCAAATTGTTGTACGACAAATCGAGCACTTCGAGCACGGGAAATGCGCCAAAGCCGCGGGGCAGATTTCCCAGTCGATTAATTGACACATTCAGAATGCGCAGCTTGGGCATCGATGAGAGGGAAACCGGCAGTTCGCTGAGTTGATTATTGGACAGGTTGAGTATCTCCAGATTTAGCAAATTGGCAATACCAGGACTAATGACGCTGATCTTGTTGTGCGACAGCGTCAGCCGTGTAATGTTCGACATGTTAACTGAAAAGAGACAAAATAACATATAAAATCAGTTTTCAACTGTTGCTATAAATGTATTATAAATTTCTCTATCAATTCTTTTAATTATTGAAACATGAAATTTCCTAATTTCGCAAAGGTTAAAATCAACAGCTGTTTGCTGCTATGTATCGCATAAGCGTGAGCGAGACAACGCTAGACCGTGATGCTACTATTTAAAGAAGAAACTAAAAAAAATACTTTGGGCGTTTCTACACACAATTATTATTAAATGCAGAAGTTAATCGAAATGTTGTAAAAAAAAACGTTTGATAAATACACCAGGCAACACTATTACCTGAAATTAAATTTTTCTACAAACAACTCTAAGTAATTTTGTTTTTAGATGGTGGCGTCATCAAACAGAATTCTGTGAACGAGCTGACGACGAACTCATGAAAATGTTGAGTGGGTGTTTATTGCTTTAAACTGATTGACGTTTACTTAGTTTGAGGGCACTTCAAATTCATGGTACTTACAGAGTCCTGGTAGCTCCTCAAAAGATACCAGGCCCTTGTCGACGAGGTCCAATTCACGATTTTGCGTCTCACGCGCCTCATCCAAAACCTTCTTCGCCTTCGACATTTTTGCATTAACAGGCAGACATTGATTCATTGTGATTGTTCTTGTTGTTCGCTGTTAAGCGCACTGTTAACGCCAGATTATGTTGAGGGTGCGGCGTTGCCACTTGCTGTAAAATAGAGCGAATGGTAAGCGTTATGCTATGTATTTAGGTAGAGGTGATGCATCAGCTGCCACAACGATGAGCCGAGTTTTACACCTTTTAGCTATGCACAGTGAGACTCAAACTATTATTATTATTTCTTTTTGATTTATATAAAGTTAATAATAAACTGCATATGGAATGTGTTTGTTTTATTTATTTTGTTATTAATTGTTGTTAATGAACTCCATTTGAAATATGTTGGCATTTGTCTTCTTAGTGTGCTATTTAAGTGTGTACTAAGGCATGTGCACACAGTGCTACTCAAACTATTGTTGCTGCAGCTGCCACATTTCGTCTTTTCTGCTGCATCTGTTTCTCATCTGGCAATTTTCACTTGCTTTCCAGCACTTGACATTGAGTTTCACAATTTCTTCAGTCCACGTTCCACACAAACAACACACTTGACCCAATTCACTATGCAAATAATAATTTAAATTATTATTTATTTTCCTACTTTGTTTTTGTAATTTTAAATATGGTTACAAATATATATATTTATAAATATATATATATATATTTTAATTTATCATTTTTTTGTATTTTAATATTTTTTCATGCACCTTGACGTGTTGCTTCTTGTACTGTTGCCACCAACTGAGCGTTTGTGCGGCTCGTTACATTTTTTAATTCATTGTGGCCCAAAAACAAAAATAGCCCAGAGTCACTAAATGCGCCACGCGCTCTTTCGATGAACTGAGAGTATCGATCAATGCTCTGATCGATCGATCTATGCTGCTGTTGTTGCTGTTAATGGAGCTGGTTTTTCCTTTTTTGTCAGGCAATAAAAGTAAAGACGACAGAAGATTCATATTGCAGCAGCACTCCGAAAATTACATACCCTTACAGAACGCAAGGAGCACCATAACTAAACTAGAATTTTAATTCTTACCAAAATTACTATATATAATTATATATATATATATATATATATATATATAAGTAAAATTGTTTGATCCAGAATAAAACTTTATAGATTATACATGATTTTCTTTTAATTGTTATCGGTTAACTTTTGACTATAATTTCTTTTTTTTAGTATTAGTTAGGATTTTTATTCGTCGTACTTTGTAGTGAGCTAAAGGGAAACCCGTTTGACAGCATTCAATTTCGTGGCGTTATATAGAATACTCTAAGTGTTACGGAGTATACTGATTTTTTCCTGCAATTGGTTATGCTTTGATGAAGATATGTACAACCATCTGTCTCTCTTCTCTTGTCGATTCATGGATATCGTTAAATATTGATGCGTGACATTTATTAATAAGAATATTGATGTTTTTAAAAGCTAAAGGCTATCAATTAAGTCTCTTACTAATTTACCAATTTGTATACCAATCACAGAGAGATTCTTACAATATGGCTTCAGATCATTTTTGGTTTATTATCAAAATAGACTTTCTTTTGTTTTTGAAAACTGCCGGCTTAGAATTATTACTACTATTATTATGTATTTTTACATAAAACATTTCAATAAGTGTAAAAACTTCAACAGGTTTCACACTCTGTAGACTTGTAATAAAATTCACATTTCGAGACATGCTCAATAAAATTACCATGGCAACGTAGGCAAAAATACAATTAACATTATTATTTTAGAATATTTCTGTAGTTACTTCCACTGAAGTAAAACTATGATTGGAAATGGGAATCAACTAGTAGTTGTGTTCATACATAAGATTTATTAGTGACTATCACTATTTCAGAAAAGCGGCTGTCCAGAAAAAGATTGTTCGACAACAACTGCGAATAATTTAAATAACTTACAAATAAAATTAATTAATTAAAATTGATTTTAAATTTAAGCATAAAATTAGAAATGCTTTAAATTCAGATCATAGAGTTTAGCTTGTAAATTAATTAATTTAACACTGAATATTTTATGAAGGGAACTGCGCTGAATATTGAAAATAAAAGTATTTTTAAACAAGATATCAGATATTTTTTGAAATATTTTTTAAATATACGAAAAACCTTTGATATTTTAAATACTCAGCAATTAATTTTTTGAATTATAAAGTGAGTTAACCTTCTCGCCAAAAATATATTCCGATCTTATACAATGGGCGATGAGCATCAATTTACATTGAATCTTTTCTTGATATAAAATATACACTTTTGAGAATAGTGTAAATATCCTAAGTACAAAGTCGAACGGAAATTTAGTAGATAACATTTTTATTAATTATGTAATAAATATAAATATATGTATATATGTAATAAATGTGTAATATGTAATAAATGTCAAAAATTCATTATTTGTCTTGTATGGGATTGGCCAAGTATCAGACTATTCGTATTCAATTTATATAATCTGTAAAATCTAAATAGTATCACTATCAATAAATCAGCATTGTTGTTATCTTTTAAATTGTGTACGTAAATTTACTTAAATCTGAAAGAATACTGTTCAATTTCGCAGGTCACTCATTATTTATTGCACCCGTTGTATTCCAGCATGGTTAATCAATATTTTATGTATGCATCACAAATGTGCATTATCCATGACAACTTTCCGATTAGACAGTCAGCTGCATTTTTAATTAGTTTATTGTTGTTGCGGTCGTTGGAGCTCTGACAGTGTTAGTTGCATCTCTGAAATGCATTGTTAGTCATATTTTTGTTTTCGTATTCATTCAGTTCGCCTGTCGAATCAGCCAAAGCCAGTGAAAGTTTGTCTTCTGTGCCTTGTGTTTTATAATTTGTGTGTACTTTTCGGGTGCGTTGCTGCAAAAGTTCGCACCTCACAATGGAGAAAGTAACCACGTTTTCTGCCAAAAAGTTTTTCGGATTAGTCGATTTGTTCAGGCTTCTGAAAAAATTGTGCAGCCCAATTTAAAGATAAGATCTCAAAATATTTTATATGATAAGAAATGTAAGCTAAATTTCAACTAGCTGTTAAAAGAAATGGACATTAATTTTTTATATTAGTTTTTGCAGAAAATGCGGATTTTTTCTTTTAGTGCACAGTGGGACAAAATTTGAGATTGTACTGTGTGCGCTTCATTTCCGCTGTATAAAATATGCAAACCAATGCAAACTCTCGTTGGCCAGAAACAAAAACAACAACAAAAAATTAAAACCAACTTTTGCTTGGCCGGAAAAATTAATTTTGTTTTAGATGTGGAATTTCGAGCGCCAATTTCTGGCTACTAATATTGTGGCTAAACTGACTATGCCACCCTCTGGCAATAGTTTTTGTTTAAATTAACTTTTTTTTTTCGGTTTTTGTTCTATTTATTTGCGCACCGTTTGCAGCGTTGTCCAATTTTGCTAATTTTCAAATGCAACGTTAAATTTAATAAAACATTTTCCGGCATATACCAAAACATCTCTGTGGGCTAGCAATGTGGCTCAATGTGAAATAATTGATTACATTGTTAACCTACATAAAAACTTATTAACTCATCCATTTAAATATTATGATGCGTTTTTTGTTTGTGAGTATTTTTAATGACCGTAGCAAAAAATTTTGCATATTTTAAATGATTATTATTAATAAATATAAAAAATGTGCAAGAATTTGAGATGTAAAAACTAACACATTTTTATATGTTTGCTATATATTTTCTTCCAATAAAAGTTTGCCTTTTTAAGCGTTGTTCTAATTGAAACATGTTATTCTAATTGCAACGCTTATAGCATTTGTAAAAAAAATTCAAAATTAATTCTTTACAACATTTTTTAAATCTGTCCAAGTTGGAAAATAGCGAATTCAGTTACAGTTTCTATTAAAAAAAATTTAAGCTGAGTTTGGGTGCGAATCTTTTTTTTAAAAATTTTAACAATAAAAATAATAGTTTTAAGTTTGAGAAGAGAGTTTCGAAGTGAGTTGAGAAGATAGTGGGAATTAGTAAAATTGTTCTATATATTTTTTACTTTTACTTTTACTTCAGATTATTTTGATATTATTATTATATTATAAACAATATATATATATATATATATAAATTAATTTGAAATGTCTCCAAAACATTTACTATTCTAAATATTACATTTTTGCATTGCTGCCAACTCGGTAAAAGAGCAGGCGTAAAATTTTTGAGAATTTATTACCTACGCAGTATTTATCTTAATGAAATGTTTTTAGAATGTAGGGCTTGGGCTTAAGTATTTATTAAGTTTGTCGATTTATATGCTAATGTGCCCACACCTATTCGTGTGGGTGTTAATGCGTGTGTCGGTCTGTAAAGTATAATTCATTTTGAATTACGTCTGTGATTGGAATTATCATAAATTATTCAGTGTCGAAACGTTTTGCGGTCCCAATTTAAATGTGCTGTAAAATATGCAGGTTAATTTCGTAAAACGATACGACTGCAGCCATAAATTCGCATTAAGTTGTTAAATAATTTGCCTCATTAACAAGGTCTGAAAACAGAGAATATAGTGCTATCTGTTGCAAAAGTACGAAGGAACCAAAATCCGAAATGAAAGTCCATGAAGTTTAGTGTGATTTATGTCTCCGCTTAGTGCTCACTAATTTTTGTCCATTTGCCTGTTCTGGCCAGAAATGCTGACCACAGCAAAGGAGTTGGTTTAGTATGTCGTTTCAGCATAGCTCGATAAATGGGCTGATTGAATAACTCGAATAGAACTCAAACATAAATGACAGCGGCGGCCCTTAACCAACTGAAAGCAGAGGGACAGGCAGGGGAGCATCTTTCTATCCGGCACTGGCGGCTTTATATCTGGCCATTTTTCAGTGCGCTTTGTTTACATTGCCCAAAGACCAGCAGCAGCAACAATAAAAACAATAACAACAACAACGACAGCAGAAGCAACAACAGCAGCATCAGGATGAGCACTTTAATACCTCCTAAAGACAGGCAGCAGGCGGCACCAATCAGTAACATTTGACGTTGATGTGGCGAGGAGCTGCCTGCCTTTTGCTGACTGGACTTGCTTATGCTAAAAGCCTTCGTCCTATGCCCGGTTCAAAGCCGATTGATTTACTTCAAACAATTGGCAACATCATACATCAACGACTTTCGTTCGCTTTTCTATTCTCTCCTTTTATTTTGATTTTATGGTAACTTCGCACAAATCTCTATGCAAAGCGAGCATTGCTTCGCCCAACTTTTCTGTTGTCTCTTCAATACCTAAATCATTCAATCAACCTGCTTTGCGCTCTGCTCTTGAAATCAAACTCTAAAATATGCCGCTTCTACAACTTGTACATGTTGTAAAGGCATCACGACTCATATAGTTAATTTGGCATTATAACAATTTTTAATTCGTGAAAAAATTAATTATATGTTATATGTATTTATGTATAGGCATTATTTTATTGCTTTGTATACAAACATCAACTTAAATAATTTGAAAAGTGGACATGCGAAAATGCATTTAACATGCTTAAGACAAAAAAAAAACACCCAGAAAATATTCATACTTTTGGTACCAAGTGCAAGTCACCTTATTATTCACAAAGTAGTTACAATAAGGAAAATTGAAAAAATTTGAAAAAATTTGAAAAAATTTGGTCTTTTTTAATTGTTAGATTGTTCTAAAATTTACACTTTCCAGGGTATTTTATGTAGGTGTACACATAACTCTAAAATTAGCTTTCTGTTGCTTATATTGTGTTAAATCATTAATATTTTAAGATTTCGTTTACATTTTAGATAGTTTATAAATTCATTTCATTTCATTTAAAAGCTAATTTAAAAGATAAACTCGCACATAGCATTAAAGAGCGCAAATTTCATAGCCAATTTTGAAATTTCAGAAAGGATTTTTTTTAATATAATGGTTTGCACTTCAACTAGTTATAAATATTCTGTATTAATAAAATAATTAATTTATCCACTATATTTGTATATATAAATTAATGCCATAAATAGATTTTAGTTGAGCTTATAGCAGACTCGGAACCTATAAATCTTAATCAAATTTTATCAAAAAATAAATGTTGTACAACATTGAAAGTCGGACCAAACCAATATATATTCAACATGCACCTGACATTAGTCGCACATTTATTAATCAAACTATTTTTATTTTTTTTGTCAACCGTTATTTTATATCTCGCGAATTGAAATTTAAAACATATAGACTTACCTGTTTTGCAAGTTTCGATTATTTAAAATTGATTTTCAAAACGAAAACATGACTGAGGTAAAACTTTATCTTAAAATTTAAAACCTCTGCAGCCTCCCTTATCATCCATCTCTCTTTTAAAAACCAATTGCTCATATTTTTATGCATGCCAAAGACACGGGAATCGCAAAGGGAGAAAAGAAAAGATAAGAAAACATCCAAGATGTAAATCTTAAAATCCTTGTACTTGTGCACGTTGATTGCTGGGTAGCCCTGCGCCCCCCTTATCGATCGATGGACTTGCATTTGCAATTCAGTTCGATTTTCCTACAGCCACTTTATCAATTTCGCCAATAAAATTCAAACTGTTTGCTTTTTTTCTTGTTGTTCGATTTGATTTTTTCCTTTTTGGTGGCAAATGTTTTTTTCGTCTGCTGCCAGCATAAAAAATGCATCATTCATCTTTTTAAACTGGTATCTGGGTGGCAATACTATAAAAATTCTCCCGATAAATTTTCCCCTTCTGTTGCTCCACTTTCCTCCCCTAGGCATGAGTTAATTGGATTTATTGTTGACGCCTTTCTATTACCCTTATGCATAATCGATTACACCTCAAATAATCTTGTCTGCAATTTCGTAATATCTTAAGATATTTTAAATTATAAGAAGTGACAAAATAAAGCCTGTTAAGAGCTTCTAAATGTAATTATTTAAGTTAAAAAATGTTAATGTAAAATTTTAAAAACTTTTGATGAATATAGGGGATTTCCTAAAAAGTCATATTGTTTCTAAATTTGTTAATACCATCAGGTTTAACTTTATTTATTTTAGTTAACGCCTCTTTGTTTTTTATAAATTGATTTGTAACTTTTATTGATTTTGCATTTTCTACTTTCAAACATTTTTATTGTTTTTCATACAATTTAAAAAAAACTATTGAAATATTTTTAACATTTGTAATAATTATTTGATTTGTGAGATGTAATTATGCATTATGCGACATGTTGTAGCCTGTCAAATGTGCTTGTTAAATCAATGGACGAAGCTCCCAAAAACCAGGCAATGAAATTGTGGCTTGCTCATGCTGTCATGTCTCTTTGTGTCCGTGTGTTATGTGCAAGCCAAGTAACAGTCATTGTCCCCATTTGTAAAAGTTTCCTTTTTTTGCCAACTTTATCTTGTAGAAAGGGACAAATGTTCGTGAATTGAGCGACAGGTAGACGTGCTTTGTCTACCTCAGTACTCTGATTTTGACAGTAGTCAATGATTTTTGTTTTGGCCAGGTGCCAGACAAATGATAATTGGTATGGGCAAAGCAGCTGGATCAGGAGCATGGCCATGATTTGAAGGACAAGCCATCATGAAGAAATGTTAGTGTCTGTGTCGTTTTTTCGCATGATTGCACAAACATTGGCTATGCTTGAGCAATCAGTCGATGTGCTGACATTGAGTTGTTAGCAGTACTTATTTGAAATGCGGTAAAGATAAAAAGTGAGAACGTTGCAATTCGTTCTAGCTGACTATGGGATACTCCGTTAAATAGTCCTAACAGTTTTTGCCGACTGTGTGGACAAGTTCAATTTTTTTTTAATTAATTTAATTTTAATTTAGTCATTTTGAATCTAAAATGTTGGGAGTAAAATGGCAGTAAAAAGTCGCATATATATTATAAGTATACAACTGGGTGACTAGCTCGCATAGAAATAGACGGACAGAAAGGCCACTGGTATATCGACTCGGTTTGTGATGTTGATCAAGAATAAAGCTCCTAGGCGACCTTTAAGTATCCTCAATAATAGAAAGACAGAGTATATAACATCAGATTGCTTTGTTAAAACAAATCCATATACGAGGCCTAAATTGTATACAAGGGGTGTAAATAGGTATTCTCCCTCACTCCGACAAAAAATTAGCATATGTGTAGAGAAAGAAAATTAATAAAACTTTATACTAAAATATTAATAATGCAACAATACTTAAATAAATGCGGCCCAAGAAGATAAAGGAGGATGCTTTATATAATAATATTAATATTCGATTTGGGTTGATGATAATCTTTATTGTTTTTGCTGACAACTTGTCTTGAGAGTTATGCAACAGTTAATGCTAAATAAATTACAAACTAATGTGGATGGCGTAAGGAGGCTAGTCAATCTAGCAGAACATTGATTAGGTCGCCAGTCAGGAGTATAGCTGACGGACGGATACTGTCAATCTTGGGCGCACTTTATTGAAGACGTTGTTGTGGCGCGGTGAAGGTTCTAACGATTTCTAAAACATTTCGCCCAGCTAAACGAAGTTAAACGCACTGAATAACAAGTAGTTTTCCACACACACTTTCATATACACATACGCCAAATTCGAGGCATAGTCGGAGCGGTAGTTAACTTGAGACGATTCGAGACACACACTGAATCCAAATGAGGCAGGTGCTTTGCGGTTACATGCGGCGTTTACGTAGCACTGATTTTGCCCCAGGAATGTCGCATTGACTCAGCGCTACTGTGGCTATCCGAAGAGGGTCTGAAGCAACTAATGAGCAGTTAAATTTTTGATGACAGTCGAACAGCTGACTTAACGCTAATTAATCGCATTGTAAGCTGCTAAGCTCATTTTGTTGTGGTTTTCGCATTGGTCTAGCTAATAATGTCATAATTGTCAACAAATTAATATTACATTTTATTTATTTATAATATGTGTATATTTATGATTTATGCATTTCCACACCAATGACAAAACCTAACACGAACGAGACAAACAATATAATAATAGCTGTTCAATCCGTTTATCTAACTCTTTTGACAGATTTTTCCACTTTTTTCATTTATCTGCGTTTTTATTATTATTTATTTATTTTTCACGCCATAATTCCCTTTGTGCACAGCCCGCCAGCTCTCTTTGTAATTTAATTGTATTTACTTTAATTAATACGGATTAGTTTTTCGTATTACATGTGCACTAATTAAATTATATTATTTCATTTGTTTTAAATGCATTATTCATATGGTGAAATGTTAACTTACGGGTTTGATTAATATATGTAATTGCATGTTTTTCCATTTTTTAATAAGTATTTTTTAAAACCTTTTTTATTATTAAATGAATGATTTTTTTTTTGTATTTTTGCATATTTAAATTTTTTTTTATATTCTTTAAATATTATTTTGTCTACAAATAATAAATGTTATGTATACTTTTAAATTATAATAATATTAGCACAAATATATATAAACTAAAAAAAATAAAATGCTGTATTTAAATTTTTATGAAAATAATAATGATTTATTTTTAAAATTTTAACGAGAAACTTGGTTCAAAAAAAAAAAATGCAGTCAGACCGAAAATAAAAGAGATATAGGATAGTTAAGGTAAGACTTACAACTCAATACTTTTAAAATCGAGATTTAATTGTGGCTTAAATATAGGTTTAACTTTTCAAAATAACTTTAAAATATGTACGTCTGCCTTTAATTTAATATTATCTTTGCGTCTATACCTCAGTTGTTGTAGTTAATGCTGCATTTGATAAGCATGCCAGAGAGCTCATCAGACGACTTTAGTTTGCTCCGTACGATAAGCTCGAGGAAAGTTGATGTCCACATCTAATACATAGCATGCTCAATTTAAAGTGCTCTGATTTAGCGGAAGTGTGAGTGTGTGTGTGGCTAACACGTTCTCTTTGTTAGGTCTGCGAGTAGATGAGGCAACAATGCACAAAGTTTTCAAACAGTAGCGCAATGTGTAGGAAAAGAAAAAATATTGTAGCATAATTTTGGGCACAAACAATGCAAGCAAAGAACGTGGCATGCTAGTGGGTGAGCGAGCGAGCGGTCGAGTGGCCGTGTGAGCAGTTTGGGGCAGGACACATGGCATATATCAGCACATGCATTCATAAATCATTTTCTGCAGCTGGAGAGTGCAGCCAGCCAGGCAAACAGGCAACTCAGGAAGAGGCCAGCAACATCAGCCGCCTGTCTGCTTGTGTATGTGTGCCAGTGTCCTGTGCATGTTTAGCAGCAGCAGCAGTGCCGGCTATTTTAAGGATATTTATACTGACAGCGGATTTTTGATGGAAAAACTTTTGTAAATTGCTTTTGGCAGTCTAAAGTAGCAAAAATAGGCGCAAACGCAAAAAAATCGAATTTTGACTTTAATTTTATTTAAAGAACTGCAACGCTTGTTCAGCAAACTTTTATAGTCTCGTGTATACGTAATATCTAAGTATATTTCGTAGCCTCGCATCCTGCCACATTTATTAAATTGACTTTATATTTCTTAACAATGCACACCACCACACCAAAAGAAGGATATTTTAAAGGACTTGCAACATATATATGTAGCCATTATTTTCTCCTGTTTCTGCCTATTGTTATGTTTTGTGCATTGTCGTGCTTTTGTTGTGGCCTCAAAATGTCATTATGTCTTCTAAAGTCTAAAATCTTATGCCAATAAATTGTCATGTACTGAAACTTTTTAAGGAGCACCAATAAAAGCGCTTAATTGGCGCTAAACACAACTGTTTGTGAGTACATATTATTGATGACATCATAAGGCAAAATCTAAAAATAATCCATAATTTTTTTCTTCCTTGTGGTACCACTTTTATAATTTCAATTGCTTTTTTTTTTTAATTGTTTGCCTACAATTTTAAATTCACTAGAACATGTGTTTTTTCACAATTTAATAATATAAATTTAGTATTAATCAAACAAATTTAAATTAAATTTTAAAGATGTCAAATATTTGGCGCTTTAAAATATGTATGATACGCATATTAAATATATATTGTCGTGTTTGACATGTAATCATGTAATTTACTTCAACTCAATTTAAATACGAACCTTTAACTAAATTTTAGTAAACACCACGCGGTATGACAACAGTTATTGGCGTGTGCCTGTATTTAAGATAATCAATTAAAATATATAAAAACAAGGGAGAATGCAATAGTCGAGTGGGCGATTTATTCTGAACCTAGTTGATAAATATATTCTATTTTTATTGACAAATTTCCCTTTAAATACTTTTGTACTTTTTATCACAAGATCGAACTGATCCCTAATTGGCTGGCTATGAAAATACATACAAACGTACACGCAATCGTACATAACGGGGCTATTCAGAATACACACAAAAATGAAATGATGCTAGCATCAAATATCATGCCATATCTTTCTCACATAGGCGCTCGATTATATATGCATATAGCAAATGCTTGCGGCTGCTGGTAGAAATGAATTCAATATGAAAATATATTTTGATCATAACTTGGGAGTTTCTTATCCAATTTTATTTTGAAGAAATTTAAGCAGCTTATCAATGTTTCGCATATGCATATAATGTGTAAATTAGAAGAGTCTGTATTTAAAATTGTGGCTTTTATTGTCATTTGAAATATAAATTTATCGATAATCGATAAACGTAGGCAGTTACCGACCAACTAAAGCAATCTAATTCTGAGTTGGAACATATATTCACAATTTCAAGTCTCTAGTCCTTATAGTCTTCACTATCCGCGAGTTCATACAGACACATGGATGCACGGTTAGACGGATATAGCTAAATCGACTCGCCTGTTGATTCTGATCATGAATATACTTTATGGGGTCGAAAATGCTTCCTTCTGCCTGTTACATTTATTTGAACAAACAATTATACTCTTTTTCCAATTTTCAATTGGTTCAGGATATAAAAAATCAATTTCCTATATCTGTTAGACGGCGATCAATGAGTGATAAGTTAGTTAGTAGAAAAGTTCATTTGCAAAATTTACATATGGAGAAATCTTGCAACAATCGCTGAATTGAAATGGAACAAAAATAAATTAGTTATGTAATGATCCTAAGAAAAAAATAGCATCGATCAAAATCAACAAAAACATATTAAATGCTGTGGCCACCCTGCTGGGGATATCCTAGACTCATAGGTTAGATTAGACCGTTGCAAACCGTGTGATACCGTGCTGATCTCACTGCAGAAGCATGATCATGGGTAACCCAGCCAGCTGCATCTTTAAATTTCGAAATATCTATCTCTAACTGTATTAGACTTGATGGTGTAACAAGTAATTTCCTCGCCAGTGTAGGGCAAAAGCAGAAGTGTTCGGAAGATTATATTTCAAATCCTTTGCGCTGGTATGTTATGGCTTGCAAGTTTTGCGTATGAAGATGATTTGGCCATTTGAGAACTTTCTCGAAAAGCGTATGTTCGCAGCAGCAGCAAAGAGCTTTGAATGAAAATGATTAGGTTTTTTACTTGAATATGGAGCCCTGTGTGGCTTAATACAAATAGCTTATTGTAAGTCTTATTTACATATCCACATTATGTTCAGCGCAGTTTGTACTTTGTACAGAGCTCTCTTTGTGCAGCGCTCTCTCTCGCCGATCCGCCGGATGCATCAGTTGAGTTGCTTCGCATAAATCTAATTGATTGAACGTTTTATTAAATAACCTCGTTGCAGAAGTGGTTAAGCGGTGGCTTAAAAACTTCATATAAACAGTGTTGGCTTCTGGTCAAAATATACTTCAATAAAAATTATAAAATAATGGAAATAACTTTGTGTTATATTGGAAAATAAAGCCATCAAATTGCTGATAAATCAATCAATGTATATAAACAATTTATGACTGTTGATTATGTTGTCAGGGTCTGTGGATTTGAACGACTTGAGGCTATTAATTGCATATTTTAAATTTTCTTTGCAATGATGTGATATTGATGTGATATATTCAGATCCATAACAATTTTGGGTCGCATGTAGCTCAGAGGATCCTGGGATATCCAGTGAGTCTCACTGGAGTCAGACCATGAATCATATTTCATTTTTAGATAATATTGTGTGTAGGTGGTTTGGATAGATGTTGTCGTTGGCCATGGAAGCTGAGGATAGTCGTATTGAAGATGGCGGTAGCTCCAGGATTACTGAGCTGTTGTCGCCATTGCTAAAATTAATGAGCAGAAAAATAAATAAGATGTTTTTATTGATATCTTATATTACCTTCAGATTGTGTTCTTATGAGCTTATTGTCCTTGTTATCTAGTCATTAAGCCTTGCCTCCGACTTTTCAAGGTTCTTGGACTCGTCTACACCTTCAGTCAATGATGGAGTTTTACCTGCAGAAGTCGTAGCGACATCTGGAACCCCACCACCGTTTTATTGATGTCCTCATCGTCGGTCAGCAAGAAATCATCGTCAGATGCACAAGTCTCGGTTTCCTCTTTTGTCTGAAAATAGATTTAGCCTGGCTTTAAAGCCAGAATGAACTTCATATTTTACCTTTTGCAAGTAAAATCAATATATATACTAAAGTTTTCTTAACTTTATCCAACACTCATCTATATTCTGTCCAGGTCATTTTGCATTTTTATCAAATAAATTTGACTATGTTATTTGAATATACGCAAACTTATGTTTATTTTTTTTTACAAATTAATTAATATTTACTTTGAAAATTCGCATTTTTACAGATTAGACTGTCAAGACTATTGCTATGACTATGTTATTCATAAGTATTATTCATACTATTTTAAAGTAAAGTTAGTCACGCATTGAAAGAGGATCCAAACCTATTATATATTATACGTTCTCAATCAATTTCAAAGCTATATTTTAAAAGAAATACATACTAATTAATTGCGAGTAACAAAATTTATATAAACGGCCAGCGGTGGAATAATAGTCACGTACACTGAAAGGTCCTCCGAAGAGCAAAATAATAAGACGACGACGTTGTTTAAGGTTCGAACACAGACTGCTGCCGAATTGCTTCGGCAGGTTTATTGAAAACTTCTAAATTATCTTACAGCTAGATACAATTATTCTTATCCTACTTAGGACATTATCTAGTTACATATTTACTGCTGCAAATGCGTCTAGACTCATTATCATATCAGTTCGGAGAATTCTTATCGCGGAACGTTTTATTACGGTCACTATGGGTGCCGCGTACGTGTCCTTTCACTTGTTTACATATCTTCGCGATAAGAATCCTCCTTGGTTATCTTAACATTGTAAGATTGAACACATACAATTGTGTAATATATATTAAAAAATGAAAAATATTATCGTAAAATAATATGTATTTGTGCTTATATATTTATACGAGATCTCAGCAAAATTAAAGCTATCAATACGGAATGATTGATAATAATAGCTGTGTGTCGTAAAGTTATCTTCAACTCAAGATCATAGTGTCTTTGTACCGACGAAAAAGATTCTTTTGTGACTGTGTCCTATATACCCCTATTTGGACTTTTAAGGAATGAAACTGTTTTACCACTGCACAAGTCTGCGGAGAAAAGAAACTAAAAAATCGGTGTATCAAGCAGGCGTGCAACAATTTCTCGTTTGTTGTGTAGCTGCTGGGCGTAAATGTTGCACAGCATGCATAAATAATAAACAACAAGCTTGTGCTCTCATACACATACACACACTCTCTCACACACACACACACACACAAGAATTATGCACATTTTACCGTTTTGCTAGTGGGCCCAACTGAGGCGTGAATTGAGCGGGTGGATAAGGGGAGCTGTTGTAACTTCTAAATTTATTTTATTAAGTCAAGCACATAGACAGCTTATGGGATGCGGCAGCCCTTTCGACTAACGGTATAAATAAAATAATTTACGGTAACTGCTGCCGCTCATCAGGCCAAAAGCGATGCTGGTGACTCGCGTTGCCGTGTTGACAAAACCAGACGCTGGATCATCAGCGTCGGCCAAAATGACGCTTACAAAAACTGCAGCACATATATATATTTTTTGTAGATCTCCTTTGTGTGTAGCTGCATACGAAATTAATGCACATATGCATATGCGTCTGTGTCTGTGGGTGTGTGTATGGCTGTATAAAAATTCAGCATGCTAAATATAGTTATAATTATGCGCACACATTTTTAATTAAGTTTAGCACTGGGCCCGTTGCCCGCTTTGGCTTTGGCTTTGGCTTAGCTAAATATTATGCATACGCCCCGTTAAATTGCACACTCGTTTTTCACATCTTTTCTTTTCTCCTTTGCTGTGTGTTTACAAAATTACAAACATGTTTAACATTATCACTTTGTTTGCCTTAATTTATGCAATATTTTCAACTTACATTTTTTTTTGTGCCTCAAGGCATAATTTGTAAATTGGGTTGAGTTAAGATACGTAAAAAGATGCACACTTATTCATATGTGCTTAATACAATTACATATTTGCATATTCACCGCCATGAGCTACATTTTTATAATTTGTAGAGTAATATAAAAAAATTTTTCTGCGTTTTCTTTATGCAAAGGTATTCGACAGATAAAAGATCAAAAGTCATTAAATTTATGGAAAAGTCATTTTTATTATCGGCAAAAATTTGATAAGAGCATGTTAATGCTATAATTTCATCCGCACCTAAGTATTTTTTTTATAAAACTGGCTTTGTATTAAAACATGTGTGTTATTGAGCTTTAACTTTCCTTGTTTTTAAATAAGATGTTGCATTAAGAGTGTTGTCAAATCTGTGTTTCACATGATCAAAACTAAAAAACTTTCCTAACAGGCAAACAAATTTAATTATACTTGTTGTGTGCGGTTGTAGTTTATGAATGTTGGTAAATATTTACAATTACCAATTTAAAAGTTCAGTTTGTTCGGCATTTTGTTTGGCTTGTTTCGCTTGTGTGCAAAACAAAACTTTTTTTGTTTTTATACCCTAAACCCATTGGAAATGAGCAAAAGAGTGTAATCAAGTTGTGGAAACGTTTGTGACAGGCAGAATAAAGCATGTTCGACTCCATCATATGTTCTTGCTCAGGAGCCGTATTCAGCTAGCAGTTTCCGTCTGCATGAATATGTGGATCTGGTATACAAGGTTTCGTGTACCATAAGCAAATTAATTTTATTCAGTTTATCGGTACATTTAGCGAATGAAATTTATACAAATCGATTAGCAATAGGAAGAAATTATTTTATGAATAAATCTCCCTTATGGAGATTTGATACTATTAGGGTAGAGTATATATTCTTCGCGATCTATCGTCTAAAGCATTTTATTTCATTTTTTTGTATTATATTTTAACACGAAAGTTCTGTTGGTTGTGTACAGCAGCAAACCTTTTTCTTTGGCTGCTTCTTGCTACGGCCTTTTATGTTATGGCCAAAAAGTTTTAAATATGATTTTATTTGTGCAGCAAGTTGCTGCTTTTTCTTCAGATTTTTTACCATCTTGCAGCTGATTTGATATGCCACAAAGAAATGCCACAAAACGAATAGCTAAAATTTGAAATATTATAATGTAGTTTTTATCTGTGAACTTTTGAGATGAAATTTCCAAGTCGTCTGCCCGTTTAAATCGTTAAAAGCACGACAGTCGAAATATTACTGACATTTTTTTCTTTTTTACAAAACACTGAAAACGTGAAAAAAAAATATTTTTTTTGGGTGTTAGTCAAACGAGTTTAACGTCAAACTGTATAAGCGTTTAGGCAACACTAAATCATGGCATATTCTATTCGCCATTCCTTTTCTTTACCTGCCACATTTTCAGCTTAAATGCATTTGCCGCCACCTCGACCTCTCAGTCTCAAGTGGCTGCCTCACCAGCTGTCTGCCGTCTACTTTCCTGCCTGGCTACTACTATACTCTATACCCTACTATTATACTAGTGCAATCTCATTCTATGTCTGGCTCCGCAAACTTTCAGCGTTTACTTTGCTCCAGCTGTCACTCGCTATCGTCCTGGCGGCGCTCTATTTGAATTATTGTAATGATTTACACTGAAGTGGCTGCAGCAACATTTTGGGTTACAGTTTCCATAAGTCGCGAAAAGGTAATGAGCTGCGCTTGCGTTGAGTTGAGAGTTGCGTGTCTGATGGCACATTGTCTGGCACTTGCATCTCCTCGCATCTCCTCCTCCTCACTCTTGACTGCCCATTATGCTGATCACTTGTTTTTCCTCAGTCACGGGTTGGCTTCATAGCTTCCTACAGGTTCCTGTCATTCTTAAATGCAAATGCGGCGATTTTATGGCTTTAATTTGAGGCTCCATAAAAATAAAGAAGTCGTGGCAGAGTTAAAGTATTCATTGCAAATATTAAGGAAGAACATTTATCGCATTACAGTATTAATAATGATTGTGTCATTAAATTTACCAGCTGGTATTAAACTGGTTAGAAATTACTCCTATTTTTAGTACGCACACATTAAATTATCTCAATTATCTTATTGGGCTGATTAAGTAGAAATGTATTTGTATCTGTCAACATAAAAATATATTAAATTGTACAAATTTTATTAATAAAACATTACAAATGCCAACAGCATAAATGTATAATATTGCAATAAAAAAGTTATACTGATGAATTTCACATTTTCAAATTTCCGTGAAACTGGCAATTTTGGCTAAATCCACTTGACTGTAAATACGAGTTACGTACCCAAATCTTTAATATGAACCTGAAAACCTCAAGGTAAGAATGTAAAAATTTCAAAGTGTAAATATTTTTAGATTCCAGATCTGCTTGTACTTATCAGAATTTTACAATAGCCAATTTTCAATTAACTCTTAGGCAAAGGATATTCACACTAAGTGTTACCCATGTCAAAAACAAAATACACTGCGGCAGATGGTGATTTTGTGGGCTGGTCAACCCAAAGATGTGCTTGCTAATTTCTTGAAGACAAGGCGTCATACACTTCAGATTGTTGCTAAATTCAGGTGGCATTGTGCGTAACCCACAGTCCTCGAGTGTTTGAGTGCTTTGAATAGCTGCACCTGGCACATGGCACCGGCTGCTTATGCGGCCAGGCTGTCCAGGAAGCCCAAAGTGATTTTATGTTTTATGAGAGCTGACAACAGTCACAGCCACACCCAAGCATTTTCCACAAGCAGAGATAAACTTCACGTACACAGATCCAAACACACAAACAGTTACAACATCATATGGACGTGGTGTGACTCGTGTCAGTTTCATTGTCGCCTGCTCCATCATGTGTTGTGCGTGCGGTTGCTGCTGCAACATGTTGTAAATTATTATATGCTCAAGTGGTTTTCAAGTGGCAGCTCCGTTTGTGGCGACTATCTGCAGATCGACTGCAAATTAACTGAATGACTTCAGAATTGAAGTGAATGCCCTAACATAATTAAACAACATTCATGGACTCAAATAAATCCTAATTAAATGTATATTTCTGTAATATCTGTTATCCGAAGGTTTAATCAAATTGCTGACAAAATTAAAATCTTGTTGGCTGTGTTTCAAAATTTAGTTGTATGATTCCAAAAGAATTTTTACACATTTGAGTCCGTACTTATTTATTTAATTAATTTAAAATATATTAAAATATAAACATTGTTTTCATAAATGATACAAAATAAAAAGCAAGCAATTTAATGAGTATATAAAACGAATTAAAATAACAATAACACAATTCAATTTTTTGATTAAATAAATAATAAAAAGTAAATAACGGACATAAGTGGATCTATAAAGACCGCAAGAGAAAATATTGAATATATAAGCAAATCTCTGATCTTGGACAGGTGTAATTGTTGTGACATGCGTAACGCATTGTTTGTAAAATAAATACTAGTTTAGTCTTGATTTCTAGATAATGCAATATTTATAAGGTAATGTATATATATATATATATATATATATATAAATATATATATATATAAGCTGTAATTATAATATATCTGTCAGCTAAGTATTTATTACTCCACATTCCCAACGATGGTGTGCTTATATATATATATATATATAGATATATGTATTGCTTGTAAAATAAATAATAGTTTAGTCTTGATTTATAGATAATGCAATATTTATAAGGTAAATATATTCTAGTCTTATTGCTAAATTTCCGTTTAAAAGTCCTGCATTGAATTGCTCTCATTTTTTTTAAAGTCGGCACAGATAATAAAAGTAAGAAAAACTAGAGCAGCGCATGTTATTATTGGCAACTCAAAAGTGAAATCAACGGCTTTCGACAAACGCTTTTATGTACTATATTGAGTATATTTATATGTTTAATTAGTAAGTGCCCTTTTCGCAGCTTTTGCAATATTATACATAATTTTACCCTCAACTTGCATCAGTACGTTTAATTGCATTTTCCTATTATCCGTGCGCAACAGCCGCATAAGCCCCTACTCAATTTTTATGATATATATATATATATATATATATATATATATATATATATTATTATAGCCCTGAAAATCAGAGTCCTGTGCTAACGTTTCGCTTATTTATGCCATACTGCTAGAAATGGCAACTCACTTAATTTGCCCACTCATTTTTTGCCCAGGCAATGGAAGCAACAACAACACTTCTCCCTCTTCTAGGAGTTCCCTTTGGCATGTATCCCTACTCGCCTTGTGCCTCGGCGCCTTCCCCACGGCAAAGTGACAAACAACTAAGCGAAAATCGCGTGCGTGACGCGTGGCGAGCGCATAAAGTTTGTGACACGTTTCCACAGTTGCAGTTTGTTGATGTTGTTGTTTGGCCAAAGGCAGAAAAAGTTGCCGGTACCATGTGGATGGTGGGGTGAGAGGAACACTGATGCTGATGGCGACACTTTAGAGTCGCGCTGCATACTTTTGGGGCGTCATGCAAGTCACGTTAATTTCGCGGGCGAACTTTCAAGCAACAACAGCAACTATTTTCTTGTTTTCGATGTTGTTGTTTCTGTTGGCGTCTTTGGCCATTTTTAAAGAGCTTAAATATGGACTTACATTCAGCTTTTGCCGTCCTTTAGGCAAATCAAAATTTTTTCCATATCTCAACTTTATTCTATGCAACAGTAGAGATCATTACTTCTTAAATATGAGTTAATTTGTATGCAAAAATGTCAAGAATGATTGTAGTTATGATTACTAACTAAGGTCATCCTTTTTTTTCCAAAATCTTTTTGAATTTGATAAACCTTACTCATAGCTCTCCATTAATTCTTATAAATAAGCTGTAATTATAATATATCTGTCAGCTAAGTATTTATTACTCCACATTCCCAAAGATGGTGTGTTCACTTAAATTAACAACAAAATATTCAAAAATTTTAAGTTATTTTTATTGCTTGTGTTGTATTATTTAAAATTATGACGTTGTATTTCAATAAGTTAATCAAAAACAATAATTATACTTTAAGGTGATTAATATAAGTCAACAAAGAAAAATGTAAGCGAAAAAATGATGTTAACCAAATTTAATTATATAAAATGTAATATATAAATTACGTTAAAAATAATAAATATTATTGAAATGTCATCTTAAATTGTACCTAAAGAATTTTAATTAAGGTATTCATCAATTTGGAGTCATCCAATAGTGGGTAAACGGCTTTATTATTTAACCAATTAATTAAATTGAAACTAATCTTTTATGCTCAAGAACATTGAGCCTATATCTATATTACTTAAAATACAGGGTATTCCTGTATATGGTTGTTGCCTACAAATTGTGAAACCACACCCACAGCCTCAATGGGTCGCTCATTAAGCGTCTTTAGTGTGTTTATATAATATAAATTAGCTTAATTTGAAAACATTTTTTGATGCCAAAAGTTTGGCACTTGCACGAGACAAACAACACAAAGACAACGACTGGGGTGTAAGGCGGTGAAGAGCGATGGGGTGTGTGGAAACAGATGCTAGCTTGCGTCTTGGCTTGGGCTAATTTATACGCCCGTTGGACATTCTCGAATCGGCCAAAAAGTTCCCACAAGTTTTGCCAAGTCGGCGAGGCGCGTCTCCGATTCCTGTTGCGGGTTAATAAGACGACGACGACGACGGCGACGGCGACGGCGGCGATGAAGATGGTGGCCAACAAATTGCCAACATTACTCTTGCCGTGGCAAGATGGCAGAAAAGTAGAGAGGGTGCGTACAAGAAAGATGCCGGCAAATAGACTTTTGAGCGTTGTATACTTGGCTTGCCTGTTTTGTTGACTTTGCTAAGCAAGGGAGGGTGCGGGTTCGGACTAAAAGCAGGGGCGGGGGTCAACATTCATTGAAAGTGTCAAAAGCGCAGGCAATTAATTTGGCCTAATTAGACATTTGGTTGAATGCCTTGCGGCTGAGAGTGCAATTTTTGTGACTTGTCAAAGCCTTAGCCAAGTTGAAAAGTGCCCGTGAACAATGGATTTCTGCATGTTGAGCGATTTATGGCTATCCAAGTTTATTAAGCTGGCCAAATTTACAAAAGATTTTGGTAGCCAAGAGTAAACTTGGCTCACTAAGTTACTAGTCTTAATTTATGATCTTCATGTCCTTAATTGCCAAGATTTTTAAAAATTTCATTGCGAGCAGGATGCGTTTAAGAATTAAGAAATTGTGGACGTAAGACAATAACTTAAGTATTAATAGCATAAAAATATTACATTTTAAACTATAACTAGTATGAAAAAAAACAATCCACGAAAAAATTTGAATTTACGATCTAATGCTTATAAGCGAGAGCACTACTCAGATAATATTGTCTGTCTATGAACGGGTCACCTAAAACCTATATTTGGAATATGAGGCTTTGAGAAACTAACATCACTGATTAGACTGATATGGGAGCCTGCTCACCGGGATATTAAGGCAGCTGTAAACTTGACAAGTTAACCAAAAAAAAAACTATTTCTCTCAGATAAGAAAAGATTTTATATGCCACTGGCTGCGTACAACGGATACAGTAGAGTGATATGTAACATCATATGTAAAAACTGCACTGAAGTAATTAAAGCTTTAACCGGACATAGATTTGCTGTAATATTTGGCAAGACACTCTAAGCCATCTATAATGATTTCGCAGAAGCTGCAAAGAAAAGAAAGAAGATGAGTCTCCTAAACTGTTTGCCAGGAAGGTGAAGCACCCTGGGAATCCCCGATTCCAACCGATCTATTGCAGTTGGCAGAACTCCAACAAAGATTTCGAAGGTCATAAGTGCATCTGGCCCGAATCATTCCTACTGAATCCACCCTCGGTTTCAGAACGTGCTATATCTAGCATATATCTTCCGGTACTATGGTCGACAGTCATTTAACCTAACATAACCTAATACGAATATTTTTAAAAATGTAATAAATTTTAGCTTGACGAATTAAATTATGAGTGACCATGTACCTTTCCAAAAATTTAACAAAACGAACCTAGTTGTTCAAATTGACATAGTCATATCTGGATGTTCGTAATCAATTTAAAAAGATAGGCTATTAAAAATGTTGTTTATTTGATATTTTAATTCTATGAATTTCTCCTATATTTAACTTAGATAAAAATGCATTTAAGACTTTCGTTAAATAACTGAAAGCCATTTGAATTTTTCCAAAAATTTGTTGAAGTTCTTGCAAGTTTTTGATGCAACAGTACGGCCACTGATAATTGTTAGCCAACTGCAATTGCTATTTAGACCAAGTCTGCAGTCGCTCATAACGTTGTAAAGAGTTTCTAGATATATTTATGTGTGCCAGGCCATAATTTGCTTAACAACTTTTGGCAAATGCTAGGCTGGCAGCTCGGCAGCTTCGCTTTGGCACTTGGCCAATTCTTTTCCATCCGTTCGACACCCGCCGCTTATATAATAATTTTTGTGGCATAATTTATGGACGACAAAAGTTTTCTGTGGCTGCCTAGCCTGCAATTGCTACTATAATGTCGTCCCAGCCATTTAGAATTTTGCTAGAGCGGCCACATGCCAAAAATATTTTCGGCCTGGACAAAACTATTCACCATTGCCACATAAATTTGTTATTAAATGTTGCTCCGCTTATCGAAAGGACATGCAAACTGAACCGCCTCTTAACAAACGTCAAATTGATTTTAAATTGCAGTTTTTGTAACTTTACAAAAAAAAATTCTAAGTACATCAAATACTCTCGTTATATACGGAAGACAGAGCTAACATTGTACGTTCTTTTTTTCAGCATCAAAGCATAAGTACTCTTCAGTCAAATATTATAAATAATTATATGTTTGCTTAAATTATTTTAGTAATCTCTCTTAAGCCAATCACTTAGAAATAATTTGATTATATTATAATATCAATTTGAGACATATTTCAAGTGCAACAATTTCCGACATATATTATTTATCAACCCATTAAACAATTGGCAGATGGAAGCGTCTTCGGCCTCATAAAGTATGTATATTTTTGATCAGGTTTAACAGTCGGTTTCATAGAGTTCAGAGACTATACAATTTACCTCGCGAAGATCATGTTTTTAATTTCATTTTATCGACAACTAAGCAAGTTTTTTTTGCGAATATGGAGAAAATACATTAATTTTTCTGATATCAATAATCGCAGAATCTTTACTATTCATTTTATCCCTAGCATCTCAGGCAATTAATGCATGTGCAAGTGTTAAAAAAATCGAAGCGACCGTAAATAAGTTTGTATATATTCTGCAGCGCAACGCGTTTCTATATGCATGTTTATGCACGCGGTAGAGTTAAGGTATCTGGAAGTCTTGATTGCAGTACAATTTACTAGCATCTAAATTATTTCTGTGTCAACCAAAGTAATTGTTTTTTTTTTTTAATTAGTCGAAATCAAAAATAATTGCTATGTAGTGCTTGTATTACCTTGGTATCAACCAAAGGTATAAATAGTATCGTATAACAGCTAAAATATGTGGGGAGGTAATACGCCTTTCACTAACATTCAAAATAATTGTTTAATTTTCAGAGAAGTAAGTAAAACAACGTAGAAACAAGTCAGCTGATTGCAGAATTCTCAGCTGAAAACAGAAGAGTTGCTGTTTGTTTATTTGTATTTTTTAATATAATCCAATCTAACTGTTTATTTCAGTGCATTGCCAAATACGGGCGAATTCAATTCTCATTGTACGCATACAGACACACGCACACACACAAACTCAGATATTTACACACTGCTTATTTTTGCGAAATTGTATACAAACAGCGATCTGCAAACAGGCAAACAATTGAATAAAAAGATAAAAATGATTATTTAGTGTGCAGAGGGGCAGAGTGGGAGGAAAAGAGGCTGCTAGCGCCGCCATCTACAAATTGTGAGTCACAGCTACAAATCTGAATGAAGAAAAACAGCAGAGAGAGCAAGAGCGCAACTTGTTTGTCATTAACAAAAAAAGAAAAACACAAAAAAACTTTAAGTTAGGCAGAAACTTGTCATGTGAGAAAGATTAAACAGTAACAAAACGAAAAGAAAAAATACATTAATGAATGGTTTTCAAGAGAACAAACAGCTTGTGAGAGACAGAGCGAGAAAGAGAGAGAGAGCCAGTGACAAAGCGGCCTACAGGTGAGCGCAGGGAAGAGCTAAATATAACAGCGCGACGCACGCTCGACATAACGGGTGAGAACGAAATAAACAACAGCAAAACGGTAAAAGGGCTTTTGTGCTGAGCGCAAGCTGAGCGGAGTACGCCTTTGAGCCAAGCTAAGCTGCGCTTTTTTGGTGTGTTTGGGTGTGCCGCGAGCAGTGTGACGAGAACGCGTGAGCGGCCAACACGTAAACGACGCGTTGTGCGCTACGCTAAAGCTGAAATCAGTTAAAAATACACAAGTAATAGCAGCAGCAGCAGCAGCACCAACTCAAGTGTGAATTGTAATTATTGAGGTTATATAAGCGGCAAAAACGAACTACGCAAGTAGTATTAAAAAAGCTCAAAAGCAAAACGACATCGACGCTTCTCGAGCCAAAACACGTTATAATTTTGATCTCGATTCCAGGCACGTGTCTGCCACGCAAATTCCAATAGATAGAGAAAAACACGAAAGACGAAATGGATCACGAGGACAAAGCGCAGGCGTCGACGCATCCGCTGCAGGATGTGCCGCTGAATGAGAGCAATGAGAGTGATTCGGACGCACAACAGACGCCAAAAAATTGGGTTAAATTCGACGACGAGGCAACAGGCAGCATCAGTGAAAAAAATAATAACAGTAACATTGGCGACGGCAACGCCATACAGCAACCAAATCAACAACAAAACCAACAGCAGCAAAACAAGTTAGCGCTACCGCCACCGCCGCCGTCAGTGGTGAGCAGCAACAACAAGAGACGCGCGCGCTCGCGCAGTCCCAATGACCAGTCCACAGCAGAAGTTCCAGCACCTGTGCAGGTAAGTGGCTCTCTAGCTCTCTCGCTCTCTCTTTTTTAACTGGTGCTCTCACGTCTAGTCTGATGAAACGCAACACATTCCGTTCGTGCCTTCTCTCTTTCGTGTTTTCATCTCTCTCTGTTGCCTTATCGGTACATTGCTTTGCCCTTGTTTCTGTTTCCCCTGCACAATGGAGTTGCTGGCAGCAGCGAGTTTCTTGCCTCTGCTGCTGCTTCGTCTTCCATTACCTTTTGATTGTTATTTCTTTTGGCACGTTGCACGCATGACAAATGAAGTAAGGTTTGTAAATGCCGCATGCAACAGTTGCATTGATTACTCATCGATTGGAGGGAAACACGTCATTGATGCATTGTCTTTGCATAGCGCTTGTCAGATTCAAGTGTTAGAACTTTAACTGAGAGTAAATTTGAAATCAACAATTGTTGCCATTGGCTCACACAATTCGTACATATGAAATTTAACATCTGTAAAAAAAATGGAACAAAATTTGTATTTGGCGAATTAAATTAACGTACCTATAATTCTCCAATCATCATATTATCTTATTTCTATAACCTTCTACAAATTGGTATTATATTTCCAACTAAGCCCAACGCAGGGGTTTCTGCACTGCGACCTATTACATCTATTGTCCCCCTTCTTAGCTTACAGCTGCTCTATCAACCACAGCTCCTGCACGAATGCCAAAATCTTTGTTGGGTTGAGGGCTTCTATGTAATTAAAACTCATAGCATGCAACCCTTAAATGCTGTATCTTTTCTTGGATAAGGCAACCCATTCTGATATGATGTGAGTTGAGGATTTCAACTCATTTTCACAATACCACTACAGTGTCCTGTCTTTTAATTGTGAAGCAGAGTTCTGATCATCTAACTGACAATAAAAGTAGATTCAGTGCTGGCAAAAATGATTGTATATAATAAATAAATTTGCATGAAACATATATTATATATTACGCTTTGTTATATGCAAAATAATAGTTAATCGTGTCATTTAATAAAATTAAAAATGTGATGATCTAAATGATATCTAAATTATGTTCTAAGAATTTAGTAAGCAGTTGCATATCAATAAATTCCAACCCAGTCGACTTGATAGCAGGTGTAAAGTTTTTTTTTGCACATAAATACGTATATAAAAATATCTTGAAAACCTTTCTCGCTTATTGGCTTTCATCACTTCAGCTGTCTTCCACGTTTCTGCTTGCTGTTGTGTTTTGTTTTTTTTCGCTTGTTGATTTTGTACCCTCGGTTAAATATAAGATAAAAATAACAAACAGAATTTCTTCATCGCAAGTGGCATTTGATTCAATATTTCGCCAGCTTTTTTTGTTATGATAATATTAAAGTCAATATTTATTTGTTGCCTTCAGCTTATTATACTGGCCTAGTTATCAAAATAATCCCAGATACTGGCTCTGACTCTGACAGTGATATAAAAAATGAAAAAAAAGATACACAAAGAACCCCTTCCAGTTGATATGATTACAATATATTTCTACATATTCAATATTTTTAATGCTTATGTTGCATTTTTAATAGTTGAATATATTCTTCTTATATCCTCTACTATTTCAATTGAAGCAAATTTGTTTAAATATAACAATATATGATCATTTGGGATGACAATTAACAATTTGATTGGCCTCAAAGTGTAATATTTTTAAGTTGATGCTGATATGTACATTACCAATATAAAAGCAATGGGATATTCGTGATACACTGTTTCATCTAAATTATCAACGATCGTTAGTAATAATTTTATAAAAATATATGAAACAAAATAACATTTATAGAGTGTAAAATGCATTCAAACTAAAAAAACATGTTTAATAGGATATTAAAAATTTGTATGATCGTTAGATATGGTCGTTGTTAGCTATTTCATATTTTATAGTATTTAAATTGTTCACAAAACAAAATATTAAATGTTATTAGGGATATTTACGATTGAGCTAGAAAATATGTAAAAATAAGATTTTATTAAATTACATTTACATTTACTTACCAGACCGAAATGTTCAACATAAAATACAAATTAAACAAATTTTAGAATATAACTTTTGGCAAAGCCAACCTAAATGGTTGTAATTCAACAAACTTTTTACATTTTTTAGACCCCAAATAGTATTGTTTTGGTCAAGCGACCTTGAATATGACAGCAATAAATATTTTATAGCACGCAATAGTTCAATTATATCAATTATTTGCGTACCTGCTTAAAGGCATAGTGTGCAACTCCATATTCGTAGCTGGGGTGTTCAGGTTTAATATGAGAAATCATTGTCATTTCCGTTGCAAGTCTCGTCTGTTATTCAATCTGTAATTTTCCTATGATTCCCTCTGCGTTGTCAAAGGCAAATCAATAGTATTGATTTTGTGGCATACATTTGTGTAATTCTTTCATTGCTCTTTAACATTTTACGCTTTGTGGTAAGGCCAAGGAACACTTATAAACTACATTGTTGTTTGCACTTATTTTGCAGCGTGCAACAGTTTCCTCAACAACAGCTGCCCCATCGTTGCCGGATGTGACGCCGGCTGTTTTGACAACTGAAAGCACCCACGTTAATCTGCATGCATCCGGCAGTGGCAGCAATATCAACAGCAATGGCAAGAGCAACAGTGGTACAAGTCCACCCCGCCACCAACAGCAGCTAGTAAACCAAAAAGCAAGTGCAGCCTCTGCCCCAACAACATTAGCTTCGTCCTCGACAGCTGCAGCAGCAGGAACGGTGACCACTCATCCCAACGGCGGTGGAACTTCCACCATCACGAACAACAATAACAACAGCAACAAAAGCATCCCAATTCCAGTAGATCAGGCCACTGGGATGCGCACAATTGAATTGTCAACGGGCCGCATACGTGAAGGTTTTGGTAAGTTTGCCCCAAAAGCGTAGAGTCACAAAAAAAAAATCGGTTAGCATTATTTCTTGTCATTTCTCAAAAGAGGCTAAGCTGCATTGTTACTCTCTTACTCACTTATATATCTAAATATATATATATATATATATATATATATATATATACATATATATATTTCCATTATCCGATCCACTGTTCGATAATGATAATCATAATGTTTACTATAGTTTCATTACTGAGGATTTTCTTGAGTATTTTTGATAAACATTATATTTATAATTAAATATAAATGTTTATTTAAATATATTAATATCGCTTATGCGATTTGGGTTTATCCATAGCTAATGGCGATGTTATTGTCACCCTGCTGCCTTGCAACACCAAATGGCCTTGGATCACTCCAGCCATATTTAGACCAGAGCTGGTGCCCGAGGAGCTAATGGCTCAGGGTTTAACGGTAGGCGTTAAGTCAATTATTCAATTCTGCTGCTCATGCTATTTTTGAACTTTGAACTAATACAATTGCCCTTTCTGTCTAACTCAGCTCACTGTGGAGGACTATGTGAACGCAATGGAGACGCTGGTCAACGACTATCGATTCACCGTGTACAACATTTGCTATAAGCGCATCCTCGTCTGCTGGATTCTGTTTGCATTTGCCGTCTTGCTGGCGTTGCTCTTCTCTGGCCTGCAGGGCGTGGCACTGTTCGCTTTGGGCGTGGGCTGGCTCTTCCTTAATGCGGCGGCTATTTTTCTGTGCATGTGGCTGAAGTTGCGATTGTCGCGCGGCCTGGAGAAGTGTTTGGCGCGTGTGAATAGGCAACTAATGCGACACAAGATTCTGCTCGTTTTGGACGATCGGGGTCGCATCTCCTGTCACAAGGTCAGCTTGTGTTTCATGTACTTCGATGCCACACAGTGTGTGAGCTTTTTAAATGAGTTCCTCGATCACACCGAACAGAATGGGGGAGATGCCATCAAGGCCGGCTGGGAGGCCAAGCTGGATATTGATGTGAATGATATTGTCATACAGGGCAGCCAGCCAGTGCGTCTGTCCCGCAAGCAGGTGAGAAGCGAGTCTTAAGCTATCATCTATTACATAACTCATGCATAGCTTTGCTTAAGCTTTCAATGCTAACAGAAACATGAATTTGCCGTTGCATTTTGTAGTTGTTTATCACGCTCGATCCTTCGTTACTCTATCTATCTCTCTCTCGTCTCTCCCGCGCTCAATCGCCATCTCTGTCATGCATCATGCTCACACATTCTCTTTTTTTACTCTCACGCACAAATATGGTCACAACTCGTGTTTAGGCCATTGCCCAGGAGCTGTTTCTCAGCTATCTGCAGCGCTGGGGCAAGGACTTTCTGCGCCGTCGCCTCGACTGGACCGTGCAGGAGGCGGGAGTCCATGAGACACCACGACACCTGCAGTCCTCCATTTGTCCGTGCCAATATGAGGAGGAGCTATTTCGTAACAAAATTAAAATCAGCCTGCAACATCGCCAATGCTGTGGGATTAATTGCATGGGCTGTTGGCTGTAGGCTCTAGGCGACTTTCGGCTGCTACTGTGGCAGTTCAGCATTAATCAAATATCGACATAATCGAGTTCTTCCAATTATTATTTTCTTTTGCTGCTTTTTTTTGTAATTTTAAGTGTACTTTTTTAACTTGATTTTTGTGTGTGCATTTGTAAATTGAACAATTAAATACTGTTGAAAACCAATCAGAACAATTTTTAATTTGTCAAAGTTTAGTTTATAGCAATTCCCTTTGATATTATATTATTGTTTATAATTGATTCAGCCAAAAAGTATGCTGCACATTTTTGTATGTCAACTTGGACGTATTTCTCATACGCACTTTTTAACCAGCACACTAACTTTCATATCATTTATATAAACTTGTGACTACCTATCCTTGTTATCCATTAACTTATAATAATTAATATTATACTGTATATGTATCTACAACTTAGGAGCGCGGCCTGCAGCTGTTTCTGCGCTACGGCTCCCGCTGGGGCATGGAGGCGCTGCGCGGCTTGGTCGATGTTACGCCTTTGGAGCCCGGCCGGCATTGTGGGCAATTTCAGTGTCCTTGTCAGTACATTAAGGATCATTTACAGTGCAAACCACGAGGCAAGTTCAAGTGTTGCAATTTTGTGCATTGGGTGTTGGCATGTGAGCGCTACGATTACTAAACAAATATCTATCCATAAATATTATATATATCGACATGTGTACATACCAACATATATATCCTTGACTGTAACTAAATGAATTTTGGCCTATACAGGTTCCTTAGCTTATTATTATCAAGACAGCCTGCATTTGTTGTATGATTTTGCATAATTTGCTCCTTATTTTCAAGCATCAAAAAATACCACCTTTTTTGCTCTTCCAAACAGAAAAAAGAAACTATACGTTTTATTTCGTTTCAGATGTTAGCCCATAGTCAAGGTAATAATATTGGTATCTTTTGATATTGTGTCTTAACTCGTTCGACTTCATTTTACTTAAACTTTATAATTCATTTTATTAATTTACAAAATAACCCTTTAATTGGTTAATCTAAATTTTTCTTTCAAAATTATATTTCTTTTTATGGCATTCCTCAACACAAACTACCTACACTAAAACAGTTACCATAAACAGCGTAACCCAGGTAGTTTGGGCACATTATTCTCCTTTTGGTGGCTAATAGAAATACAATTCCTTTAGCTCGTGGAATTTAAGATAAAAATTAAGATAAACACATTTATTACTTAGCCATCCTAATATTTTACAATTATAATTTAATATTTTTTTATTTTAACTGAATTTCAAGTATTTGGGCAATACAATTAGTTTTGTTTATTTTGTCTATTGTGGACTTTAACTTTATGCGTTTATTTTGGGATAATTTCAAATAAATTTTGACTAATGTTCATGTAATTGTAGTTTTTATTATTGTTTTTCTACTATATGTTTCATTTTCTTTACATGTTTTGTTATTTATATTTTGGGTGTTTTGCGACGAACGCCTTTTACAGGTTATCAATGTGCTTGCATTGTCTATGGTTCGGATCCGAGTTTTCAATATCGTTACTAGTTCCGTTTATATATATATACATCATACCTGTGTTTGTACACTGATTAAATTTGCATGTCGTCATTTTGGCGACCATATAGTAAAACCATAATTATATAATAAATGTGTTTCCAAACTGCTTATTTTTATTATTAAATAAAATTTATGTTCTTTTATGTTTGTAAGTGGATTATTTAAGGCGCGCAACATTTGTTTTGTAGCTAAATTGATTACAGATAAAGGTCAAAGACAACTTTTTAAATTGAAACGACTTTTCAGAATCGAATTTTCTAATTTCAAATGTTTAAAGAACAACTATTTTATTTTAATATTGAAGATATAAGTAATTGGTTTTCTTAAATAAGAACAAAAAGTTAATAATTAAGTAAATAGTTATTTTATTTTGTTTTACTAATAATAATACCCGTCGTTCATTTGGCCAATTCACAAATGTTCAATGTTGCATAGTTTGGCGAAAGGCTGTGTACTTTCTGAAAGTTACAGTTTGGATTGTTGTCTGAGTATAATTATATACCGTATGTACCCTTTGCACAGTTCTCACAATTTAGCACAATTAATGCTCTATTTTTACTGCATAATTCAACTTTATGTTTGCCGCATTTAAGCCACGTTCATGATTGTAACAATTTGTGAAGAAGTGTTAATGTTGCAGTTGTTTTTTGTCGTTACTGTTGCGCAGTGCCTTATTTTAGGTTGCATGTATAATGAGTTATTAACATGGTGCAGATAACTTTTCATAAATAAAATACTTTACTTTCGTTTTATTATTATTTTGTATTCATATTAGGTGCCAGGCGGTTTTATTTATGTTGATTTTGCTGCACCACCAGAAAAAAATTGCCCATACCCCGTAAATATAAAAATATTATGAAGTTTAATGTCTTTCAGCGGTGAGTAATTGTTGACCTATTATGTAAAAGCACAGGTGTAAGTCTTTAAAACAATGATAGCGAATGAGCTGTAGAAGTTATTAAATTTAAATTTAACGTAAAAATGTAAGCAATTCGATTATAAATTGTTATAATAATATTTAATTGGTTTTTCAGAACTGTTTTGGTATATCATAATAGTTGATTTAAATGCGTATTATAATTTCAAATATTATTTTAACTAAAGTATTAAGTTTAAAACGTATTTAGGATGTAACATAAATATTATATAAATAAATATCTACTTTGCCAAACATTCTTTATTTATTTTATTATGAGTTTCTTTCGTCGTTAACGTGGGGGTGGAAACGTATTTATTATATTTGTTTTTACGAAATGGAAAATTATACAACTTATTATAGAATGAGACGAGCTTTAACCACTTTCTGCACTCAATAAATTAGAACTTAAATAAAAACATTTTAATTAAATTCTGCCCTTAGCATTAAATTTAAATAAATTCTTAACAAAATTAATTCACTAATCTGTCTTGACATTGACATTGTCATACTTTTCATTACATTGAAATGCTTTAAAAGTCAACGCAAAAATAAATTTTGTTGGCTAATTTCTAAAGTTCGCAAAATATTCTAAGAATGTTAAATATATAGAATGTTACCATCACCTATAAGGAAAGTATATGTTAGAAAGTTATGAATGATCGTAAATAACTGGCTTTAATTAAGTTTCAGTAAATACCAGTATAATGCATTTAAAAAAAAAACTGTCTACATATCCAAGCCCAACAAAATGTGCCATACACCTCAGACGGAACATTTATTATAAAAGATTAAATTTTTCTATAATATTTAAATTAAAATTTAATTTTTTTTACTCTTTATCTAGGATTATATATAGGTTTTAATAGCCTCCGCTTATATAGCTAGACAAGAAACAATTTGCTATCTATCTGTTTTCTAAGTGCAACCGCTAAAAGAAGATTGGGAGTACTACCAGAAATAGATGGAAGTGTTAGATCCAAAAAAAAAGGGAATAGGCGAATTAGAGCCACCATTATTGATTGAAGGTGGTGCAGGAAAAATAAACTTTCTCAACTGCTGACTATTTTCAATGGTATGCTTAGTGGTATCGGCGGCGACAACCAAAGCGGAGTCAATAAATTTGGGTCTAGAAGCAAAGCAGGCACAGTAGATCAGTTTTACAGCGCTAAGCCTACTAAAAGATCTTTTGCCGTCTAGTTTGCCTCATACTTGAAGAATTGACTCCGACTCGTGTCATTGCTCGCAAACACCACTTTTAGGCCTACTTATTGTCAAAAACATTCTTAACCCGTTGCGAAGACAAGCATTCGTCAGACAAACACTTTTCACTTGAAATTTTTTAAATAGCACAATAATCCAATAATAAAATGCATGACCAAAAACAGGGCTCAACTACAACCGATCACAGCAAGTGACAAGGTGCATATGCCTCGCTGAAACGGTATTAACCCAATAAAAACCAAAAGCGATTTGAGTATTTCACTATATTTGTTGCTCTAACGATTTCCAAAATGCGATTTTACGCTCTAATAAAATAAATTTCAACTTTTGTAGAAGCATGTAAAAAGAATGCACCATTAAATGTTGTTAAACTTCATTAAGCTTGGGCAAAGCTTGAAACGATGTGTTTGCAAACTGCACTTCAAATAGCGAGGCACAAAGAAAAAACAACAAAAAACTGCTGCAGTCGAGTAATCTCGACTTCGATATACCCTGAACCTAGTTCTTAAAAATATTCCCATTTTTTTTGGAAGATTCCTCTTTAAAAAGTTTTCTTTTCGGAAGAATAAAAAATAAAACAAATGCAGCGCATTCACATTCACATGCCCAAACTGATACCTAATTGGCTGGCTACAAACACGTGAATACATACATGCATACATGCATACATACGTACACGTAATCGTACGTAACGGGGCTCTTCAGAACACACACAAAAACGAATTGATGATAGCATCAAATATCATGACATCTCTTTCTCACATATGCACTCGATTATTTATGCATATAGCAAATGCTTGCGGCTGCTGGTAGATATGAGATCCACATATTTTTGACCATAGCTTGATTGTTTCTTATCCGATCTTGATGAAATTTGGCAGTTGATCAATATTATTCATATGCATATAATATGTTAATTAGAAGATTCAGCTTTTTATTGCTATCGGAAATCGAAATTTAACGATTATCGAGAAACGGAGGCAGTTATTGTTCAAATAAAGCAGACTTGTTCTGGGCCGAATATACGAGAACTTCTTTTATAAATTCAAGTCTCTAGTCTTTGAGATCCACAGGTTCACACAGACACCCGGAATAATGGTCGGCTATTTCGACTCGGCTGTTGATCCAGATCAAGGATATATGTACTTTATGGGGTCGAAGATGGTTTCTTTTACCTGTTACATAGATTTGCACAAAACCGTTATACCTTTTTATCCATTTTCAATGGGTTCAGGGTATAAAAATGAACTAGAAAACGTTGCACACCACCAAATACAAGTGAATCTCGACACCAATACCACGGCACGTAAACTAATCAAAAACAAATACAAACACCCAAACACAAACACTTACACACACTAGCACACACATTGACTGCCATGTTGAAGGCTCATCAAAGTTTTGGCGAAATTCGATTGAATTGTGCGATTTTCATTTGAATTACATGTAAAAGCTAAATAAAAAAAATTAATTTAAACCAAAAATTCAAGTAAAAATAATTTGTTTTTTTTACCAATTAAATTCAGTTAGCTTGTATTTTCCCAAGACCATTTTTACACTGCAAAACCATTGTTAAAGAGGAAATGGATATAAAAAAATAAAAATGGATACGAGAAATGTGAGCAGTATATAAATATATAGGATTGGGTATTTATTGAAATAAATAAATCAGACAAGCTTGAATTCTTGAATTTTAAATTTTATTTCCTAATTGGATGTCCGTGTGCTCCAATACGGAATAGTCTCTTTTTTGAAAGCAGGCTTGAAAAATATTTTTTTATTACTAATTTAAGATTTGAACGTTTATATACATTTATACTAAATAGAGTATGCAATATTCGTCGAGCTTATTTTTAATTTAACAACTTATGCCACCTTTTTTTGGAGCAGTATTATTTTGTCTGTAGCTGTTGTCGACGTTGCCGACGCCATTTTTGCATTTATTTTGCGGCTAAAACTTTAATTGTGTTTTAAGCCATTTTGCTGACATGGCTTATACAACATGTGTTTATTTGTGTATGTGTGCATGTTTATTTTTATGAAGAAAAAAAAACCTGCATTGTTTGATGGGATCCGTTGTTGCTCTCACTCCAGCTGCACTTATGCCGTGCGCTGCGCTTGAGTGATGAGGTTTTGTGCGAATTGGTTTTCGTTCACTTTTTTCTCGGGGGATTCTCTGAAGAGCTGGGCGTAACCAAATTGCCTTCACTTTACAAATTCGAAATGTGTTTTGTTTTACGCCCAAATTGCTAAAATTGTTTTGAATAATGTTTGTAAGTGTGTGTGTGTTTGGTGGCTGCTCGTTGAGCTTAACTGAGGGACTGTTGCTGCTGCTACTTCTGATGGCTTACAGGTAACGCATACTCTAAACAAATTACAGCCATTTAAGTGATTTTCGCTAATGTTATTTGGGGCGGTGCTGCAAAAAGTTGCATACTAAGCACATTTCGGCGCTTTTGTTGTTTTATTGCTTACAACAGGGCGGATGTTGATAACTTTTTGAATATACCGGTAGCTTGTGCTTGAGCCTTAAGCGAAATAGTGGGACGAACATTAGGGCTTTCCAAGCTTCTAAGCATGCTTATAGCTTATTCATTTATAAATTGTTTTAGCTATAAATATTTAAACTGGAAAATTTACTGCACAGTTAATTATTTAATCTATTTCGTGGTTTAAAACAGTCATTTTTAAAACAGACATTTTAAAACAGACATTTTTATTAAAACTTTACCGGCCTCGGATATTCAGAATGGATTCTTGTAAATCTTTATTTACTGTTAAAAAAATGAAAAATTAATCTTTAATGTATGTATAGTTAGCTGAAGGAGTATTGCTTTTAACTTAACTTTATGCTTTAGATTTAAATTTTTTCCTCATCATCAAGATAATTCTAAGCAATAAAAGGCGATGGAAACCAACACAAAGCACGAGCACCAACATAAACTGTTTGCATGATCAGGTAGCACAGCCATAATAAATATGGCCCTTAAATTCCTTACAAGAGGCGCAGGCTAATATACAGGATAAAATCCAAAACTCTGACCATATATCATCATAAAAATAAACGGGTCAGTGACGAAGAAGAACGGAACAGGTGCGTCTGTGGAGGCAATGCAGCTATAAGACATTAGTCAAAAGCATTAAACATGAAAAGGTGGAAAACTCCCGTTGCTCGGGTTGAGGTTGCCGTTGCCGGGTGAAGTACGGGGACAGGACTACAATCAACATCATTAACGCGTGCTCTAAAAGCCATTTATTTAGACACTGACAAGTGTTGTTAAAAATGCCAGGCTCTGCACGAGTGTGGGGAAACTATAAATTTAACGCTTTTAGCATAATTGTAGAAGCATGTGCGTGTGCCGTAGGAAGAAAGCGGGGCGAAACGGCTCTGTGTGGATAGCCATCAGCGCGTGAGCGTTATGATAAGTGGCCGGCAAAGGATACCAGCGTCAACACGTATTAAGTTATTGCCTTATTGGTACTAAACATCTTACGTTGTTCTTGAACTGGGCTATTAGGAAAAAGTGGCGTTGTCTTCGAAATTTTGCTTGGATATCATATTACTTTGTCATATAATTGCCGGCCGCTTTTGACCTTTATCAAATCCAGTCTACAACATAATATACGGTTGATGTTCAACCTTTCCAGCACAATAAGAACTTGTCGGACAATTTGTTGGCTTCAGGCCATGAAAGTGAAGAGCCTATCGATTGGGTAATATTTATCACGTTTCCTACTCCTCTCACCTCCGATGAGTGTTTATCGTCTGTCTAACGGTTACAAATTAGGTTCAACGAATAGATTTGATGGCAGGCAAAAATGTTGTTTTGCGTATGCTTTTTATGGCAAAACGGCTCAATGGGGAAAATTAGTGATTTATGGGCTTTGCCATTTTAATTGCTGTTGAGTAGTGTAATATGGTTCGAAAAATGCAACTATCAGGTTATTTTAGAATCGTTAAACATTTATTGACTGGCTCGAATTGTATTGTTTTTATAATAATTTTCAACTTATTCCACAACGGTATGTGATTAATAAGGGGCTTGCAATTAAAGGCTCAAGGCCCTTTTTTCGATCTTCAAACGTTTATTGGCCTACTAAAACTTTATTGTACCAAAAAAAATATGTACAATTTCAGACCATATGAAATGAGAGCACTATATTTAAAAGCTGTGGTGTAGCAATCTTACTTGATTTTAAGATGGATTTTGAGTACCATAATAAGATTTGATCCCATGCGAACCTTAATATATTCCAAATAAGCTGGCATGCTAAGTTTACTTAAAACTTTTAGTGACATATCAAAAATTCTTAAAAAATTTCAGTTACTGCTCTGTAACTCAAACAAACAAATTCGATGCACAACAAATGTATTTTTAAAAAACAATGTCAACTATTATTTTTATTCAGTCACAAACTGTTCCTAATTGGCTGGCGACAAACACATGCATATATATATATATTCATACATGCATAAATAAATAATACGAGCAACCGTAGTTAACGGGGCTCTGCAAAGTAAAGACATATTGAAGCTCGCGTCAATTATTATGCCATCTCTTTTTGACAAACGCGCTCGCATTTTTATACACACAGAAAATGCTTGCGGCTGCTGGTAGAAATTAAATCAATGTGAGAAAATATTTGCCATCGAAAATTCAGTGTTTTTTATCCAATCTTGGTTCAATAATATGCAAATTATGAATTATTTATTGTATTGTCGAATTTATTGCTATCGGAAATCGAAATGTACCGATATTCGATCTTGATCTGTGCCGGGTAAACCAGATCCTATATTCACGGATGAACGAACAGAGGAACTCTGCTGTTGATCTTGATTAAAAATATATATACTTTGTGAATTAGGATATACTTCCTTCTGCCTGTTACAAAAATTATCACAAAACCCTAAAACTTTACTCTCAAGAATTAAATTGCTCTATGGATATGCATATATATTGAAGCACGATATGTTGATAGAAGAATAAGGGTAAAGAAGCAAACATATACCTGAATGCATATTTTAAATCAAATTCCTTTGACTAGTGATATTTCCGTTGACATCTATATTCGCATTCATAGTTCATGTTGACGCAGATTTAATTACATTGTTTGTGCAACTCGGGTGCTGCCTTGACATTTACGTTAACATTTATGCCACTTGTTTATTGCACGCGCTTGTGCGAGTTGCCCCAAACACGGTCCTTCTCAGGTTGCCACAGAGCTTTGTCGCCACAGCAGCATATGTAAGATGCTGCAGAGTCAATCTCAACGTCTGCCTATGTTTCTAATTCTAGTTCTCTAAGTATGTGTATGTAGCATTCATAGCTTCTGCTTTTATTTAACAAGAAACAAGCAATGCGGGGAGGGAAATGCTGCCACATGGCATCCACGTGGCCACGTTGTTGCCTGCTACTCTTATGCACTTTACAAATTGAATTTTCCACTCGCATACGCAGGGAACTTGCAACAAAGGATATATTTATATTTATATTTAAATTTATATATTTATATTTATATTTATATTTATATTTATATTTATATTTATATTTATATTTATATTTAAATTTTTATATTTATATTTAAATTTATATATTTATATTTATATTTATATTTATATTTATATTTATATTTATATTTATATTTATATTTATATTTATATTTATATTTATATTTATATTTATATTTATATTTATATTTATATTTATATTTATATTTATATTTATATTTATATTTATATTTATATTTATATTTATATTTATATTTATATTTATATTTATATTTATATTTATATTTATATTTATATTTATATTTATATTTATATTTATATTTATATTTATATTTATATTTATATTTATATTTATATTTATATTTATATTTATATTTATATTTATATTTATATTTATATTTATATTTATATTTATATTTATATTTATATTTATATTTATATTTATATTTATATTTATATTTATATTTATATTTATATTTATATTTATATTTATATTTATATTTAACACCTCGACTGCAAAGTGGGAGATAATATACTGCATAGCGATATTATTTCTGAGAAGCGTAGATCGGACTACGGAATCTCTGCTGGTTTTACAGAGGAGAGAAGGTGGATATTTAGGAACGTAATTGTGGAGCGGGATACGGGATTATTTCCCAAAGCGAATTGAAAAAGAGGGGTGGAGCAAGGCTGACACCAGCGAATAAGGTGGGTGATGTGTTGGAAGCTCCCACGACAGCACGCACGCTCGCTGCAGGACCGAATCACCACTCTACGCAGGTTATCGACTTTACAGAAGACCTTGCGGAGGATGAGGAGTTGGCGGGCGTGACACTCTGTCGAGAAGAAGAGGTAGGGGATGAGGACATCCAAATGTTTTCACAAGAGTTAGCTGCAAAAAATGCGGTAGAAGCTGACGTTACTTTAACGAAGCGGTGACTGGGGCAACTCGAGGTCCTTATCGCCATCAAAATAACATCACGCTAAGACACCTTGGGCTGTCCCTGGTACAGGAAACATGGGTGTACGATGGCGCGAAAGAACTTTGCTATCCTTTCATATTTCCTCAATAGAGAATGTGTTTCAATATTGCTACAAGCCAAATGCTTTCTCTATGGTAATAGTGTCTGCATACTTCGCGGCAATGTCGGATCCGACACCGACATTTGTAAATAGAATCAGGAAGGAGGACTTAGATACCATACAATAATTCAATTTAAGTTGGTTAAGTAGGTTAAGCTTTGGCACCCATGTACTGAAGTATTGAAGTGCTCCAGAGAGCTTTACACATGTCGTAGCATAAAGGTAATAAGCGTAGGTAGTAAAACCTACGCTGACCTAAGGAGAGATATCATGGGGAAATAGAGCTCGGTTGACAACCGTGAAGAGGCAACTGCAAAAATTGCAGAGAATGGTCTGCGTATGCATGACAGGAACAATGCGCAACTGCCCTACAATGGCATTGGAAGACTTAATGGGGCTCAAACTACTCCACCACACCATAAGGCTCCTACAGAAAGCTACGCTTTTAAGGATGTCAGCAGAAGGAGTTCTGTTAGGTGGACTTCTCTTACTAATTCAATTCAGTGATGAAATGGTAGCTGAATACATATTCGAGTGAAACTTCAAAGTTCCATCCTATGAAACCTCACACCATAGAATGGTATACCGATGGATCCCGTACCAATCAGGGAACAGGCCTGGGAGAGGTGAGCCCTCGGATATCTTACCAGGAAGCTCTGGGGACGCTCATCGGCATATTTCAAGCTTAGGTGTGTGCCATAGTGAGATGTGCGGAACTTATTTTTAAAAGTAACTATCGGAATGCGGATATAGTCATCCTATCCGATAGTATAGCGGCAATAAATGCTATAAATGGGACTAAAATAACTTTAAAAGTAGTCCATTAAGTACGATGCAAACTTCACCAACTCGGGGTTACAAAAGGCTTACCCTAAGATGGGTCCCGGGACACAGGGAAATATCAGGGAACGAAGCAGTGGATGAGCAGGTGAAAAAGGGGGCAGAGAGGGCCTGTTAGAGGCTTTGTTAGGGCCTCATTTGGCAGTGGCATAGGAAGACACACAATATGGCTGCAACTCAGGATCGAAGAAAGAAAAAGGACTCCGACAGGCCAAATGTGTTTTGGACGGCTTTAATCTTAAGCGAATTAGGCAATGAGCTATAATCTAAAAAGGGGACACAATAGATTTAGTAGGTCGCAGGGCAGAAACCCCCAATTTATAAAAATACTGAAGGAGCTGCACAAATCAAAGATTTTATTTCTTACATATGTACATCTTCGGAGAATAAGAGTTTATTTGAAGTTAAAGTAATTGCTGCTGATGAGAACATTAACCAAAATACGGTAAGCTAATTTTATTAATTGAATTAAAATGCTGAAAAAGTTGTTCATCTACGGAATGTTAAGAAATTTAACTTGATCTGTATGATCTCAGAGATAATAAGTGTTAGAGATATAGAGTCGGAATATTATTTTTCCTATACCAGCAGACATGCTTATTTCATTTAATCGATAACTCCGAGTCGTACTTATCTTTTTCCATTGTTTCGTTCAACTACCCAAAACTCATCAACATCGGATAGGAAATACAAAAATTATAGTGCAAAATGTATTCTTATGTTAATCTCACTATTATCAGCACGTGCAACCGGTTCCTGTAAATGTAAATTTGAAAGCGTAATTGTGTGATTTCAGTTCGGGCTTTTAAATAAATACTAATAATCATCATGTATATGTGCTGCTTTGATTTATTTTACTCTTCAGTGGCGGTGCTGTATTATATGAAATGGGTCCAACTCATCGCAAATATTTTAAAAGATGTTTGGAAATAAAACTAGAATATATTTAACAGCTTTCGATGTTTCTCGAGCGGTCACACTATAGAATTCGTACATGTTTCATTTGGTTTTTGTTTTCATTTTTATTTTATTGTAAACTTTTGCATTCAATTACATACAAATATATGTTATATAGATATGTCACAACTTATTCACATAGAGCTCCATAGTAAAAATGTTCATGAAATAATAATAACTAGCTATATATGTATGTACTTAATGTATATAGTTATAAGTATGTGTATTGCTAAACATACATTTAGCTGAGCTTCTTTATGCTTTTACGTACGCTTAAAGTATAATATATTCAAATACATACTTTTATATTCAACAGCTATTGTTATCGTTTAGGTTATGTAAGTACTAAATGCTGATTGGGTTTTATGGACTATTACATTTTTTTTTTATAATAGTTTGTCTATAAATAATGAATTTTTCAACACTTTAACATACATTGTAACTTTATATGTTAATATCCTTAGGTATATTTACACATTTTTTAAGCATTCTTCAAAATGAAGATCTTAAATTTTATATATATATTTTTTTTAATTACACATAATTTAATGAATTTTCAGTATTGACTTCCATTTATACAGCTCTCAAAAAAAAATCTGGAAAGTGATCACTTCTTAATAATGAATATTTACAATAGAAACTAGAACATCCACGATATAAGCAAGAATTCGCTTTGTTACATTTTTTTAAAATAATAATAATAATATAAAATAATAATTATTTTTAAATTAAATAGATTTATTAATTAAATAAATTAAACAAGCTCATCAAACTAAATTGCGTGCTAATCTGTACGCTATCAATAATTTGTATATATATTTTATATATGTTTATATAAACCGTAACACTAGCTAATATAAGACTAGATATAACATATATTTTTGCTCTATATTTTTCTGGGTGTTTAACTTCTTTTTTTTAGTAATGGCGTTAACTTTACTATGTAAATTCGCAATGTATGTTTTTATTTGTATGTAAATACGCTTGTCTAAATGCAAATTTGATTAACAGTGTTTATTTTGTTTACTATAATTAAATTATATTCATTTACTGGGCCTTTGCTTTTGATCGAATTTTGCATTCTGAAGCACTAGCAGATTTTGGTTGGCGTCATGCATATTTCATAAATTTATTTGCTTATAAACATTCAAATTTTGCGAATATTTGTATTAATTTCGAATTTATTTGCATGCTGTGCAAATAAAATAGATTCACAGTGATTTTGGAAATATTCCAGTTGCAATTAGCATATGACAGTTCGCCTTTGCAAAATGTTTAACAAACTAAACAAATGGCGGAAAAATGTGTTAATTATTATGCAAATTTAATTGACACAACATATTGTAATTCAAATTTATTGGTAAATTAAATGTTTAAAATTCTGCCGTACAGCTGGAAATTACGAAATAAATGTAAAATTCATTTGAATGTAAGCAATATCTTAATTTTGAGTTAAGATTCTTATAATTTATTTATTGCGCATATTTTATTGAATTTAGTCAAAGCTATTACAAAGAGAAATGTAAATGTAAATTATTATCACCCAAAATTTAATAGAATCAATGAAGCCAATAATTGCACTACTTTTATAACTTACTCCATATGCGTAGGGTAATGCGAATGTAATTAAAAACCGGTTGAAAGGCTTGTTATGGCGTTTGAATAGGGAAAAATATATTTTATCCAAAGTCGCTGAGGGAATTGCCATTCAACATGAAAATCATTTACTGTTGATCATAAACATATCTACGATAAATAGCTTTATATATATACGTATATATCGAGTATATAGGGTATGGGATTTAAGTTTATATTTTTGTTCCTTGTGCTACTTCGCACAACTTTATTCTGTTTCTTATTTGTCTAAGTTTGATTCAATTTTTCATCTCTTTCTTTGCTGCGTTGTCTTCAAGTTGTTGTGCCCTAAATGAGTTTTTTGCAATTATTTGATTTCATCTTGAATACTTGCGCCGACATAGCACAGCTAATGTGTTTGACTTGGTTGGTGTTATAGATGTTGTTTTTTGTGTTGTTGCTGTATAAATTTGCGGCAACAATGCGGCAACCTTATTACCAACGGTCCAAAATTTTAGCATTAAATGTTGCCTATGCGCCGCACTAATAGAAAATGCGATGCGGCTGCCGATAAAATGCAGCGACAGAAACAACAATTTTGGCATAACAACAACAAACAGGCAACTGCCAGCTAATATTACTATGCAAATGAGCAGTTGCCAATGTCTGTGCGTCACATGCGGCGTATGAGCAATGTTCCATGCCCATTTATTGCTGGTACTCCTACCGCTGAGGCTACTGCTGCTGCGGTCGCTGATTTTGGCTGTCCTTTGGCAGATGCTGCTCATGCTGCTGCTGTGTTTGTTTGACTGCGCGCTGACAGCGGTGTGCTGGGGCTGAGCCTGGTTTTTCATATTACTCATACGCCACAGATTTGGCAGAGTCGTCGTTCGCAGTGCCGACAGCAAATAACTCGATAAACGTTTGAAAATCCCAAATGATTGCGTTTTAATGCTGCGCATTATTTTACCAAGTAGATTATGCTGTGCCAGTGAGCCTGCAGAGTTGTGAAATGCTCCGGGCGGATTACGCAAGGGCGTTTGATTGTTATCGCCAGTGTTGCCACCATGGTTGCCTGCGAATCAACATAAGAATATGGGAGATAAAGAAAAAGATGTTGGAGATGGTATGAGCTCTTCTGCTAATCAGTTTTTGGTTAGTCGGGCTTATATTTTCATTTATTTTGTTCGTTACCAAAGCCAAATAGCATTGGATAAATGGATACATTATGGTTGGGGAGGGTATATATTATGGGCTGGGGCATAAAAGAAAATTGTTGTGCACACTTAACAGTTCCATGTGCCTTACCGACCAAAAAAGTATTGCTAGTTGAATTATTGATTTTGCATTGAGCGTTTGGGTCAATTGATGTTTGGCCAGACAAATGACTCATTTGCCCTATAAGCCTCGACATTGGCAGTGTCGGATTAAATTATACAAACTTTTCTCGAGATTGCTATCTTATAATTTTTTAAGCGAATGTCTGCAACGAACTAATATTAATTATAGTCTTTAGATTATGATGGATTTCATTCATTATTCATATAGCTAAAATAAGATTTAAATGATGATAAATAACAATTTAGATGTAGAGAGGTTGTAAATATTTTAATCACTTTAAAATCAAATTTGTAAAAATTTGTAATTTCTGTGTACATTCTTAGCTTTATTTGTACAAGTATTTAAAAAATTTATTTCAATTAAATTGAAATCAAATTAAAATTAAAATGATGTTTAAATATTTTCGAAAGGTTTTTTTTAATATTTAATAAATCCTTGTATCAGAAATACTAATTATTTGAATTGTTCGAAAAGTCGATCGTTGATTGAATATTTTCGAGTTTCTAGTTACAAACTTAACAAAATACGCAAATTAAAATGACTTTAATTAAGTAACTTAATAGTTTTGAATGATTAATTTAAAGAAGACATTTAGTAAATATATGGCCACAATTTGTGTTATAATTTTACTTTGACCACTATGACTCAACTATATTTATGCTGCTCACTTGTCCGAATGGCTTTCATTTTGGTGCTGCTTGTTGACATCTTCCCCAATACATCTTCCCCAATTTGTGTCCTCCCAACATTTTTATATATATTTGCTACCGAGTTTTCATTTCCTCGTTCCATATATTTTGCCTTCTTTTTACAACGTCATTGTGTGTCTTTATATCGTCAATGCATTCGACGAGCGTTGCGACAGCGATTACTCGACAATATTTTACCATGCTGGCTGATTCTGTGCGTCTTTATAGAGCTGGCAGTCAATGTACCCAAGCTTGGACAGCATTGACCACTGTCTCTGGCTGATTGAGTGCTGTCTCCTCACCCTCTTTGTTGTTGGTGTGCTTGGTGCTTTTGGTTTTTATGCACGTCATTGAACGCACTTTGTTGACCGCATGTCAATGTTTGATATATGGCCGGTACAGTGGATCCACAATCATTTAAAAAGTTGATAAGTATAAGGGCAAAACAATTGGATGGTGTTCGATTCTAAAAATTTAATTTTTACTTAACTAATTTTGTAATTGTCAAATATTATAAATGTTCAATTAAAAATATGTTTGACGTAAAGCGGATTTAAAATAATATTAAATATGATTTTGTCAACTTTTCAACATGACTAATTTCAATTATTGTTTTCTACAAATCCCTGTTCTTATAAATTAGGGAAATTTCAGAGGTGTCATTTAATTTAATTGATAAATTGTTAAGAATACTCAACTGCTGATCCTTTACATGGAAATGATATGCGCACCACTGTGCGCACGCATCGACGGAGTTCATAGTGCTTGCTGGTAAAAGCATACACATATATATGAGGGCTATTATATATATTTTATCTGCTTTTAATCTTTTGGCATTTGGCTTTTCATCAACTGGCGTCATAAATAACAACAAAGTGGTATTTAAGCGTACATTGCGTTGATTTTCCTGCTGGTGTTTGCTGTATGTTGGGTGTGGTATTTGTTGTTTTTGGTTACTGTCAGTTTTAGCCAATTGTTATTTTTTTTTTACTACAATCAAAGTCATAAATATAAAGTGATAGATGCGCTCCAAGGCACAAATAAACACACTTCAAATGAGCCAATCTTAAGGGCTTTGCAAGAGCATCAAGTGGAACCCAAACAAATACACACCCGCCCCACCCTCACACCAACCCTCTACATACACACATTATCGTTTAAGTATGTCCTGCTGCTTGCGATCTCCTTTTGTCTGTTTATTTTAGGCTCACACCAAAATTAAGGCGGAAATTCGTATTTCCCTTTGATTGATGTCAAATACATAAATATCAGGAATTTAGGGGTTTATGTGGGTGTATATGTGAATGCCTGAGTTATTGCTTGATTGAGAGTATATTGAAAAAGGTGTCAGAGCGAACCAAACAGACAATTTTGATAGTATATCTGATTTGATGCCAATTCGAGACAATAAACATTCTCATTTTTATGCAAGGCACTTTTGTTCTGATTTTTTCACCTTTAGCAATTTTTTTTTTGCTCTATATGATATTTATAAGCTGCCACGATGCCAAAAAAAAAACGATGAAACTCTACGTCAAAAATGTCAATAGCAAATCAATCAAAAAAGCATTTAGTGGCAAATTTATCTTCTTCTTTCAGCGTGGCTTAAATCAAAAATATTTTTCCTTTTAAATTGATGTGAGCACATCAAAAAATCAATATCTCAAGAATTTTAATGAAGTCCCACAGCTCTCACTTTTAACTACTGATTATTTTCGCTATTTTGTGTATTTTCGAACATTGCTTGTTAAGGTGACAATTAGATACATTTTAATCAACCAGTTTGAAGTAACGTTATTTTCATTAGAATTTGCTATGCGGGCTTTTAGAAGTAGTTGCAGACCCCTTTGAAGGTAATTGTAAAATGTCCGAAATAGACATTTCTAGCTGAGAAGGTGTGTTTATTCTTAATACTCTTTTGAAACACACACAATTTTCTACAAGGTGAGGTTTTTATTTTCTAAATTTTAAATTCTTTAGGTTAAAAGGATATTTTACAAATTAGGAAATTAGTTTTGATTTATTCTGCATTTCTAAAATGGAATAGGATTAACCCTTTCAAGATCATTGCTGGCTTCGCCTAACATAACAGAAATTGAGGTTTTTGTTTTTGCTTTGTAATTTATATTAAATATTTATCTGTTATATATAAATTAAGGTTTACTTAAACTTCGTTTATATTATTTGTATTTATTTTTTTGGTTTTACGGGTATTTTGTTTTTTAAGATATTTATAGAGAGCTAAACTCAAGGCAAACCTATTTTTTCTTTCCGTTTCATTTTTTTTCATTTTTAAAGCACTTGCAATGCATGGCTGCGTCTGGTGGAAAACTCCACTTGTTTTATCCGTAGCTTTTGCTCAGACAAACAATATGCCCTTCCCCTGCTAGTTCCTTTCCTCCTAGCTCTGGCTATCCAAAGTTCTGGTGCCCGCCCGCACAATTGAGATGCAGTTCATTAGTGCAGTCGGTTGAGCGGCATTTTACGGACGCATGCTCTAAATAATTGCATTTTAAATGCAATCAACATTGTTGGTAGTAAATATTTTGGCCATTCAGCTATTTGTTGTCAAGGTTTAAAAGTACTCAAAAAGCAGGTAGCTGAAAATTATTGGCTGGAACCACACTGTAACCAGACATTGGTTATGGCTAGTTTATTGCAATTTTGAAAAAATGACTAATTTTTGACATATTTTTGTGAAAATGTTACAGACAACATGCGTGTTCTGCGGCTAGACAGACCTGGATAGACAGACGTGGATATTGGTATTGACAGCGGTACAATGTCAGTGTCAATCAGCAGTTAAGCTGTTGCCTGTTGCAATTGTTGTTGCTGGTGCGATTGATTGCATTTTTATTGCAGCAGATTTATATGGACGGTAAAAAGCAAAGCAAAAACACAAACACACATACTAACAATCTTGGGTGCGAAACATTCACAAGCTCGGTTCGCAAGTTTGGTGTGCATTCGAAATGAAAATGAAATAAAATACAAAATAAATTGTAGCTGGGTTGTGTTTTGTGGCTGCATTTTGTGGCTTAGTTGCTTTTGCAGCGCCCTGCGCCGCCCAGACTCACTGCCCCTCTCTTACTCTGCGCCCAAAATGCTGGTCAGCCTTTGTGGTCGGTTTGATGTGAACCATGCTTTCTGCATTTCGTTTATGCATTCCCACATTGTGTTTCTTTTTTAATTTTTCTTGTTTCTTGTTGTTGCACCATTTAGGCGCCTAACTGAAATGATCAAATTTATACGCATTTTGACCGCTCTTTTTAATTTAAATGGCTGCAAATTGATTAATTTATTTATTATTGAGATTATGGGGGAAGTCAAGTGTAAAACAATGAAATCCTAAATTCATGAGATTTTAGAACGACTAATACAATTTTTAAGATGAAACCTTGTATAATTATTGAAAACTGTGTTTGGTTAAACTTTAAAGCTTAAAATAAACGTGCAGAATAATCGATCAGCTGTCTTAAAAATTAATTTGTAAGAGACACAGGCTTGAACGATTGTTTGAGTTCCTTAATTAACTTTACATTTGAATTTATTCAATATATACCACCACGCAAGTGTTAGACGGTAAATATTGGGCACCTAAATAAATATACTTCCATGTAAAATTCAAAATTCAAAATTTTATAACTTTTGACACTAAGCAAACAATACAGACAATTTTAAAAGTTTTTTCAGTCACAATTTTAAAGATAGAGCAACTAGAAAGAAGTTTATAACATCCTTCAAAGATCGGCATTTAAATTTTTACATCACGCGCGCAACCACGCTTTCTACCCCGCCGGCCGTAAAAATCGGATTTGTTTGTATTTTCCACAATTTTTAAATTAAATTTACCAAAGCTTGAAAGTATTTTCCTGATAGCTCCCTTTAAGGACCGATTTAAATTTATCATATGGCAGTAAGATGAATTCATATCTGACCTCCGAATAGTATATACCTTCGTGATCAGACTCAACCAATTATTTTGAATAAAGTTTTCGTATCCAACGCTCTTATCATAATTATTACTTCTGCCGATTTTGAGCGTATTGGTAAATTTAGCAAGCTAAGCTTACTATTTATTTAAAAGCTGGTGGAAAAATAAACAAAACATATAATATTTTAAAAATATATTTTTTAATCAGAATTAATTCGACTAAAATCTATTTATTTTCTTCTCGTCTATTCCTTTAGATATGATTGCTATTGCAAGTTTTATTGCTATGACACTTCATAAATCCGAGAAGCAAAGTGATGTCTCTTTGTGTGGCAAGCGAATTAAAATACATTTCATTTTGCCGCTGAATGCGAGATGAAAAGTGCATAGTTAAAAGCAATGCAATGCAAGCGTAATTTTATCAAAGGAAAATTTAATTAATTTTTAACATTGGTGCTAAACACTTGGCCATGGCCCAGACAAAAGGCCAAAAGGATGAAACGCGCCAAGCGAAATGGGCTCAGTGCGAATTTCGCTATACCAAGTTTTGCATTATAACAACTGGCATCACGGGAGAAGCCAACTGCGACGCACTTGAAATAAGAAATATATACAAATTGAATGAAAAGCAAATGAAATACCAACGCGAGAGAAATATAGAGAGTGAGCGACTGAGATAGATGGAGAGAAAGAGAGAAGCTATGTGCAAATGATGAAAATGTGCAGCGATGGCTATCTAAAAGGCACGAAAAGATTCAGACCTTAGGCTTACACAAAAGTTGGTGGTATGGGTTCGAATAGGGGAAATACTCGTTGCAGGTACTTACCTTGAGCACCGTCACGCCACTCCTCAACCCCGTAATCAGGCAAAGCGTTAGCCGACTCAAATTTATTTCTATGACGTCTCTTGCCATCTTTTGCAATGTAAATTTTGTTTAAGTTGTTTTGTTCATTTTATTGTATATAATTTTATGCAGCCAGAATCAGTTAAAGTAGGGAGAGAGAGAGAGAGAGAGAGAAAATAAAAAAAATATGGAAAAAGATAGAGATGAACGTGTTTTTTAATATGGTTAGGGTACATGAATAATGATGGTTTTTTGTTGTTGACGTTTTGTTTATTATTATTTTGAATAAATTTAACATGAAAGAAATACTCAGAAAATAAAGTTGGAGGCTTGGGTTGAATGAGAGAACATAGGGAAAACACAAAACACAAAATTAATATACATATACAAGTAATGGTATTCCAAGTATTTTTATTTAATTTTTGCATTTATTTGCATTTAATGGACGAGCTAAGAAGCAACAAACAAAGTGAAAAGATACTGCAAGCGGAACAAAAAGAAAATATGGTAAGACAAGCAATATGTACACAGAAAATTGCATGCAAACTCTCTCATGGGATACGGGAGAGAGAGTGAATGATCGGGGTAGATAGCGTTTGGCTAGTCGCCAAAACTTTAAATCGGTAGACCAAAATTTTAACATGAATTTGCAATGAATAAGAGAGTTGGGAGTCAAGACTTAATATAAAACCAATAAATTATACCATACCTTTGGCTGTTAACCAAGTAATTTTAAGTTTAAAGCTTATTCAAATAAGTTTTTTGAAAAATACTATAAAATTTGTTGAATAAAATAAATAGGGTAAATTTGCATTGTTTAAAACAATTATATACAAATGTAAAATCGCGCTTCGTCTTGTTTCAATATAACCAACTTAATTGTCTTTGATCTTTGAGGATAACTTGGGTGCTTTTTTACTGAAGATATGAGGTGCATAAAGTTATAAAATAATTATGCAGAATTTATTAATCCAGCTTGTACGGGGTTGAGTAACTTAGTTAGTGCTGACGATATTTCAAAGAAATTAAACCTTTAAAAAGTTGACTTGATGTAAAATTTAACTGTTTTTAATAAAACTAGAAAAGTATGATTTATATTTTAATAGCAATGCTTACCATAGCTGCGATTTAACATTGACATTTCTGATATAATGGCAGTCGTGGGTGTTGGCATTTCTGTAAGAATTAAGATTTATTTTTATTTTAAAATCGATTCTTGGATTAAATTAACTAAAGTCCCAAAAAAGATATGTAGATAACCGAATTTTAATTAAAATGATTTGCAAAATTCATTGGAATTCATGAAAATAAAATAAAATCTCAGATGTTTATTTTGGCTTTAAAATGTTAAAGTTTGGGATAAATTTGAATATCCTCTTAATTTTTATAAAATATACAAACTATTCAATAAAACAAAGTACTCGGCATCAGAAGTGGCGCGTTTTAAAAGATGTTGCATAAAACGCAATCAAATAAATTGCAATAAATTAACAAAGAAAAAAAGTGAATTTAAAAACAGTGGAAATAAATGAATGTGTCGCAATGTCACTCACCGTCGAGTTTAATGTTGCCATCGGTTTCGCCCAGCGAATTTTTTGCCACGCAGCGATAGGTGCCAAAATCATTTGGTCCAACTGTGCGAATTTTTAACTTCATATATTTCGTATAACCGCTGACGGTTGATGTGGTTTCGTATTTATCACCAGCCCGTGAAGTATCTGTAAAACGGAGAGAGACAGATCGCACAATAAACCTCATATATTTTTTGTCTTTTTGTAATATTAAATGCAGCCTTAAATTGTTACTCTATACGTTATTAAGTTGAGTTGGCCAAAGCAACTAAAAAAGTAAATCAATTAATTAATGTCACCTGCATTTTGTGTATGTTTTGTACTAGTTGTAAGCATTAAGGCGAAATGCGTTTTCATTGGCGACTCAAACTAATTACACTCCCTCATGCCTCTTCTCCCTTCATTAACTTTATGTGACTGCGTGTGTACGTAATTAAAACTGCCGCAGTTCGATATTAAGGGTGATTTCTACCCAAGAAGAACTAAATAAAACTTTTCTCATTAATCAGCGAAAATCTAAAAGAAAAACTTTTGTTCAATGCTTCTTTAGTTCACTTTTTTCACTCTTGCGTCTTTAATTTCACTTTGTTCTGCCTACTTTTAGGGGCACAAGCTAGGCTCACAAATAGCTGGTATAAGTAGCATTAAACATATAAACTTAATTTCACTTTGATTGTTTGGCGCAGTATAATGCGATATCGCATGTTTTCCATACGCCAGTCTGTGGTGTTTTTCAATTGTTTGTGTGCCTGTGACAAATGTCTTTCATTTCTGCATTTCGTTTTTGGCAAAAACAGCTTACCATGTGGCGCTTAGCATGCATGTGAGCTAGAGTTTCCTTTTTTTCTTATAGTCAGTCACCTTTTGTGACGCGCCAGTTTTTCAGATACTTTCCATGCCACATTGAAAGCCGTTCTGACACGCAAATATATAATTTAACTCATAATCTAAAGCAGGAGAGGCAGCCTCGACATATGCGATTTCTACGACTGATGGCAGTGAGTCTATACTTTTAATATGCCGCCATCCAATATTGGAACATAAAACAGAAGTTTTTTTCAGGTGCTATACTCCTTTCTTTTGTGTGTCGGATGTGGCATGCATCACTGGCATTCTAAGAGAGACTTTCTTGCTCTGTCCTCTGACTATACTCGTGATAAATGGCATGTGCTAGCGACAGCTTACCGAGGGCCGTGCGACAAGTTGATGTGGTTACCTCGTAAGTAATATTTGACAGATATGGGCTTAAGTGACAGAGTTATATGGGTAATGGAAAAATAGATGTAATACCACGCATAGTATGACGCTTCTATTTCGACATAATATAATATACTTATGTAAATATAGTTTTGCAATTCAAATATCATAAAATAGATAAGGTCTTAAAGTCTGTAACAAATTAATTAACATCTCGCTAAATTTTTTTCTGTTAGATATGATTTGTTATGGATTTTTAACATATATAGTGGAATATGCCACACAAATAAAAGATATTTATATATATTTATATTTTTTAATCTTTCTTATCGCTGAGCGTATATAACAATGCTAAATCTAACCACAGGCTAATAGATTGTCCTATCTATCTTTAATTTGAATCCTTATATCTGCCTTTTTTTACGATTAGTTTTTATTTCGTCTTACTTAACCATTGTTTCGAATCAACGGCTTTTTTATTATATTTTTCATAATTTTATTTTGAATTTCTTTATATATTTATGTATCGATATCTATGACCACACTATATCTAAACTTATATCTATATTTGCCTACGTTTCTGCCTACCCTCAGACCTTCATTTACATATATAGTTATTTCATGCGTTTCTCTCCGAAATCGCTTAAAATTTACTACCGAAAACTTTTGGTGTCTGTTTGCAATGCATCATGTTCGCTGCCGAATTCATATCTTAGTTCGCATTTTGTTTGCTTGCTGCCTATGCGTGTGTGCATATAAAATGTCCCTACTACTGGCTCATACCCAGGCCACAATTTGGAATTTTTTTCTACACAAATAAACATACACACAAGGCTATTTCTTGTTGAATGTGTGTGTTACCTTATCGAACAAACAAACGGTATTTGTTGTTATTTCTATGTCATATGCTGATGACTAATTTTTGGACATTCCAAAATAATCATGGGATAGAAATGCATGTAAAGTATGATTTATGTTTAACTGATACTTTTAGTGATGTTTTAGCTACATGAATTGTCTGAAATTTGTTCATCTGTTTGTTTAAAATTATACTTTAGCAACAAAACATGCTTTCATGTTGAATAAATTCTCGCTTTTACGAAAATTATTTTCCGCTATATCTTGGTCACAATGTGTGGTTTTTTTAGTGTCACCAAGTTCTGGTTCTGGCGCATGTTATTGAATGCTTTTAGGGGCTTTACGCTTTTCCGCCGCTTGTCCGCAAATCTGTGTGATTATGTTGAAATAATTTCGGCATATTTTATTTTCTGACATTTATATCGTTGCGCTGACATACAGGAATTTGATCGAATTTGCCACATTGTAGTTGCGCTTATTGTATTTATTTTATTTTCGATTTGTCAATTTTCCCATTATGTCAACATTTTAGTTATTTGCTGGTTTTGATCATTTGCATTTCAGTTATTGTAAATTTCTGCTGCATTCTGAGTTCAGTGGTTAATTAAAATCATTGTGTGAACGAGAATTTATGTAATTTAATCAGATGTCAATTATTTGATTTGCATTTTAAAATGAATTTCTTTGCCAATAACTCTAAGTGGAGTATTTTATATATATTTAAAGTGAAATTCAATTTGTTGAATTTGATTTTCAATTTAATTAAATGTACACTAAAAGAAGCCCAACTCAAATTTTATTATATATATTAAAACTCAAATTTTTTTGTAAAATGAAGTAGAATTAAATAATTAAAATAAAATATGGGAATAAGTATGCAAAGAAATATATATTACTTACAAATATGAATTACAACTTAAAAATCCCTATACAAAGAAAAATTTTCTTCATATTTAAACTGATTTTATGCTGTTTATATTTGTATGTTGACTGACTTTAACTGACTTATTATTTGTCGCTACTATCTGTTCAGCGCTGCTCAATAAAGACAATTATTTTAAAACATTTACAGCGAAAAATTCATCACACGTGTGTGCTTGTTTTTCGAATGCCTGTCCGTCAGTGCGTATGATTAATACAAAAAGAAATTAAAGAACGCAACAGCAAAATGAGCTGCAGCTCAACGAACACTTTACTTTCTTATATATGAGCTAAAATTATTTTCTCATGAAGTTTGTACTGCATTGAAACAGACGTCTTCAACCACATAAAGTATATATGTTCTTGATTAGTATCACTAATCCAGTCGATAGAGACGATTTCTGTTTCTATGCAAATTAGATCATCAGTTCTGAGACTGCGATGTTCTTGCCTAAAACCTAGTTTCTTAACAAACACAACTTACTTACAACCAAAACTTGATAGGCAAAATCTGTAGGTTTTTTTAAATTTATGGAGACGGTAAGATATCGGAGGCATAGCTACGGTCTATAAGGGTATGAAATATTCGTTGTTGTGGTTAACATCCGCTGAGATTGCAACTGCAGGAGCTTAACTTATTTTTACTGTTACGCAGTGATGCAAGTTTTAATTTTTGTTATTTTTCCTGACAGTTTTCTGGCAGCCTTCTGTTCTGTACTCTGACCATGGCAAGGCAGTAAGCTTGCTTTGTAAGCTCATTTAAAAACGCTTTTCAGATAATAAACCTGGCTACTATATACAACCCCAGCGTGCCTCTAGCCCGGATTTGCGGCACAGTGAACAGCAGCAACATATATGTTCCTCGACTATGCAAAATTTGCATCGAAATGGCGATAAGTTTATGTTTAATTTGCTTGGACAGTAGACATTACCTGATATTATCATGTCGCCGCGCTCAGTGGTCCAATAGTTGATTGATGCTGGGTAGGCCTCTGTATGGCATTCGAGCATAACATCCTGACCCAGATATGCACCTTCTAGCTGATTTGGTATGGAGAGCATGGGTGGAACTGGGAATATATATATGTTCAAGCATAATTAAAATATATATAAATTGCCTTGTATTTTTTTTTTTTTTTAAATTTACGACAAATATCACTCGATAAAAATACAAAAAGTTAAATATTAAATAAATAAAAATAAAATTTTATATTTATGTCTTTTAACTTTCAATTATACGAAAACAATATATATACGTTCTGTGATATTACATTTTCAACACCATACATCCTCTAATCAGTTTAAAAAGGATTAGTACAAATAAATTAAAATGCTTAGCCATAAATGTGATTTAAAATTCAAAATTTAGTTCTTAATGACAAAATTAGACAACACTCAGATGATTACCTGAATGCGAAGACTGCAAACTACATATTTATAACATAACATATCGTGATTATTGCCTAGTAAGATAGGTCAATAAAATAGAGTTATTAGGTGGATAGTTGTCGTAACGACGAAGAACAAAATCAAAGAATATCTTTTGTGTTAATTCTAATTTGATTTTCTGTATTGGATATTAAGAGGAACACGCACTAGATTAAATTTGGCGAGTCGGATGCACCACAGAAGTAGAAGGGGTCTATGAAATTATGCAGTTTATTTTAATATTTTAAAATCATTCAAGTGCTCAATTTATGTAAAAAGATTTTTTGTATTGATAACGAAGGTAAGCCTGTGATAGTTGTCACATTTTTAAGGCTACGGTCATTAAATTTGGTTAGTATGTTTTTTTGGCAATGTCCATCAAAGATCCTTCACTCCTAACTTAAACCTATATCTAGCGCAATTAAAAAAGGCAAAACCTGTTGGCTACATCCAACCTTTTCTTTGCTAACTGTTAAAAAGTAAAAATTTCTCTAGAGATGCATATAAGGTATATTTTATATATATTTTTATGTATATTGTTTTTAAAGGAAAATGTATAAATTTATTATATGTGTAAATGATTTAAGTTTAAGCTAATAAGTTGAAACAAAGCCAAGGGGTTTGTATTATAAATAAAGTGTTCAAAGATTTTATTTGCTAACCATATCTTATTCAATTTGATTATTTTTGGGTCAAGTGCAATCCCCAAGTGAACTTTATAATCACATCAGTTTGTAGCATAGATTCTTAAAGCAATTTTCAAATGTAATTTACGTGAGTTGGCAAACGGTTTTTGGATTAAAATGCATTCGGTCATTAAAAGAGCGCCTGCGAGCGTGAGATTGTGTCTGGCTATGTGTAAATAGCTTTTGTTACTGCAACAGCTCCAGGGCCGTGTGTGTTGGTGTGTATTCGAAAGAGTGTGTGTGTGTGTGTGTGTCATGGCAATGGCAACGTATTGGCGCGTCGTTCCCAGCGCTGGTGCACAAAATAACACTTGCTGACAAACAAACAAACACAGCACCCACAACATGGCAAAATGAGCGCATGCACACAACAAAAACACACACAACACATACACACATACAGGTACACGCATAGGTAAATTAATTTAACGTGACTGGAGCTTTGGTCGATTTTCGGCCAAGTGCGTGGACGCTCCCTTTTTCGAACACGTCTCCCCTTCCTCCGCACGGACCCTTTTTGTTGACGACACACTGCGGTTATTGCCCTGAAACTGCAACAGTTAAAAAGCACTGTTGGGGCTAAAGCTAGCAAGTTATAGGTGTGCTGGTTGGGGGGAGGGGGGTGTTGGGAGGGCAAGCGGGCCTGCTTTTCTGCATTGTGTATTTTACGCATTTAACAGCGCGTCCGACTCTGGGTGACCATATCGACCAAGCGGCTCATAAATACATAACAGTGTTGTCCCAAATTGGATTTGACGAATTTGCACGGTGTATTTATAAATCTTAAGCTTCAAATCTGTGGGAAGTCTGTCTTAATTACATTTCAAGGTTATTTGGCTCATAAACTGATTAATCATTAACTTTCAATGATTTGGAACTCTTTTAAAGCTTTTAAAACGGCGTAAATTCGGACCAACTTTAGTTAAATTAAATTAATTTAATTTGTATCCATAAAACTAGGATAATTTATTAAAAATTAATAACTAAATTAACTTTCTTTGTTTTTTTTTTAAATAAAATTAATTTGTATTATTTTTATTAGGCTTAAAAAATGTTAATAAAGATAGAAAAACCGTGTTCTTATTAAAGCCACCACCTCCCATTCGGGGGTTTTCCTTAAACACACTTCCAAGAAAGTAGTCATGTGAATTTGACTGAAGTGTTATCGTTTAAAACTCATTTAGGCATTAATGCATCCCCAATAATTGCAATCTCTCTCTCAAGCACTCAAGCACTCGATCATTGTGGAAAATTTAACATTGGTGTAGTACTCACACTGAACTCGCAGATGCACTCGCTTGCTAATCGATGGTGGTACTCCGTTTGATGCCACGCACAGATATGCCGCCATGTGGAGTCGGCTTACTTTGGTGATGTGCAGCAGCTCGCCATCAACGACATTGACTGGTTGGGTGTGGGTTGCGTGTTTGGATGGCAAGAAAACACAGAGACCACATTGAGCAATTGCGCTGTGTGCAGATTGCAAATGTGAAGCTGATTACTCACCATGCTCCCCGCCAATTAGCATTTCCTCGCCATCCTCACGGCGCCACATGACGTAGGGCTCTGGATATCCTCGCGCCTTGCACATCAACGAAACATTCTGGCCCTCTCGCACGACCATATCGTTGCTAGTCATGCCCTCGACAATCATTGGAGGAACTGCAGCGAAGCGGTTTCAAGCAATGAGTTGTGTGCGCTGTGGTTCAATTGACAGCGAATCGCTGAAGCCCCTTACTTACCCACCACCTGCAGGTAACCCTTCCTCGAGCGCATTGGATCCTTAATAGAAAATATGCAAAAATGTTTAATGTGTAAGTTGCTTGAATTGTTTCTTGAAGTGCGGAACATACCGTATTGACCTGACACATGTACCACCCACGATCTGTTTCCTCCACTTCCTTTATGTGCAAATACCACTAGAAAATAAATATAATATCGACATTAATATTAAGATAAAACTAAAGATTTGCTCATTTGATTAGAACACTTTACACTATCTTTTTTTTTTTATTAAATACCGAACTTTGTGCGCATTATGAATAAGCAATTAATTCATTTCATTGTTCCACAAGATGTTCGAGGTCATTGAAATTCCGACTATAATTTTGCATTTAATTTTACCGCTGTCCTAATGGAATATTTACAAAAATAACATCTTTAAAAAGGACAAGGAAACCCAGCCCAGGAAGAAGAAAATAATAATAGATTACAAGGGAAATATTTCTTATTATCACTGCGTTTTGTTGCTTTTAGGTTAATAATATTTCGATAATATTTTAAAGCCTTCCAGTAAATCTTCTTACAGGTCTAATTTAGCAATAAAATATACTTTAATTAGAACAATAATTCAGCGTCTGAAATACTTATGTAGGGTGGAAACCGGAAATAATTGTAATTTTTTTATAAGATTTAACTTTCCCATATTATGATAATATTTGTGATAAAGACAAAAGAGCATTTTTTTACATTGTTTTGTAAGCCCATCTCTTGGTACAATGGCCTTAAATTAAGTATTTGAAAAAAAGTATTAGAAAAACATATATGTAAATAAAACTCAAAGCTTTTAGGATTGAAATAGATGAAAGATAACAGTAGGTTTCATAAAATCTTACCGATCGATGATCATTGTAAGTCAGACTAATCCGATTATTCTGGGATATCACATTGTGGTGTATAGAGAGTATCGTCTGTGTGTCCACACGCACCCAGGCCACTTTGTAGCCCTTGAGGTTCTCCACGACGCAGGCGAGCAGAGCGTCGCGGCCAATGGAGACTGTGACATTGGCAATGGGCTCGGCGAAGCGTGGCACGTCCGCATCTGTAGAAGTGGGATCAGTAGCAGAAGAAGATACAGCCAGTTAATCAAAAGAATGTCCCAATTCGCTTGGGGCAGATATTATTTGTATAAAATTTTGCTTGGCCCACATTTGAGTCTGTCTCTTTTTCACTTTCAAAGGGAACTCGAAGAGCAAAAGCAATGTGGCAATGAGAAACGTTGCACACATTGCTTTGACAGGACTTCTGTCGCACTTTTGCTGCATCTCGATGGAGCAAACTGCGGCACAGTGAGCATACGTTCCGTGAGGCGGTGAAAGAGCGGTGGACCGCAGTCAAAAACCACAAAAATAAAGTAAAACAAAACAAAACAAAACAGAGCAAAAACAAAAAAGGTAAGTTAAATGTTGCTATATTAATTACCTTCCAGTGCCGTTTGCTGCGTATCCACTCGTGTGTGTTTGCCTGCAGAGAAGAGAAAGTGCACAAAAAGGAGGAGTTAGAAAATTTAATTATATTTTTGGTCAAATAATTTCATTGGGAAAACATTTTAGCTGCCTGTTTCTATACGAATACGTAATAAATAAAAATTAATTAGCGCCAACTTGAACAAAAACTTTTCGCCAATGTGTCCAGCTCTGCAGTCGCGTCCTGTGGACTTTGTTGCTGTTGCATTATTTGGCTGATACGAACATTTTCACGCAGAGCTTTTTGTTTTTTCTATTTTTATGACAAAAGTTCAATTTTAATTGTTTTTAGTCGCAATTTGCAACGTTTGCAGGTTTTCCCTTGTGAAATCACAAAAAGTTTCATTTTATTGCAACACTTTGTTATTTTCTTTTTATACCCTGAACACATTGAAAATGGGTAAAAAGGGTAAATTGGTTTTGTGAAAATGTATGTAACAAGCAGAAGGGAACATCATCGACCCCAATAAGTGATTATATTTTTGATCAGGATCAACAGACGAGGCGATATAGCTATCCGTCTGTCTGTATGAGCATGAACAGTAATAGCAACAATATTAAAAACAGAATCTTCTAATTAACACATATTATGCATATGGGTATTATTGATCAACTGCCCAAATTGATATTGATCCCATTTCAGCTGCAATCATTTTCTGTATGCATAAATATGCGGGCGCATGTGAGAGAAAAAGATGGCATGATAAACGATGGGAGCTTAAATATGTTTTGTGTGAGCCCCGTTGCCTGCAATTGCGTTTGCGTATGTATGTATTAATATATATATAGACATTTGTATTTGTATGCACGTGTTTTAGCCAGCCAATTAGGAATCACTTTGTGCTTGTAAATATAAATATGTGCTGAATTTGTTTATTTACTCTTCAGTGATTGCTATAAGAAATGAAATAAGTAAAATTGGCCAATAAAGTTAGAATATATTTAACACCTGGGTTTAGGGTATATCATAGTCGAGTTCACTTGACTACAACAATTTTACTTGTTATAGAAAAAATGGTACAGAACATGGATATATGTATTTTTACAATCGCACTGCTGAAATGTATTAATATATTTTTAAATTTAATTGTGTGTTTATTAAATTTCATATTGAATTTTGTGTAGATGAGATGAAAGTTCGTTTATTTTGTATTTCTTAAATAAATGACAAAATATGTTACAAAATTTGCAAATTTAATTTTAAATTTTTAATTTAAAGAAAGGTACATGATATATGTATGTAGGACTGCTAATGTTCTGTTTATTATTAGTGTAATAGTCAAAATAATATGACAGAGAAAAATGAGAATTGCATTGCAACGTAATGTTCGATTTTATAAAATAACAAATACAACATTTTAAATAATTTCTTTTTTCGCTTTTGGAATTTAAACAAAGTTTTTTAATATAGCTTACGAAATTGATTTTGTATAAGGACTATTTTTTCCCACTGACTCATTTTTCACTCAGATTTCAGGTCAACAACCTTCCGCGTCGAATGTCATGTTCTCCCAAAAAAAGTCTCAAATATTTCTGTTTCCATTGACACTTGCAAATGTTCCACAAGCATTTAAGAAATTTGAGTTAGCGGAAAATCTAATTTCGGTCAATGTGTTCAGAGACGCTTTTCGTAAAATAAAACTGCTAAATTGAAAAACGCTTAAGCATTTTTACAGCTTTCAACACAGCATTGCATATTGAATTACTTTGTCAGAAGACAGGAGACACGGAGAGACGGCGAGAGGAGAGTCAGGCTGGAGGAGGACACCTGCAAACGGCGCTTAAAAGTCGCCAGCACCATTTGCACCCCACCACTTGCTGCTGGTCTCCACCAAAGCCATGTCGATTCTCCAATTCCCTCTATACCTTCGCCACTTTTAAACTTTGCAGCTCACCCCCCTGTAAAGCCCCTCTACCGCTCAGCAACAACTGTTTATACTTTTTTTCTCTTTGACTCTGTTTTCGTTGCCCTTCTCTGCATTGTTTTTTTTTTGTGTGACAAGAAAAAATGCTCAACACGATTTTCGCTGTTGATTTACGTTTTAGCACGTTTTTCGTATAGTTTGGAGCTCAGTATTTTTGGCATTTGTGGAGAAGGGGGAATGTCGAAATGTCCCCTCATTCAATTTCACCTGTCACGGTTGCATTTGCAGCTTTTTGTGTCACTCAAAAGAAGTTTTGCGAGCTTCGAGCTGCAGTTTAATAAGCAGTTTTTTTAAGTTTTGTCTTCTGCTTTGCCTGCCGATTTGTTTGCAATATAATTTGCGTAATTCCAAGCAAAGGGAGCAGCTACCAGATGATAGGGCTGCCTCTTAGCATATACCCGTACATTGACACTGAAGTCTCTTACAAAATTATGAAACTCATATAAGCATACCAAAACAATTTTGATCTAGTTCAAAATCTAGAATCCAAAAATGAACTAAAGAACCATCCTCATGACTAAGATTTTATATGAAAAAAACATGTTAGTTAAGTTAATATTTGGAGTGAGAAAAAAAGTTTTTAAGTTGTGTTATTTTAGCAAACAATTATTCTTATTTCAGAGATTTAGGTATTATATTTTTTAAATATATATAAAACGTGTCTCTTCTCAATTACTGTTTTTAATCCTCGCTGTATTCAATAGCCAGCCTGCTTCTCCAAGCTTCAGGTACACGTATCGCCACATGGACTGGCAACCAGTGAACGTAAATGTCCACTCCACTCTTCTAGAGCGTAAATGTTGTTTGGCTCACCTAAACGAAGGGGCAGGACCTGAATTGGCCCTTTTATGGAAACGCAGCTGACCATTCAATTTATCAGGCTCGACGATGGCTACCTTTCCTTTCGTTTTGTACTGTTTTGCTTTGGTTTTTGGACTTTGGGCAAACAAAAACGCGCTGAAAGTGGCAGCCAGTTTCATTGAGCCACCTTTGGGCCGAGTTGCTGCAAAAAACCGACGCCAAAGCCAATTTGACTGCTCGTTTTTTAAACTTATTTGCAGTGAGCAAACACAAATTGTCGGCATACTTTCAGACGCATAGCCAGGCAATTTAAAGCGCAATTCAGTTTCATTGGAAATTTATGGGACGCTTAACATTTGAATGCCGCTGTGTACATCAACTGCAAATACAAATCGCAGATCTGCACGTCTTTGCCGGTACTAAAATGAGTCGTCAAGATTTCCGCGACTGCACCCGAAATGGACAAATCATCGAGGCAGGACGCCCAAGAGCGTTCAGTACAGACAGCAGTAAGTAGAAATGCACAAATATATATCCAGTGATACTTTGGTGAGACCCAAATCTAATCTCGGCTCCTTGCAACAACCAAATGGACGTCATAAACAAAGCATGGAAAAAAATAATAAAAAATATAATAAAAAGAAGGAGAAAAACTGCTGTAAGCGTGCCGCCTACTCCACAAAACGTGCACGTTTTCAGGTTGGCTCAAGGAATATACAGTGGCACAGAATAGTAAAATATAAATTTTGTTTGGGGAACTAATATTAAATCATATTTATGCTATGACTTAAATCCTTTTTACATAAAATTAATGAAATTGATTTGTGGCGATACCGATTATCATTCTAGCACTAACGAAGTCTGGAGAATTGTGAAGCAGAGAATTAACCAATGATTCAAAATTATTTACTTATATAATGTGGGCTAAGACATAGTTCACAACCTTTAAAATTGTTCTTAAGTACCACAATTTTTTAATTAAATAAAAAAAAAACAAATTGAAGAAATTTAAAAGCTTCATAGAAAAGCAATCGATAAATAACTACATTTATAAAATATATATGGAAATTCAAATTAGGCAAATGGATGATAATTTTAAGTTTCCTTGGGAAATACAATAAATATAAATTAAAAGGCTTATTATTGTTTTAGAATAACGTTTACAATTTTAAATGATTTTCTTTATTTATTTTAGAAATCAACTAAACACATCTTTTTAAACTTTATTTTGTAGGTATAAGTATTAATCATAAATGCATATGTACATTATGTACTGTACATAATATTAATTAAACTTTTAAATTTTACTAGCCTTCGATTAAGATATTAAAATATCTAGCTATTTGTTATGCTCGGTAGCTCGTCGTTTCAAATATGGGCATAATAATAATGTTTTAGTTTTCGTTTATTGTTTGATCCAAATCCACATCACAATTGACTGACTGACCCACTGTACTGGCGTTTTGACCCTGGTTGCCCTTTTTGTGGTTTTCGTTTTTATGGGGCCATTTTTTTTTTCGGTATTTTTTCGTTTGCTGGCTTGACCGGAGTTTGTGAAGTGGGGTGGTGGGGAGGTTATATGAATGTGGATACTTATGGTCAACTCACCCGCCACGCCTGACCGTTTATTGTCGTTTATTTGTCTTTTCGCAATTTTTATATTTACGCATATAATCGCTTTCAACGCTCGCTGCCTTGGGAAGCTTTGGGTATATCGGGATAAGTATTGGTTCGATGGTTCATGGTGGAATTGTTGTCCCAGACTTGTGCGTCTTTTATTTTTGTTATACGGCTTTCGGCTTGCGGCTGCTTGTTAAGTGTTTGCCACGTATAAATATGATGTTATCGCTTTTTATGGTCCATTTTTATTGCCAGCAATCAGTCTTCTGTTTTGTTTGCTCATTGCTTGCCATTATTCAAATGTATTTGTTTAATTCTAGGGGACTGGTGACTGGCCGCAGGGCGTTCACAAATCATTTCAAATCCGCAATATGTCAACAAATATTTAGACCCCGACTTTTCGGGTTTCATTTGGCAAATGCTCAGCTCGTTATGGCTTATGGTGTGGCCATTATCCTTAAAGCTTGAGACAACAAACAAACAAAAATAAAAAAAAATAAAAATAAAAATAAGAGTCGGGTGGCAACCGGATGGAATGACAGAGCGGAGGTAAAGCGATTCCAATCACACGCCATTGACGTTTGACAGTTACCTAATCAACTATAGCTCCTTATCATACTGCGTATACGTAATTAGTTTAGTGTTAACGAGTTGCCTCTCCATCCCCCTCCCTCTTGATATTCGTCTCTCCCCACTATCACCCTCCCTCTCACTCTCTTTCTGCAACAACTTAACCCCCTACATGCCTTCTGACTGTCGCCCTCTCTCTCTATCTCTCATCCGTTTCCCATCTCTCCCTGCCACTCTCTTGGTCTCTCTGAGTGTTCGCATTATATATGCACTTTGTTGACAAACGAGCTGATTAAATGCCGGCTCTGGATCATTATGCAATAAACGACTTGGGGCTCTGTGGGCACTGCTTCATTTGCAGACATGTCGAGACATGTTCACATTTAGCGCATTAACGGTAATGCTTATTTACATATGAGCTGAAAGATGATGGCTATTTAATTGCTGGTGTGAAATAACATCAAAGATGTAATTGCAATTTAATTTAGCTTTACAACTGTGTGACTGAATCAATTTATTAATACATTATGTAAATAATATGATATGCTATTATAATTATTTTACACTTATTATTTAATATTAATTTATCTGTTAAATACAGACTATTTAAATAATTTAATAAACCATTCATATTTTTACTTTTGTGTATCTTTCCTAGGGCTACAGGTTTCAGCTTTAGTTAGCACTAATAAATAATCAGTTTTATAAAATCCAAATAGATGATAATTAAAATACATTGACAATATACATTGACGATTATAATTTAAAATAACTCATAAGCATTTTCCTATTTAATATTGGAGATGTTACAATAAATTATAACTTAGTAAGTAAATTTATTTTTTTATTTATATAACTTTTGAAGTACTTTTAGTTTAATTTGAATTTGTGTGACACTACCAACCGGTTTTTATTTTTAATTATAAGGAAGTAAATTTATAAATGCCATTCCGAATTTAGAATCTTGTTTCTAAGCAATCATTTTTACTACTTCTTCTAGATTTAGTATATAATAGTTTTTTATAATCAAAATTGTGTTTCTTGATGTTTATAAAATTGTTAGAGTTTGAGGAAGTAAATACAATTTAATTAAGCTACTTGGGTACTTATTTAAGGCAATAGCGTAATTTTCTTTAAAAAAGAACAACAGTTTACAACAGATTATTATTATTCAACCAGGCTATGTAATCTTAGTACCTAACACTCCTTTAATTGTGTAAGGCTTAAATAAAAATAGCGACAGCAAACAGGTTGCAACATTTACTGAAGTTGTAATTCCTGCAGCTATCCACGAGGAAACTATTACCGTAACTTACAATGCAGTCATAAAAAGAAGGATACAGCATATGAAATGCTTTATGCAAATTGTTTACTTTAACCCAAATCACTTCAGCAGCGGCAATAGCAGCAGCCACAATAACAGCACCAGCAATGGCGACTGAAGGAAAAAAAAGAACAGCAGCAGGAACACAAGCCCAAAAGTATGCAATGGGATTGTTTGCACAGCATGCACACGTGTTGCAAGCAACATAAAAATGTGGCAAAGACGAAGGACTAAAGCAAATGCTTACCAGATAATATTAAATGCAAGCAAGAGCTAAGCCAAGTTAAGGAAACGTCGCCATCGCCATCGCGTGTGGATGCTCAGATATTTATATGCAAAACCGCAAAACAAATTTTGGTTGCGGCAAAATGCACTTTGCCAACTTGGCAACTTGGCAAACAAATGAACTCGAACTGGTCGGATCCAGTTCTCGATTCAGCCCCACAGCTGCACATATGTATGCATATGTGTATGTATGTGTTGCTTTTTGTTTTACAAGCAGCTGCAATCTCAGCAGTTGAGCAACTGTGGCTGCTTTTTTATTTGCTTCAAGTATTTCGAACTTCATTGGCGAAGAATTTGCTGGCAAGTTGCCCAGCTGGTCTTGGACGGGCTCTGGCTGCCACTGACAATGTAATCGCTTGTAAGACAAAGCCAGCTTGCATTTAATGGCTCAATTCAAGCATCTTGATTGATTGAGCTGCGATGGAAAACTCATTAAGAACTTTAATTAAATTGAGCTACCCGAAATCCAACAAAGAGTAAACAAGGCAAAAAATAAAACAAAAGCTTATTATTCATAATAAATGTTATGAAGCAGGAGAGATGCATTTTGCTCCGACTTGCAGATGCAACTTAAAGATATTTTAATTTTTAATTTAAATATATCAACGATATTTCATTTCTGTTTTTTTTATTTGATTTAAATTTTTTTAGTGTAAGTTTAATTTTTCATTTTGAAAAGGTTGTTTATTTTTTATGTAACTAGTGATTTTTAACAATTTCTTAAGATGTATTTTTAAAGATGTGTTTAAATTTAGTAACGTTAAATTTTTTAAAGAATAACGATTACTGCAAATATTTGTAAGCTCCATTCAGATATATTTTACAGGATATCAAGATGAAATATGTGCAAAAAATGTGCCAAGGAATTGAGCAAAACATAAAACATGGTAGTCAAAGGGGGTTGTTGAGTGGGAATTGGGGCGTGGGGCAAACTGCTGCTTGACACTTTCTCACTTTCATGAATTATGCCACGTGCTTGTCACCTTTCAGCTTCAGTTTGAAGTCCTTGCCACAGTTGGCTCCTGTTCAGCACCTGTGCAGTGGCTGAGGGGCCACTAAGGTGCAAGTGCCAACTGTTAACTGTTAGGTGGCATGTGCCAGGTGGCAGCTATTGCTGTGGCTTCGTTTAGACTGTGTTTAACATATTAATAAATGATTGTGACAAATGCACAGGCAGTGCCTGCTGCAAGTCTTAAGTACTGCAAATATGATTCTGGTCAGTCAGTCTTACAGTATTCAAAGCCTGCTCTAAAAGACTTTAAAACTTTTTAGCTCGCAACGGTGAAGCGTTTTATTACTTTATTGCTAGAATCCAGCTAATGGTAGAGGAAAACAATAAATAAATAAAGTGTAGGGTGAGTGTAAAACTTTTGTGTGTTAACTTAGCCTGCATGCTCGCAGCAAAAAAAGGTTAGCTGGCTTGAACTTTAAAATCAACTTCTGCTCTGACCATGTATTTTATTCTTCTGCATGATGCGGCCAACGTCAGAAGTCCACGCGAAACAAGTTTCGCTCTCGGACCTAATTGAATCTGAAACTGGGGAAGGCTTTACCCGTCTTATTGTTGATCGTTAAGGACCGGCTTATACCGATCCTATGCTGATTTCTTAGAATTTTCATGCACATTACAGGAATTTCAACAGTGAAAATAATTAATATTGAACTAAATGTTTATAAGAAATAAAAACAAATTAAAAGCCAAGAAATTTCGATATTTAAAGGAGATTTTTGTATTATACCGTCCGATTGTTTTTAAAATTGCAGTTGATATAGGCTTTTGCGAAATTTTGGTGTTGAAGTAAGCGTGTTTGAAAGAATATGTTGGGGGAGTATCCTAGAAATCTTCCTTCCAAGTTAGGTCATTATAAAATGGGAGCGACAGTGGGATTGGTCGAAATTAACCAGATTTTTTAAAGTTCTTTCTAGCGATATAACTTTCAAATTTTGCTACTCCAGCTTTTGACTTGTGTAAGATATATGGCTTAATCGGCTTAAACTATAGATGTATCGCTTTAGGAAGGCAAAGATGGCGTGGCTATCAAATATTCTAATATTACTTTCAAAATTTGGTGCCTCTAGCTCACAAAGAGAGAATATAGACATAAATCAAATTACTAAGCATACGAACAGCTTGGAGGGCATTGTATAAAACCAATATACTATAATACCGAAGGTGTCTCTAAACAAAGTGCACTTCGGTTAATCAGGTCTGGATACCTGGGACCTAATACCGGAAATACGTTAAGACAAAAAGAAAGGTATAATAAATTAATAAAAGTACATACCTATTTGCCGATACTCTTGCTTAACCAAACAAATACGGCAGGCAAGCCAGACCAATCCAATTTCTTTGTTTCATATATATTGCTGTAAGAAATTTTCTTTTTTGCTTAACTGCTAGAGAGGATCTTAAAGTTAGATGTAGGCGGCCATAGTGAAATAAGATGTTTGGATTCTGACGGGAAATGCGGTGCTTAATTCTAGATGATTGCCTTATTTTGATTTGTTGAATCTTTAAATTTTATTATCATCGCATAAGTCCAACTACGACGGGCCTGCTGCTTTTAGAGTTACATAAATATATATTAGTGAAGTAAAATTAATATTATACATAATTTTCTAAATTTAATCAAGTGAAATCGAAGCGGCATTCTCAAGGGTAATAACTTGAGTCCGGCATGTAGTCACGTTATTCTTTTAAATTTTGAATAGTTTATTATTTAATTTAACATACAAGATTCATGCCACACTTCGCTTAGCTAGTAGATGAAGTAGTCATACTGAACTTACTCAGTCAGAGCCCGACCGATCGATTGTAACGTAATAAATGCAGACCGATTGGATTTTGTATAATTTTTGATTTTATTATAAACACTTATACCATATTTTCTCTGTTAGAGTGCATGTCGAGATGAGTCTGTTCGTTTCAAAACACATTCATTTTAAATAATTTAAAAATTGCATCAATTAGTCGAATGAATTTAGAGCTGGGTGTATAAAACAAGATTAAATTCTTGCATAACTTCCCTAGATTTCTTACAAACTTTATTTTTATATTTATATTTATATTTTATTTTTAATTTGAAAATAAAATGCTTTATTCATGTTAAGTTTTATATAAATTAGTTTCTAACTTAAATTTTAACTTTAAATATAATGTTAAATTTTTGTTCTTCAAAAACCTAATTCAAATTAAACACCTTTCTTATTGTTCAGTTTAAGAGATTAATTTAATTTGTAATTTGTCGCACATGAGTCGATTTCAGCGCACCAAGATGAACACCATTCAAAATGCATTGGGCGACGAATTAATCATACAAGACTCACTTACTCAATTTACATACACACACACAAACGCACCCAAACACACACACACACACACACACACATTCAGACGAAACAATGAGTAATTCTCAGTCTGCCTTTAATGCTCGATTCTCGAAATGCACAACGCAAATTAAGTGGAGGAGGAGGGTGTCCGAGAGTGGACTGATATTAAACAGCACATTACTCATACGCCATGTCAGCAGCGAGCGGTCTTTGCCAGGTGCAGCGAATGGTAAGTAAATTTATTTCAAACAATTATGTAGCAATTAACAAACCGATGCCGGCATTTACAGCTGGGCGTGGCAGTTTGGGGCGATGGACAATCTACAGTGCAGCACTTCTATTATTAATGCAATATTTCACAAACTTCCGCGCCGCGTAAGACTATTGGGTCGGCAAGAAGAGAGAAACGGGTGAACTTTAAAGTATTTTAATTTTTCAATAATTCAATTTGTGTTGTGCCAAACTGGCTGCCGTCTGTCTGTTGTCATTGGCGTTTCCCTTTTGCCTGATTTCGTACCTGCCTTGCAGATTAAGCATGCGCCATGTGCGCCGCATTGGACACGTTGCGTGACGCCATTGTGAGCGCAGCATTGCTTGCCATATTGCTGCTTCAACGTAGCAGTGCCTCATAAATTATTTTCATCGCGCATTTAAATTACAATTTGTAATGCTATCTCGTTCATCACACCCTTCTCTCTCCCTATCTTTCTGCCTATCCTTTGTAGGCGTCAGCAAGTAGCCTGTGGCGACTGTTGCACGAGTGTGTGGCATGGCACCTACACTCACTTCAGCCATTTCATGCCACCATTTCCGGCCACGGAGACCACTTCGCAAATTAAGTTGTCAACAATTTTAACCATATCGCGACCATATAATCTTCACACCTAAATTATTTATATATAAAAAGACAGAGCACACACACACACACATGCTCACACACACACATACTCACACACATGCCAACAAGCGAGGCAATAAAACGTTTTGTGCTGTTGTCGAGCCTTTTGTTTAATAAATTATGTAAAATGCGCCAAATTGAATTTGAAATTCATGCAGACTTTTACTGGTTATGGGAATTAAGATATGTCGACAGCCAGACAGCTCGGCAGCCAGACAGGCTCAGACAAGCCCGGACATGCCCGGACAGGCCCTAACATACGGACATGAGAACGCAATGTTTTCAGTTACAGCAACATTAGCCTGGTTAACATACAAATTTTATGTATGCATGTGTGTGTGTGCGCTTTCACACGATAACTTTTTTTTATGTAGGAAGAGCAACAACAATTGGCCCATTTTGGTTTGCAGCTGACTCTTTCTAATTATAAATGTATTCGTTTATTTATTTTTATAATTTTCGTTTTGAAAAAGGGTATACAATTTTTGGTTTATTTCAATATTGACAAAAAAATATCGGTGCAAAATTTGAAGCGAATTCAGTTGCATGTGAACATTAACTAATATTTGAATGTATTTATCTTTTAAATAGTATATTTTATATACCTTTCTGGTATATATAGACATAGATTTTCGTTTTTGGAGCTTTCAAATAAACAATTTTATAGTTTATTAATTGTAGTTCGACTCAATTCTGTTTGATGTATCAAATAACTGGTAAATGCTCTGTTTTATTCGGATAACTAATAAGCACGTTTTAACTGAATTCTTTCCCAGCTTTTCGAAGAAATAGGTAAACAAGAAGTTTTTAGCAGTGACTCAGACTTGTTTTCATATTAAGCTTTGGATCTGTCGAAGTTAGAGTTAAATTATTATTATATTAGGAAAAATATACCGATAGAGATAGAGACTTCAAACTTATAAACTCTCAATGTGTAAGTTAGAGTCGCCAAACTTTGAATCTATGATACTGGTAAGTCCTTAATAACGATATCGATAAAAATTGAATGACCACGCACACTCCGGCTCCCTAAATCGAATCACTTTGAACGTAGATTATTAAGATCGTGATTTATAAGGCACACCCACCCTGTTCTTTGCTACCAGGTTTAACCTGGTAAAGCGTTAAACCTGGTAGCAAAGAACAGGGTGGGTATCCAAGTATTTCGCAGTCAGTTATGCCCGACTACAACGTTTCTCTTGTTTTAAATAAAAGTCGTTTTAAGCTAATGCATTGTTCAAGTATGAACATGAGACGTTGCAAGGCTCAGCTATTTTTTAATGACAAAATATCACATAGAGTCGACTTTCAAGTGGCTGCAGTTAAATAAGAAAACATCACATGAAGTCAACTTTCAAGTGGCTGCATTAGGTTAAGAATACATCTCATGGAGTCGCCTTACAAGCGACTCCGTTAAGATAAGTAAACATAACATGAGGTCGCCTTACAAGCGGCTTCATATGTATTTAGATTTAAGATTTTTGTATAAAATTAAGAAATGCTCGTCAGAGCAAACAGTTCGATTCTAAACGCCGTCTCATCGTGTTGACTACACCCTATACGTGTTTCACACAGCATGTAAACTAACCCAGATTGCAATTAATACGACGTGCATTTCATTTCCAACGAGATGAATGATTATATTCATTTTTAAAGTCATCAAGGTGAATATGCAATTCGTCAGATTGCGATTAACTTAGAAAGTAGAGTTTTTCAAATATTATGATTTGATCTCTTAAGAGCCTTCGTAAAGTTGTCTGATTATCTTGTTCTTGAATATCCAATAATGAAAGTGTAATTTAAATAATTCTTTACCCTTTTCTACGTTTTTTAAATCTTTCGATTCTATTTCATATTGCCGGTTGAATAATACTTCAGCATTTGCGACAATTTGTTTTTCACTTGATATATACAGTTTATCTATAACTATTTTAATTATTGGAGACCATTTTATTTGTTGAAATTATATCTTGACCGGCGTCACTTTGTAGCTCTAACGGCTCTATAAAGATTATTGTTCGCAAGGAGATGTGTGACCGACGCTCACATACTTACATATAAATCATCAAAGTCACCATCTGCATGGAAACGGATCTCTAGTGAACAGTTTATGAAATTGTTGTCACATATTATGTCGTACCTACTTGTTAGACTTTTACTAATTAAAATACATTCTATACTATATAGTTCTTATTCTTATAATCAAGTCTAAGCCATTCCGACAAATCGCAGCACATCACAGCGATATTATTGTCGAAAAGTTTATAAAGTAACTGACTTAAATGGACCATAAAACCCACCCATTGCCAGATGTAAAGCCAGAAGCTGAGTATAGTGCGAAGACTGTACATAAAACTTAACGGTTTGGTGGTTGAGCATTGCGCGTACGAAGAGAATGTGCCAGCATAAACACAATTTATATCAAGTGATGGCCATCAAAGCAAGGACAAGCTTCAAGTCCTTGGCGCAAATCACAACTTGGATTCGTGAAAATAATAATTAGGCGCAGTCGAGCGGCGACCCTCCCAGAAGCCAAAAACAAAGGAGGCCTCACTCAGAATTGCAAATGAAGTGTGAACAAGAGTTTTTTTTTCCATGTCTCTCTCTTTCTCTCTCTCTCTCCCCTTTGCTCGCTATCTCATTACCGTTCTATTTCTGTCCCTCTCTCTCTCTCTCTCTCTCGCTTTATCTGTCTGCATCTCTAGTAACATATCTCTCTGTGGGTGTGCGGAACAACACAAAGGACCGCAAAATGTGTCTTTGGAGACGTTATTAAAAGTTTTTTTTTTTTTTTTCGATGGCTACTTTTTGTGACCGCCATTTACATTAACAGCTTTTCATCCAGTTTTTGGCCAAAATATCAAAATGAAATTGCTGTATAATTTGTACTTTCCACATTTCCTCTTTTTTTGGTATTTTATTTTATTTGTGTTTGCACACTGTCGTCAGAGAAAAGTTTTCTAATAATTTGGGCTGCTTGTCATTTGGCAGCGGCAAAGTGTAAATAAATACGGCCAAGAGTTTCTTATCTAAGCGACCAACGGAGCGCAAACTTAAATTAAAATGTTGGTAGGACATTCGTTGAATTATTCAGTAACTTTTACCAACTGCCGGCAACTCTTTTATTTCCTTGCTCCTTTTTGTTTTGTGGCCAGCAAATGTAAATTTCAGGGCTTTCGTGCTTTTTTGCCTGTTCCAGGACAACGAAGAAAATGAAGTCGGCGGCTCAATGTCTTTTGCTGGGTTCTAGGTGGTCTATAGTAATTAAAAATCAACAAACAGCGTCAAGTATCCTTTTTATTTGTTGATGACATTTTGCTTTCGAAGAGCTTTCCTCGGCACGTGAGTGTTTTCCATGAATAAGTTTCAGTTTGTTGCTTCTATATATACCGAACGATTTAATGACAATTTATTTTCATGACAAACGCAGTAGAGAATATTGCTATACCCCAATTATTAATAGCTTAGGCTTAGAACCTTTAAAGAAAAAATAAACTATTTATAGAAATATCACCCATTGTATATCCCCTTATATCAAAAACTTTAATTTTCATCCAATCCTTCCACGAAAAATAAAATATTATTTATAATACTGTTTTAAAAATATTTTATTATATCGTATTCAGATTAAAATTGATCTAAGTCCGCTAAATATTACAAAATTCTGATAAAATCTCTCAAATAATCTGTAGCCAACAGTTGCCAGCCAAGAGATTTGGAGATATGACTCGTTCCCTTTTATTTTTCCCTTCGAAACGTTTAAGTTAAACTGTCGTAAATTTCAGCTGGGGTCTGCTCAAGGTACAGGGCGGAAGTCGACAAGCTGTAGACATAAAAAATAATACCGCTTGGCAGGCCGCCAAGTGGCGGGAGTGAGCAGTGGATAGGATCGACGGGTGTTTTGGTGGAGGCGGGTGGTTGGTCTTTCATTTGATACAAGAGCTAGGCGTCTGCGGCCAAGAAGTCGAATTGCTGCCTTAGGGAGTTGTTGGGCATAATTCCGCAATTGCCCGCACATGTGACGTAGTCTCGTTTTGTTCTTCACTCAATGTGGCACGCCCCCTTCAATCAGGCACAATGGCTGCCACACAGATGCTGGGCATAAGGCACACTTAACTACGGTCAGTTAGCCTACGCAGTTGGGGCTACTTTGGTCACGCCTACTGGGCCACACACTGCCCTACTTGTTATTTATATTATGAGCACTCAGAGTTGGTGGCTCGTTGGCATACATTTTTTCAAGATTTAAAGGAGCAAAATAAGACAGCAACAACAAAAACCATACAATCTACCGAAGAGAAAAAGATTTTCTCGGCTGTGTGTTTAAATTTCTTTTGCATGGTTTTGTTTGCCAGCGGCTCAAGGAAATTCACAATAACAAAAATGAGGAACTCTTGGCCAATTTAATAAATTACATAAATTGCTTTTGTTTTCCCTTGGCTGCAAGTGTTGCCATGGTATGTGTGTGAAAGTGTGTATTGACGGACATTTTTTGACGCTTTGGTTGTTGGCTTCCTTTGTTGCTCGAGCTGTGCTTTGCTTACACTCAAAGTCAGAAAAGTGTCCTCAAAGCACCATATGTGAAAACATCATTAACTGACATGGCAACAACAACAATATACAATATTTACACCAATAATAAAAACAACAACCAATTGGGCAATGACAACAACTGTTGAGTTTTGCGTTTGCTGCTGGTTTAAGATTCAAAAAGAGTTGCATATCTTGCCTGTGTTGGAGAGTACTCCAATCTTGGGCGCACATGAAGTGTGTTAATAATAAGAAATTAGATTATATAGCTTCTTAGTTAAAGAGCAGACAAAGTAAAAACCAACAAGCCTTAAAATATCTAACAGTCCAAATAATTTAATACAAATGTTCAAAAAATTGTATCAAATAATATTTATTGTAATTGTTTTGAAATTTATACTATTATATTTATATTTAATTCTCTGTTTTAGTAGATTTTAATTTATTTGTTTGTTATAATTTTATTTTTTGTATAATTTAAATACCTCATTTTTAATTTATTTCAATATTTGTTATATTTAACAAACAATGCATGTTCGGTGGACAAGCAAAGCGTTTAGATATCTTATAATTTTCTGCAAGTCCAACATAATGTATAGCCTAACCAAAATTCACTTCCAATTTATCTCAATTTATAGCTGCACTAAATGGACAGAAATGCTGCAAAATCTATAACATTAAACAATGGTTTTAAATGCCCGTTTCACATTCCACACAGACACAGCACTCAAAACGGCACCAATTTAATTACACCCTGGGCCACACATGAACATAGATACGAACACACAATCATATACACACACACACACACACACACACACACATACACGCATTCATGTGCACCTTGAACAAAAAACTTTTCAATACCTGAAATGAAGTTTTGTTAAGGAAGGAGGTACAGTGGAAACTAGCACTAGACTGTCAGCCGAAACACTAAGCGCTTAATCTTGTAAACTTGGCAAAAATGCTTCAAATGCCATAACTAAAATAAGCAGGCGGCAATAGACAAAGAGCCTAGCACACAGAAAAGAAAGAAGCAATGAGGCTGGGTGCAGGTCCCAAAATGCCCTAAAGGGCATAACAGATTCTGAGCAAAAGTTGGCAGAGAGTGCAAGTGCTTGATGCAAATTATTTAGCCTGGAGGTTAACTAGGGTCGTTTAGCAAATGCCTAATACACAAAAAGACTAAGAATACCCGACACAGACCTACGAGAGTTTTTATGAGCGCTTCGCATTGGAATTCATAAGAGTGAGAAAAGCATTTTTCTCTGCGAACTTTCAACAAGGGGGCTCAGAAGGAAAATAAAGTAAGGGTTGCCAACCGCCGGGACCGAGCTCACTGCACAGCTTCACTACCCTAAAAACACACACAACCACCTAACCACCTAACCACCCACCACCCACCACCCACCACCCACCAGCCAACACCCACTAACCAGTTCAACTCACCAACAACAATGACAAGTACAATAAATGCCTTTCAACTGCGGTTTCACATGCACTTGAAGTAAAGTGGGCGGCTGGCTGCCTCAACTTGGGCGTGGCGGCGTGTGCTTCATAAGCTTCAAGTGCAATTTGAAGTGAAGTGAAGCCTCGTCGTAGTATAAACTATGATAGCTTGAGTCGTGCACATACATTCATACATACTTATATGAATAGCCCATACCACTAACCCAGACACTTCTGCTGCTCTGTCACTTTTGCTGTGCCGCCTTGTGGCTTTGCTTAGTTTTGGACTGCATCCCGGTCATGTTAGGCTGCTCTTGCTCTTAATGAAACTTTATCCCTGGAGTGTTAAAAGTATTGCCATTTGTTCGTTCCGTTAAACAACTGTAAGTTTGTGTGTGTGAGTGTGTGTATGGGAGAGTATGTGTTGTGGTTGCACTTATTTTGCTGTGCAAAACATGCGCCATATTCTATTGCGGCACCAAAGGCACAGCTCAAACGATGATGCATGTTAGGAAAACATTTTCCATAACCATTTTAGATGTCTGTCAGCTTTTTTGTTCAGCGTCTTTTAGCGCTTATGCATTTGCTTATGATTAAATTCAAAAACATTTTGTTAGTCTTGCTACATATTCTATATTTATATATGCAACTAGTAGTCACAGTGGGATTACAGTGCTGTTGGGTGGCGAGTTCGTGAAGCGTAGTGAAAAGATCGTCAATATGAAGTCGTCAAAGTCCCGAATACCTAAAATTGTAAAGTTGTCGATCCGTCGAAAAAATAAGTTAATGTTTTATGAAATGGAACATTACGTTGTAAATGCAATAGTCTTATTTCACTGTTATGTACTTATAACTATAATATTAATAACAAACAAGGCATAGCCATAATATATATATATATATATATATATATATATAAACTTAGATTAAAATTGTTGCATATATAAAAATAGTATATATATGGAACATATGGAACATTTACGAGGGCTGTTAATGATATGAATTGAAGGAAGATAGGATGCAAGTAGGCTGAAAAAATGTAACTCGCTATAGATATTATGCGCTAAAGGAAACCATTAGTTAGATAATCTTTCTTATATTTATTTATGTGGACTAAACATAACCCATAAAATAATAAAGGACATTGTAAATTTGGGGAAATTAAAATGAATATTGTGTATAGTTATTATATATCTCTACATTTATTTGTTGTTCTTTGAATTTAGTTACAAAAGAATAAACCTATTGAACTATTTACTTTCTTCATTTAATTCGCTTTTAAAAACACACATAAAAATAAAATAAACCTAAAATAAAAAAATTATTGTAAAAATAGTTTTGAGGCAAGTATACATTGAATAATTTTATAATATTAGCAATAATATATTTTATTTATTTATTATTTACTTTATTTATTTTTATATTTAAATTCGTAAGCTCTGGCTATCCTAACTTTCAGCTCGAGTACGTTATACTCAAAATATTGTTGCAATGTGGTTGACCAACGGAACCAATAAATTGCACCCATCGACAGTGGCTACAGTTTGAATACAAAAACTCAAGTGAACTCAAAATGGAAGTTGCATTTGGTGGAACCAGTCAAAGATCAAGTACGTAACGATTTCGATTGCATTTCTGATTTAGAATTATGTCAATTCGAAGCTTTAATTACGCTAATAAGCGACACCAACAACAAAAAGTACAAAAAATAAATCGAATGTTATAAATAATTTGTGTAGCAGTTCGAGTGGAACCACGGACCGCCAAATCGTAAGTATAAATACAAGCAAAAACATGGTTACTTTTCGAGAGTCGGAAATGGAATCCAAAATCGAGCTGGCACAACACACACTGGGTGGATCAGGGGCAGGTGCAAGGTAAGGCAACTAGACATTCAGACGAGTGTCAGTCAAGTCAGTGAAGGGAGGCGGTTGGCAGATAGTCGAGCAGTCAGCCAGTCAGTCAGTCAGCTTGGCACACACACCCGGAGAGGTAAACATATCAATCTTAATTAAGATTTCAGTTCTCTATCGCTAAGTGCCTGGCACATATTGAGAGTGAAGTCTGTTTGCTACCCACACAAAACGAGGCAAGCACTTGGCGGCATTCTTGTTAGGGCCACATTAGAAAATTGTTGTCTCGTTGTTGTTTTTGATTTTTGCACCACTCTTCTACTTGTTATTATTGTTGTTGTTGGTGGTAAATGTTGTTGGCAGCCCAGAAGTTTATTACTTACTTCCATCGATTGCTCAACTAATTGCAGTTGATGTTTTATTTCGATCCATTTTGGGGTTTCCGTGGCTCCCCCAATGTGTGTGTGTGTTTTTGAGAAAATTCAATCCTTTTAAACGTGAGTTTTTTAGATTTTCACCTTAATTAAGTAAATATGGTTCTTCCTTGAAGTTGTAATCCTTTTTTTTACCAGGTTAAAGTTAAACATGTGTGAGTGGGGTTGGAAATATTAGGTTGGATAAATGATTGGATGAGTGAATGGTTGGTTGTGTAGTTAGATATGGTTACTGTGCAAACTTTGAAGTTGAAAACAGTTCAACGATGTGGCATAAAAATGTGTGACACGTAAACGATTCGAAAATGTTTTATCTAGTTGCTGTCCTTGACGTAGAATTTAATAAGACGTAGTAAGGAGTGAGAGTTCGAGCTTTTAAACTATAAAGTGGCATAAAATACAATTCACTGTAGAAAGTTTCATCAACTAGAATCAAAAATATAATTAATAAATAAAAATCTGTTAGTAAAAATACCGAAGTAATAATAAATAATTACTTATCACTTTATTACTTTAGTTTTATCAACAAGCACTAAATTTATTAATTTTTTACAATTTTCGTATTCTCCATACTATAAAACCAAAAAATAGATATATTAAGTACTTGAACCGGAAGATTTGGCTGGCTAAGGAGAGGTCCCCCTACAAAAAACAATTAACTAAAATGTATTAATTATAATTCACTATTATATCCAGACTCCCTCACATATTTTATATATGTTTGTTTAGGTAAATTCGGAAAATCATGTAAACTCTGACTTTAATATTGGCAGATTTCTTGCTTGTAAACAACAATTCGCAATCAATAAAATTCACTGCTCGCTGCATCTCCATTTATGTAATCTCAATTACAATCACTGGCTGACGCGGGAGCCCCCATCACTGCGGAATATATCAATAAAAGCAATTAAATTTTCTATTAACGAAATCAACTGTGGCAAATGCGGTAAAGGAGGGAGAAGCGAGGCCTCCTCGATAAAAAAAAAAACAACAACGCGAGAACCCCAAAAATGCAGACAAGCTGCAAAACAACATCATCATGATTGTGATGGTCGTGGCCAAACCAGCGCCAACCCCATCATCATCGTCCAAATCAACAAGCAGCGGCAGCAGGAGCAGGATTTTGATGGAGAGGTTAGCTAAGGGGAGCACGGAGTAGGAATCGGCGCATCATCTATAAAAACAATCAAAACCAGGCAGCGGCACTTGCCGGGTTGCCGGCAGTAGCCCTCTGAGTTCATCAAACTTTTCAGCAAAAAAAAAAAATATAAAAAAGGCAAAGGGGGGAAGCTAGGTTCTACTAGGAGTATGTGCGCCAATGTATGTTATTGTTATTGCATTTGTCCAGAAACGCCTACGAAAAGCCCATGGAGCAGCAGGATGCATTTCATTTCGAGCATTGCTGGAGCAGCAACCAATTCTGAACTTGGAAAACAAGTCAGAAAAAAAGAGAAAATTGAGTTGGTAAGTTTTTTTTTTATATTATTTGGCACGAGGCCAAAAACTCTACATCATCGAAAAACATGAGAGCGCTGTAATATTAACATAGAGTGTGAATCGGAAAAACAAATGAACGCTGCGGTGTTGTCTGACGGTGGGCGTGTCTCAGCTGTGCAGCCAAATTAATGGAAACGCAATCACTTTGCGGATAGACCCATCGATGAGCGACACTGAGAAAGAAGTACAGCACCGAATTTATTTTGTATATTCGACTATATCGTCTCGTTGACATATGATTAATATGAATTAAGGTATTAAGAATCTGAAACACAAATATTAACTATCTTTGTTCGTATTGTTTCTGTGCAAGTGCGTATGTGTGATATAAGAAAACTCATTTCTCTCTGTTGGACATCTTAACCGATTAAAACTAATTTTTATACTTTTATACTGAAGGTCTCATGTCTGCTGTCTGTCCGTCTGTATGAAAGCAACGTCTTCAACACCCTTAGAACACCTTCGAGACTTCAAGATGGCTAGGAAATCGATAAAAAAAGATTTTCCCAAATAGATTACTTCACATTTATTCCAAAATTTTAAAGCTACAGTCAAATTATTGGTAGATTGTTTGCGATGTCCTTTAAAGATCGGCATATGCCATTCTCATCTCCACCGCTCACAAATTTTAAATGTTTATATCTTCCGCAGATTTTGAGTTAGAGATTGTTTGATTGATAAATATATAGCCACGGTCACAATGGCGTCCATAATCGCCAAAGTCGATATTTCGGAATGTGTAATTCTATAAATTCATATAAGTCCTACAATTTTAAAGATAGTGTCACCAAAATTGGAATCTTGCTAGTAACAACCTTCAAAGATCGGCATATACATTTTGAAATGCGCATATTTTCCAAAATTTGTTAGCTATAGTCAGCCAATTTTAATAATCCTGTTAACTCTCCCAACAGATCAATAAAAAAAAATTGGATAGCGACTCCAACTCTGACTCCATATACCGATTCACCTGTTAGGGGAAATATATATATATCAAACACCAAATTTGAAAAGTATATTGCTTTCCGTCCACGCCCACAACCACACAACAGTGATAAAAGCTTGTATCTCCCCAATTGAACCTCTACAATTATCAACCTTGAAGTTGATATTACTAAAAACCTACTCTATAATATCTCCCGTATTTTAAAAGATACATATACCAAACTTGGAAGATATGTTACTAGTTCATATCTATCATAATTTGAAAGTCACCCACCAACCCAGCTCATTGCTATCTGTTGTCAGCTGATATCACGTATGGTATCAAAGTATTTCGAAGCTGGCAACGCACGACTGCCATCTTAACTGAATTTTCTACAAATACTTCATAATAAGTAACATTTTAAACATTGTATAAAAAAATGTTATTTATTTTTAATTCAGTTATTATCAATTCCATAGACTTATCAGTTTAATTCTTATGTAAGTTAAATTGAGTATTATCATTTCTTTATAGGGAACATCATCTTTTTGTAAAATTTAATTTCCCTTGCTTTCACTTGTTTTATACCAAAACTATAACAAAAATAAATATTAAACTGCACAAGCTTATATTAGTATGAGTATAATAAAATGTATTAGAGTGCGCATTTCACTAAAACTTAATCAGCTGTATAAATTAAAGCTGACAAACAATAAAATATAGAAGAAAAGGTTCAAGCACTGTCCTTCCGGGCAATTAAATCAACACAATTTTCCAAATTATATTTAAACTACACGCTGCCTTCGACCGATTGTCAAGACTGCCCCTAGGGAGAGCGTGGTGCTTAATTCCCGGTCAAACATTCATACCCACTTGAACCCTCAACTCTGGCCCGAACCAGGACTACACGTCCGGATGTAAAGTGTGAAAAAGCCGATGAAATGTTGTTATCTAAATGCGCAAGGAACTTTTGAGCTGAAAGGATAATACAAGGATGCTGGGACGAAGCCCAAAAGACAAAAGGCACACGCCCAATGCGCTTATTAGAATCCTTTTAAAACTGTTACAACTGCCGCTCTAGGCCGAGTCCTTGGTCTGCTCTAGGTCCTGTGTACAAAATCAATTAAGTCGAATACTTCCTTAAGGATAATTGCTTTTGGAAAGCGAACGCCGCCCGCTCAAAACTTTAAACAATAAACTTCGGCTTCAATAACGAGTTAAGCGAAGCGTTAAGGCCCAATGCCAAAGGGACTTTTCATATCCCTGGAAAATGGTATTACAATTATCAAACGATATGTCTGGCGCTTAGTGGTGACTTTTACAAGTCCATTAATAAATTTGTAATTTTTTCAGAAATATAAATTACAATTTTTATTTAAATCAGCAATTATTGATAGGTGTGACAAGTAGAATTATATTTGTTTATATAGATCTGCTAGGGTATTCAATATTCGGCCACATCGTTTCTTTATCAATTTGGTTCGCATAAATTCAAATAATGTGCGCCAAAAATTCTTAGGGCTAAATCGTTAAAGTTTAACAAGTTAGTTAATTAATATGCTTGGTTCAATAGGGGTTTTCTTCGCAGTGATTTTGAATTGGCTAAGTGATATGTTAATTTGCAATAATAACAGGAAAAAAGTTGCGCATACGCCTTGTGCACCGTGCGGCAATTAAGTCTAATGAATGACGAGCAGCAGGAAACAACAAGAAACAGCATTTGATTTCAGTTTGCCAGCTATTAGCGGTAATTGTAGACTTTTTCAAAAGCGATTCAGTTGAGTGAAATAAGCATGCCCGCTGGGCATAATTTTCGTAAGGAACGCAACGAATACATACAACAACAAAAACACACATGTCGTAGTGGCCGTGGCTGGGAGGAGTTGGCACAATCATAGACACAAACACACACACACAATCACACACACTGATTACTGTGGCAGCTCGTTGGGGTGAACACCCACGTGTTTACAAGCGTTAAGCGGGTCTCCATTAAATGTTATGGCCGAGTTGGAAAACATGGCCATTGGCTGCCAATGGGCAACCAGGTGATAAAGTCTCGAATGTGGCGTGGCAGCAAAATGACCAGACCATTACCACTCTGGCTGAGTCCAAGCACCCGCAACCAGCCCCAAGTTTTTTCATGCCACATTACTTGAGGAGTTTTCGGCTGCACTGCAAAATTTGGTGTGTTAATAGACGTCAAAGTTGTCTTCGAACTTTCTTAAATACGACTAGTTGAGATCAGAGCTTAAAAGTTAAATTGAAAATTAAATTACATATCACTTACAAATAGCATATATTGGGGACCTTTAATAGTCTGTTGGTTTTAAGCTAGGTTAGGACTTACCTATAATGAGAAAGTAAAGAGAATTATAAGTTTTTCATATATAATTTATATGACATAAATTGTCGACATATATTACATAGGCTTAATTTCGTTTTATGTTTGGTGACAGCCAGCGAAAAACATATTTAAATAATTTAATATATATTCAACAAGTGACACCTGAATAGTCGGATATAAGAAACCGCGTACTGCTGCAATATGATTTAAGTGAACTTAAGTTTTTTATTAATAAGCAATAATTAACAGAAATATATGTCATTAAACATAAATATTTAAAAATGAATAATCAATGAAGTTTCTAGTGAAAAATGTACAATATTCAATTCCCAACAAATTTCAATTTTAATTAATTATATAACACATGAAAATATTCACAAAAAACACTGAGTTAATTTGATTACACATGAGAAAGTTAATTGAATGATTTTCACAAGCTTAAGCTAATTGTATGGGCACCTAGGATAAGAATGTCGTTAAGGTGGACCGCCAGGGTATTCGGACAGAAGGATGGCCAGGAGTCCTTTAATATACTGCTCTAAATGTGTGTAACAATTGAATGGTGGATAATACAAACAATGGCCAACCGCGAAACAGCAAAGCGAGTCCACAATTAATAAGCCCAATAGTGGAAATTAATGGAGCTCAGTGAGCTGAGAACTTCAATTTTCGAGTTCTTGGCCCATTGAATCATTAATTGCAGTGTCAGTTGAAGGTTAGCAACCAGGTTGTCCAAATTAACATTCACATTCACATCCACATCGATTAGTGTCCGGGCGCAATGTGCGCCGCAGACAAGCTGTCAGGCGTGTTCACGTCTATTATTTTCAACTTAACAATTGGTAGGGACATGGCCACGCCCACAACTTAAATAGAAAATGGACGACACAGGGCGTAAAAACTGCACAAATGCCGACCTACGAGTTGCTTCCTTCCTGTCGTATAGCCTGTGGACGACTGGCGACCCTTTGTTTAGCGCTGTTCCCGTCTCCCCCTCCTAGTCTTGCTCAGGTGCTACGTTCCTTACCAGCGTTATATCTTTAATGTGCCGCGCTAGCGGACCGTGTGTCCAGCGGAAATGACAACGACAGTGGCAATTACATTGTTGCATGACACAAATAGTGTTGGCCAACGACAACAGCAAAAGTACCAAAAAGAAAAAAAAAAAACAGCGAGCATAATAAAAATAAAATTTGCTGTCCAACAGTTTGTCGTAGCCAACATGTGGAAGTGGAAATAGTAAAGCACAAGAAACAGCAAAGAGGTAAAAATGTAATTGATGTCAAGTCGTAAAACGTGCGATAACATTGCCATTGCTTCATTTATATAATTCGAATTAAATAACCTTTGGCGGGCAAAGTCATATGATGTCGGCTTATAGGGTATGCTAAGCTTCAAAGTATATCGAAGTGCTGAGCACGATAGTGAAACATTATTCAGCGATTCTTATCTAATTCTTCAAGGTTTAAAGTTTATTAAACTGATAGAGAATGGGAGACAGCGAAAGCGCATAGTTGAAAATTAAAAAACTCTTCCTGCACCTTTTTCTTATTAATGAAATGTATGGTTTTTTAAAGTATGGCTTATTATATAGAAGGGAAAAAATAAAGTAGGCATGCCCAGTAAGAGGGCCCGTTTGCTTACATCTAAATTACGATTTTAACAATTTTTCAAATTATTCTTGGTCTGATCATTTTTGATAGCTTGTAAGAATCGTTTTAAAGCTCGTAAAAAGTTCTTTTTGGCTTAGCTATCCTGTTTAACTAAAAAGTTTCACGTACAATAACGCATATCTCGACAGATAGTTCCTACTGCACCTATATAATATATGCTTACTGATATTTTATTAACATAGCTTTAAGCACACCAAAAATACGGATATATGGTAGCTTGGCTATATAGACTTGGCTATTGGTGATGATCTAGAATATAAATAAATGATATTATTAAAAGCTGCATATACTATACAAAAATATAATATGAAGTAACCTTATGAGGTGGAAGTTGCCTTCTTCTATCCATTATATATTATACTTATTTAATTACTAAGTTTTGGAATTTTTTTGTAGAGTATATGCCTTCCTTCTGAATGTGCTGAATGGGTGTTGTTGTTCGTTACCCTTTTAGTTTCACTCTCCCTCACACACACACACACATATACACACAATATATTACGGAGTGCTATCCTAATTGCTTCAAGTTAGCGCCTTTATGGTCAGACAAGCTGGCTGTGCCTTGGCCATGGCTAACTGAGCATTGCCTGCCCATTGACTCGGTCTCGAACTTGAACTCGGACTCCTCCCCACACTAGGAGTTGCGTGTGTACAATAATTATGTCATGCGCGCCTACACAATACAAAATATGGCAACTGATTAACACAGGAAGTTGTAGTATTTGAATTCAAATGTTAAAATCGCTTTTGCGTGCGAGCAAGCGTTCATAAAAATGTTTACAAATATTACAATACCATACAAATATGTATACTTGAAATTACACAATTTTTTAAAAAAGGAATACCAAAAATGGCGAAAGCTTTAAGTAATATATGTTTCCTAACTATGTGTTTACAACCTGTGGTCAAATATATGAATTAAATATACACAAGCAATTATATTTCCGTACTTGTATTTATTTTATATTTGTCTAAAAGAATTTTTTATTTGTTGTACGATTTATACTCAACCTATTTGGAAAACATGTTTCATATAATTGTTTTCTTACTTTATAGTTTAAAGTCACGATTTAACGTAAAATAAGAATTACCAAAAATTCAAAGTCATTAGAAACTGAAATAACTTTAAAAATCGATAAGTTTACCTATTGTGCAACAGCAAAAAAAAAACTTGCTCCGCAAGTGTAAATCTTGTGGTAGAACAATAAATCACACCTCTTGGCAATAAGCAAAACTGATTTTGTTAGGAATTTGTTGACTTGAAATGAGCTGCTAGCCAAGCAACAATATTTCCAAACCTCTGCAGAGATGTTGTTGTTGCTGTTTGCCAATGGCAACAACAATTTATGCTACTTAAGCTTAACACCTCGCTGATTGCCCGACGAAGCGCAGTAATTCGTTTATTTGAATTATATTAATTTTTCCGTTTTTTTTCTTGAAAAATCTAAAAAAAAAATAATAATTTTAGATGAATTTCATGCGCTGGTTTGCATTTTGCGATTTGTTGTTTTTGCTCCTTTCTCAAGCTGAACGATAACTTGTGTCGCCGTGTTGTCAGGACAACAACGGAAAAATATAAAACAACTCGCTAAAAAAATCTACAAAAAAATCAACGCGTAATAATAAATGAGAAGTGGAAAAGTTTTGCCACCAACGTGCTTATTGTCAAGCTCGACCAGGCCATAAAAAACCAACTTCAATAGCAATAAGGCGACAAAAAATGGGAAGAATAAACAACAAAAACAAGAAAACCAAAGCAAAAGAACAACTGGCAAAAGTTCAAGGCACTGACTTTATAGCTGCAATAATGCCTGTAAGGGATCGCCGGGAAAATAGGGGCCGAGAAAAGGTGAGGCACACGCCCCAAAAAACAAAGCGAAGCCGCCGAGTTGCAGCATGACAGACTCAAAAGGACGGGGGGTGTTGTGAGTGGAATGGCGTTGGTAATGTGTTGGGGCACTTTGTTGAGCTAACGAAATGTAACAAAGTGCCGGTTTTGGTTTGGTCTGGTCTGGGTCTGGGACTGGGTCTGGATCCATTGTCCGGCACAGTTGGCTGTCCGTGTCCGTGTCCATGTCCACGTCGCTAACGGGCCTGGTATGTTATGTGGCTTATGCCGGAAATTTGTATTTAGGCGCCAGCGCTGTTGTTTTTGTTTTAGCCACCTTTTTTACACCGATTCGCTTTTGTCGTTGGCCCTTCTGCGCCTCGGGTCCCAGTCAGTTTTATCAAGGCACAACATGTTGTGAATTACCAAAAAAATTTGTGAATCGCAAAGTAAACAACTTTCTCGTGACAAAAATTAAATTAAAATAATTCCAATACAAATTAAATTATTTATTATAATATAAACTAATTTCTTGAAAGCATAAGCATAAGTAAAAATATTAGAAAAGGTCATTTAAACAAATCTATAGTTTTATTTAAAAAAACAAGTAAGAGTGCTGAAGTCAAGCGACCTTGACCACGATATACTCTGAACACATTTGTTAAAAATATTCTAATACAGTTGGCAAATTTCCCTCTAAAAAAGTTTGAACCAAGTATGAGCGGGTTTAGTCATTTCTTATAGCAAGCACAAACTTGTATTTTTATTCAAATTTTTATTCGTTTTTACCTAAGAAACACGTTCATATAGATACAGGCTATATCGACTCGACTGTTGATACTGATCAAGAATATCTCAAATTTATGTTATAAAAAGATATGTTATATTTAATATCGATAATTTTTCTTAAATAGCAAATTAACATAAATAAATTAAGAAATCATTGACAAAAAGCTTTAAATAAATATTTTTTTTTATTTGAAAAATGTAATGCATAAGAACAGACTTATCGAAAATAAAATGTTTTAAATAAATTTACAAATAGAAAAATGCAATGTACATTTAAAAATATTTATGTAATATTTAATGTTGTCCATTCACAACCAGAAAATAAACACAAAACCTAAGATAAACGATATGACAATTGTATTGAATTTTTATAAATTATACTCGAATTAATTACCATATCATATGGCTTATGACTTAATAAATTTAGCGATACTATGCTTAACTCAAAAAGGTTGGAAAATTTAATAACATTCAATGGAACTATAATTGGAGGCAGTTTTGACGTTGGCAAAAAATAAAATTAATCCTTCTCTATTCAATAGCCATTTAAATGGTGGGACAAGGTACGCGTTTTACGGACTCGACAGAGCACAATTGGCAAGGCGTTGCCTGAATGTTTAGACGGGGTAATCATTTCAGGGCGCAAAAACACTGACCTGTCACCTGGTGCCGCCCCAAGGGCTTTATTATAATCCCAGTGGCGTTCCATTGTGTGTTCCCCTTATCGAAAACAAATGGTGTCAACAATGTGCGGGTACAGTTTGATGGACGCCTTGACTTTTATACGCTAATGAGTTTGTTTAAGTAATTTCAATTCATTTGTTAATTTTCAACTATTGTCCTTCTATTGACTCTATTAATGCGGCTGTCATTTCATCACTGAGTCACTCTGTCAGTCTTTTAGTGAGACCCTTTGTTTACCCTCGTAATTTGCTTGCCCGTAAATATCGCAGCAGTTGACCATTTATGTCATTTTGTCATTGTCCTCTGAGACACTTAATTTCACTGACTTCATAGATAGTGCTACTCTAAATAATCGGTGTTTTCATATATACTCTTTTACTCTTTTATACTTTTTATACTCTAGTACATACTCTTTTAATTATTTTATTATTTTTAATCTTTCAGATTGTGGATTATTAAGAGTTGAAAGATTAAAAATAAATAATAAAATAATTAAGAGAAGGAAATAAAAAACAAAACTTTTATAATAGTATAAGATTATTGCACACTCATTATTTAGTTATTAAATCAACCGAAATAAATAAATACAATGAAATACAAAATATTTTAACCATATTACTGAGGTTATTTTTTATTTTATTTTTTTTATAAATTACAGCTCAACTTTGTCAAACGTGCCAAGATCAAATTCTGTGTTTAAAAAATGAACTTAAATCTAAGCATTTTTTATATTATTTTGGCTACATCCATACAATTTTTTCGTTCCATCCCAATGACTGTTTGAATTATGCAAAGGGCTATGAAAATAAAGCCAGCAGTGACTACCGAAATGGGATGATCAACTGGCAAGGTTGCAGCAATATGTGCTGGTGATTGGAGGGGTGCCGTTGGCTGTGTCTGCGCCTTGGAGGCGACTACACGTGGCTTGAAAACAGCGCTTATCGAGGCTGGGGACTTTGGCAACGGCGCAAGCAGAAAGTCAAGCAAATTGATCGATGAAGCCAATTCCTATATGCATTCAGCGATACAATGTGCCGATATTGAACAGATGTACATGCTACAGCAGATGCTGAGCGAACGTGCTAAAATCCTATCAGTAGCGCCACATCTGAGTCGCGTGCCTCATATGCTGATGCCCATTTACAGTTCATCCAGTCTACTGGATGGGTCTGAAGGTATACGATGCAATGGTAGGGATGGCCAATTTGCGTGGATCTCACTTCCTGTCCAAAGAGGCAACGTTGGGCGAGTTGCCGTTTGTGCGACGCGATGGACTGCTTGGCTCCGTGGTCTACTACGATGTGCAGCTGGACGAGGAAAGGATGTGTGTGTAACGGAGCTGTTGACCCGCGACTGTGACAAAGAATGTCAAGGATAAGATGACAAATCACAGCCTTTTCATCTACAGAAGAGTCGTCACAAATGCAAAGGGATCTGACTTTGATGTGTTACGCTATTTGGATGACTATATGTCCGTGCCATAACTATGCCCAGATTGGAGGCACATATTACACTACTCCTATATTATGGCTCCTCGAGTTACGGTCTATTGTTCCCCCATCAAGCATTGACACTGATGCCCCTGTGAATCGTTCGGATGAGCCTGCAAAGCCAAATGCTCAGGAGGTACAATATCTGTTACTTAAGACTCGCGGTATCTTCGACAGCTGTATGCAACTGCATCAAAATCAAGGACTCCGAGGAGTACCCATTTGCCTGCCCGAGATAAGCAGCAATAAGATGATGATGCACTGGCAGGTGAAAATTGTTACACATGTCGCATTATGGTTCTGGATGCCATTAAAGTGGCCTGGCAGCTGGAGCCGCATTTAGATAAGAGCATAACACAGGATCTGCTGGAAGATGGTTACTGTTGCATGTTACCACTTGATCTCGTCAAGTCATACAATCTCCCAATGGATGTGGCAAGGCATCTGGATTCGTATGGCACCAACACTTGCGAGATGCTTTCCCAGTATAATCCCTGCCACAGACGACGACTGCATCCGAACTTCCCCCATATTACAGCCGAGGTGGTGTACGCCTGCCAGCGAAAGAATGCCTGCCTTATGGTGGATGTGATATCCCGTCATCCCTGTATTGCATTTTTGGATGCCAAAGCTGCTGCAGCACAGAACGTTATTGCCACGGAGTTCGGCTGGAGCCCCACCGAGATGAAGCGTGAGCTGAATGCGGACCAACAACTTCTCAAGGAGCAAATGGGTCTGGGCTGCATAGTCCATAAGGAAGAATCCGGCAATATCAGACGACGAATTACCTTGAATAATAATGCTTCTCACTGGGGCTTAACGCAACCGGATGACACCAGAGATGTCACGAACCCGATCAAAGTCACCCAACTCGCCAGCAGCGAAGCGGTCAGACGAAACTAAACTGGGGCTAGTAGTAACCCCATTGTAGTATCCCTCAGCAGTGGCAATGAAAAGAACTTAATACCAAGTCAGCTCACTTGGGACCCAAACTGCAGTGATGTCCACAACTGGCTCAGAATCATGCCGACCCAAAAAGGATGGTGTGGCTAAAACCCCAGAAGACAAGAACCTTACCCCACACCAGACGCAGACCGTCAGCTTTTTACTCCTTATGTTATAGCTGGCATCATTCCCTAGGGATCAGCGGGTAGCCGAAAAGAAACTGCAAACCTGACCTCGAAACTCCAAGAGAATATCTGATACAAAAGGTTAAAGTTGCTGCAAGTATGTCAAAAATATCACAAATATGCTGATATTAATCTGTATCACTTGAGTTGCAAAATTTGTTGGCAGAAACTTTATATATATGCGTACACTCCTAGATAGGCACACTAATCTCATTGGTGTCCGGTGAGGAAGTGTGCGTGTGTGTGTTGGGTGCTTGAATATAAGGAAGCCAACCTAAAACATTAAAAATAACGGTCAAGTTTAAATAAATAACAGATGTATTTTTATGATCAGGTGGGCAGTGAAGCTGAATAAGCTGCAAGTGTCTGTTGCATTTGTAACATTTAAATCTGGCATTTGCTAATTACACTAAAGGGCAACCTGCCGACCAGGTTTACACGACGGCTTACGCGACGGCATCTATCTCGAATCTCTTCAATTTATTATTTTTAAAATTTATTACTGTGTTTGTCGCTAAAAAAGCAACAAATATTTAGGCAAATCTTATTCGTTTTATTTTTTAAGTCATTAGAAAAAATATTTAATTTTAATCGCCAATGCCGATATTTCGAATATTAAAGATAGAGTCATCAAACTTGGAAGGTAACTTTTTGGTAACATCCTTCAATGGCATTTATATTTTCCCACACCTGCCGCCCCAAGAGCTTTGACCATAAATATCTAAAATGCGCATATGTTCCGAAATTTGAAAGCTTAAGTCACCAAAATTTGGAAGTAAGTTACTGGTAACTTCCCTAAGAGATCGATATAAAATTAGACGGTCACGCCCATCCCGACTATTTTAGCCGATACACCTATTACTGTAAGTCGATAAAACTAAACATTTAACAAGCTAGAATCATCAAATTTAAAAGGTACTAACTTCCTTCATAATCCGGGAAAAAATTTGTGGTCTCCCGCACTTTAAGAGATACAGTTACCAAACTTGGATGGAAGATTATTAGGAACTTTCTCTATAATTTTTTTTAGCCACACCCACTCCCGTCTCTTAATTCCCAAAAGCCCATATCTCCTGTAATTTAAAACCAACACTTAACAAACGTCGATGTTATCACGTGGTATAACATATAATAACATATGGTATCAAAGTATTTCGCAGTCGGTAACACCCGACTGCAACGTTCACTCCTGTTTTAATTACGATTGATTAATAATTTAAATTTAAATGATTTCCATAAACTAAAATGCATAAAGACCTGCCTCAAGCTTTAGTACATTATCCAGCTAGTTCTAAAATAAGTACATGTTTATATGCGCAAAATTATATTTATTGATATTAATAATTGCATTTTGTATTCCTTAGCCAGATGTTGTCGGGCAATTTAATTGACAATTTATATGCCTGGCGTTGACACAACAAAATTTACAATTTACAATTTACCATTCCATTTTTGGTATTGATTTTCAATTGAAAGTCACACAACATTTTTTGTTTGCTCTTGATTTTCTTTGGCTGCTGCTCAATTGCCAATTTTTGGCTACTCCCGTTGCTTTTTTTCCAATAAATTAGCCCAATTTTCTTGTCTAATGTGCTTGGTTTTTTTTATTTTTCCTATTTTGAATAATGGTTATGAATGCCGGGTAGACATTTCTTGCATATGCTTATCGTTCATAGATTGCTTTATTTATTGACGCTATCTTTCTACTCATATATATTTTGCACAAATGTTTCTGCGGTTAATATGCAATCCATTTTGAGTAATGGTCGCTCGTTAGCTATGTAAATGAGTTTTTTATGCCTATTTTTGTTTTGAAGTTAGAGACAGCAACCAATTAATTAATTATTATTAATATGAAAATTCAAGACTAACTTCTGAGTTATTATATATAAGCGAGTTTATTTTTATTTTGATCAAGTACGAAATTTGAATTGCCTTAAGTCTTAAATATTACATACATCATTTAAATTCATTTCTATAATATTTTCTATCTTTCAATTACTATATTTCGTTATTCGTTAAAATGTACAGTGAATTTAAGTAAAGAAAAATGTAACTTTTTTAAAAATTAAGTTCTGGCACGAAATCTATTTATGAAGAAAAAGCAAACTGCACTCAGTTTGGAGTAGGACCCACAAAACTCCATAACCAAACCTAATAAGTTGGTCTAGAGCCAAACACTTTCTCTTTCACTTTCCGAGATCCAGTCTCAGTCACCATGGTCTTTATATCGGGCACTGCAATTGGTTCGTATATTTATGCTGATTAGCTACGTTAACAATTTACAGCACGCGAAACTATTTCAACAATTTTAAGCGGCAAAAACTTGCAGCATAAATCGCCACGGAGGCCACATGCCAGACGAACTATCGCCGGTGTTGGTAAATGCCCGAAGTCAGTGAAAATATTTAATAAGCTTCCTCGTGCAGGGTCTAAGGAAGTAATAAGGAAAATGCATGCGGCGCACACGCGACTTCGTAATATTAAGAAAATTCTTGCAATGAAAACCACACACACACACACACACTCAGACATAATGCTTGTTATATAGCAGTCAGGGACATTTAGCATAGGGAGGAAAAAAAATGCTTTCAACGGAAAAAGTGAGAGTTTTGCAATTAGGCATAACCAACTGGTGAATACTCTGATAACAGTTAATAATGGGTGGCAAAACCCTTCTTGAGATAATAAGTTTAGGCTTGATAAGTGTACATTTTGAATCCATCTCGAAAACTGTGCGATATCAAAATATAATGTTAAGAGAAAGTTCCTAGCAATTACCATGTTAATGGCAGTTGTTGTCTGTACATTTTTAAAGGATACAGGTAGATAACACAAATAAAAGATGTGTCCAAGTTAAAACTATGTATCTAATCTTTAAATTTGGTAACCGTATATCGGTTTTTGCTTATCGTTAATATCAATTTTCCAGACCCAAATGAGAAGATTGGTGGGCGGTCAATTTATCGATCTAAAAAGGAGGTATCAAATCCCCAAATTGGATGTCTAGCGGAAATGGACAAACACATATTCTTAAACATGTGGAGCCAGGTAGACTGAAATAGGGGACATCGCACAACACGAATATACTTTGGTATCTTCTCTATTAGAGTATAAAAGATACATTCAAGTACAAAACAAAATGTAAAAACTGTCAAGTGGAAATTATGCGAAAATAGTATGTAATAAAAAATGGTTTTATGTGAGCGCTACGAAATTGAGTTGTGTTTATGGAACTTAGGTGAATGCTGTATCCTGTGTAAGTAAATGTAAAACCTGTGTTGCTTAACAATTATTGGAAAGTCAGGAACTCCATCAAGGCTTTTTTCTGCACTATTCTTATATATGTACAGCATGAGTAATTTTCTTTAAATTATATTTTAGTATTAATAAAAAAATACACGAATTTATGTTTTATTTGTAGTCTTTATTGAAAATTTTAATTTTATAGTCATTTATAATTTTAACATTTGGTGGAAATATTAGTTTCACTCTGAAATCCTACACTTTTACATATATATTAATTTTAAGGTTATCGTATGGCATTCATAATATTCAAAATATTCCTTAATCATTTATATTTGAAAGGCGTCTTTACCATTTTTCGGAAATATGTTTCATAAATTCAAAGAGCAAACCTTCCATTAAACTATTCAATCTTTCGCATTTCTAGGGTCACATATTTCTGTAATATTTTTTCTCTACTATGCATAAAATTATAATATATCTTCAAATATTTAAAGAAATGTATCTAACTAGTTGCGTAACACTCAAGAAGTAAAATAGCGTTTCATAGCCAAAGATTCGGGCACTCAGCTAAGGAACATTGGGCCAAAACGATAAGTAACAAACATGTAAGGACAACAAATGTATATATTATTCAGGACTTGTTGTGGGGAATTTGGGTTGGTATGGGGGAGAGGGGACTGCACGGAGTACTTGGCACAAGGAGATGCACAACTGTCAGATAAGTAAGGAGAGCAGTTTGGCCCGCAGGTGACAAGTTAAACGTCTTGTAAGCATTTGCATTTGTACACAAACAGAAAAACTAAAAAGAAAATATGTATGTTTATATATAATCAAAAAATACTCAAGCTCTTGTATGATAAAAAATAAAATTGTTGAAAATAAATAACTATTTAAAGCAAGAAATGAGACAGACACAGCATTGGCAAAAGGAACATCCTTTATATTCACTTCATTTGTTTTTGTTGGCCATGGCTTAAAGCATATTTGATTATGTCATGAAATATGCTGAAGGATCTAGGCGCTGTGTTTGCCAGGCCAAAGATAAATTTAAGAAATATGCAAATATTGCCCCCGCCCACCAAAGCAACTCTTTCAAGCCTTAAAGCCGTGCTGAAAAGATTAATAATACATTTTTAAATATACATTTTCTGTTTTATATTTGCCGAATGTGGCTGTCCACATAGATAAAGAAAATTGAGATTGCCGTTGCCTTCATAAAATGTTCTATCCTGATTGCTTCTAATGGGAAAAGTAAATGTTTGTTCATGCATATTCATATATAACGCAGCATGCATATTTTTTCATATTTATTGATGAAATTTCAGCATAACTATTTGAAAGGACTCTATAGAAAAGTAAGACAAAGACTTCAAAATATCGATTGTTTGGGATATAGGATGAAAATATGTGTGAATGGTGAAAATATTCACATAATCTCCTATTTTTGTAATGCAATTAATGCATTAAAGTTCTCACTTTTTTTTGAATGTAATTAATAGATTTGACAAAGTCCTTCAGGTAACTAAATAAGAATGATTCGCTCTCATGACTAAAAATGTCAATATCTACTTCGTTGAGTTATAAAAAGGCCAGCCAATATCAAGTTTTAATAATAGAATTGTAGTTTAAAAACATATTTTCATTTAAATTTCAATAATTTATATAAAATTGGATTAAATGGATATTAAAGAGAATGTTTTGTTCTCTTATATTTATTATATTTTTGTTTTGTTTTATTAGTTATTACAGAAAAAAATCGAACATAAAAAAGTATAAGATTATTGTATAAATTTATGTATTTGATGTAATTTAAATATCAACTAAATCCCTTTGGAAAATTAGTGTAGAGTCGGCACTTTAAAATATGCACTTTTGGTCGACACAGCTTAAATATTTATGGTTATGAAGGCGAATCATTATTTAAACACTTGTAATACTTCAGCAAACCCCTCACCCGACGCCAGCCCCACGAATTTTAATCAATTATACGTTATTATGAAGCCCTTGAATAAAAAGAATTCATTAAATTACCAAAGCACTTACCCTTTGAAGGTATCTCGGCTGAAGTGGGCGTGGCATTCATCATTATAAGCACTGCGGACACGGTGTTGATAATGAGCGCAATCCTGGTTAAGCGCCCACATGGATGGAGGCGTGGCCATCGTCGCCCTCGCTCAATTCCTCGTCGTGGACGTGACTCAAGCACAAACATTTTCGAAAAATCTCTGCAATGGGCAATAGGCAAATTTTACTCACAATGCGAAAGCGAGGCTCACTTCACCAGGGACAGAGAAAGAAAGAATCAGTTAGACAGAGGGAGAGAGAGAGAAGGTGAATTTGCAAGAGAGAGGGAGAAACAGAACAGTGGGACATACCAAATTTACTATGGGGTCGGTGTGCTGCGGGAGGGATTAGGTGCGTCGCTGCTGCAGGATCTCTATAGCGTTTTCACCTTTAATCGCCTAAATGGCGCGTAATCAACAACAATAACAACAACCACAATAGCATCAGACAACAACAAAATTGCAATCCACACCAGCGTCGACAGCATTGAAATTGAGCGTCATGATGGCGAGGCTGATGACGTGCGGGTTTGCCAGCACTTAACGGTAATATGGAGTCGACAATCCCTCACCTCCTTTCACCCTACAGACCGGATCTGGATGCGTGGTGTTTTCAAGCCAAAGCCAAAAATGTTGTATACCCTAACAGATTACTCTTTTGCTTGAAAGCCCTCCATGTTTTTTCAAAATTTCTATAACAACCTAATTTTAAAAGTAAACCAAATCTTTAAAAACGAATATTTTATTAATGAAAGATATTTATATTTTTACTATTTCGCTAAATTAAATTAACTTTTTTCTATACATATATTTTTAAAAAATCAATCCGCTTCTGATGAAAATAATATAAAGAAGCTATTGGAACTATTTCAATGAATCTTTTTCTTTAGCTACCTATCATAATAGATTTAATTATAAACTCATCAGATCTCTGTAAAATTTGATGATTTATCTAAATTTCTTTTAAATGTTTGTGCAAATGCTGTGGACATTTTCTAATTGCTTGAACAAAGATTGATATTTTATTAAGCATACTAAAATTGTATTATTTCTCATTTGTGAAATTTTATAATTTTGTAAGCTTAGGTGATTTTTCTCTATGGCATTTTTATAGTTATTTTACAACATATAAGTAAATAATACCAATAGTGATTTTTTTCTTAATATGCCTGAAAGGGTATTAAAAATTCGGCCAGCTATGTTAATTGTATTCCTTTTCTTTGTTGATTTTGTTGGTTGTTGACTGTTGTTGTTGCTACATAGTTTGACTGTAGCTTTTTGACTTGCCAACGTTTGTTTGTTTGCTTGTGTGGAACGTACCCAGAGGGAGCTCAAGAGGACGGCCAAAGGGGGCGTCTTTACTACTGTCGTCGAGCTGTTAGACAAGTACATTTTGAGGCGTTGTTTTGACGCGCTTGTGGGGGAGGGAGGCGTAGTTTCTTTGTTGTTGCCGTCTAGATTAAGTTGAGACAATTAAATGAAATATGCTTAGGCAGCATTTAGACAGTAATTTGATTTTGTGCGTTGCCTTTGATTGTTTCGCTTAACAACTTCGTGGCATGGCCTAAAGGTACTTAAGCTATTGTGATCTTTCTGAGCGAATTTATTGAAAGTTGATTTACGTTCAACACAGCAAACGATTAATTGAAGGTCTTATACCTTAGGCGTTTCATGAAAATTAAAATACTACACTAAGCTATTTAAAATATTAAATGTGAAAATCGACAAATAAACTAAAATATATCCGACAGCTGCGTAATATAATAATTTAATTAACTTTCATTATTTGTTTAACTTGTCTAGCGATTAATCAAATTTTTCACATTCCAATGATGAGAGTTGAACTATAAATGTGAGTTACTAAGCTCTTAGATAATTTAAGATTTAAAATGAATATTATTGGTTAAATTAAAAACAATAACAATAATTTTTAATTTAATTTTAATTTTTAATGAACCATTTGTTTAAAAAACTATTAAATTTGTATATTTTTAAGTTATGTTGGGCTTTTGTTTAAAATATTAAGAGCATTACATACCAAGGACAGACTTTATTAGCTGTTTGCAGTTAACTTAAAAGCCATCAAAGGGAAAAGAAGCCCTCAGATAAATTACCGTTTTGTTTCAATGTGAGATGTCAAACTGTCTTCTCTGTGTGTTGTTTGCAAGCAAATCAACTTTGACAAATGAAATGATTACACAAAGTAAACACAAAACACGTTTAACAAACCACGTGCCAAACAGACAGCTGCCAACACACACAAAAATTTGAAAAACAAAACTCCTTTCCCAAGCGGGGAAGCTTGAAGTAAGGAAAAATGCCAGCGGGCAGCAGTAGCAGTTTAAAACATGGCAGCGTTTACAAGCGGAAAGCCAAAGGAATATTATAAGCAAAACAAGAACAGCTTCAGCAGCAAGGACAGACGACCAAAACGCCAAAACCGAAGGGAAAGCCACCGCACTGCAAAATGGCAATGGAAACACTTCCGCTTCCGGCGCTGCAGGCGTCGTCGCACAGACATCGAGCAAAACGTCGGAAAAGCGTCGAGCGTTAGGCGTTGAGCGTTGAGCGTTGAGTAACACTGAGCTTAACAACGACAGACGCGAGCAGTGCTTCAACAGCAGAAAGCTTGTTAGTGTTGCTCCCCTGTCAAAACGAACTGCAATGAAAAACATTAAAAAAAAAAACAAAAAAAAACTATTTTCGGAATGCTATTTGTAAGAATTTACAGACTGGCAAATACTCTAAAAATATAATATTATTGTGGGAATTCTTGAAACAACTTGTAGGAATATTCACAATTGAAATACGCTATTAAAATGTCATACATTAAATTTATTCAATACATTTAATTTCAAATATTTTCAAAAAATTTTAATAATAGATAAATTATACATTTTTGGAATAAGTTTAAAACCCTACACACTTTATTTATTTTAATTTCTAGACAATTATTTAGGCATTTATTTAATTTTTTTTATTCTATACATTCAGTTTTATACAGGTACAATATTACTATGGGAATATTAATAACTAACTTTTATTAATTTTATATTTTAAAAAAATCAGAACTGCTTCAAAAAACTGCTAAGTATATTATATATAGAAACATTTCAAATGAAATTAATTTATAATTGCATGCAACAAATCTCAACAAACTTTTGAAAATGCGAAAAATTCCAAAAATCAGAAACTGATTTAAAGCTAGAGCATGTAAATTTACATTGCTAAGTTTGTAATCAAATATGTGGGCAAATATAAAATTAAAATAAAAAAACAATATTTTAATTAGTTGTCTTTATTAACCATTTTCACTTTAAAATGTCAATAAGTAAAAAAATAAAATATAATAATCCTGAGCCATTTATTGTCAGTGCTGTGTATAAAACAAAAGCCCTTATGGGCTGAAAGGGCGGGATGAGGAGAATATTCCGGACTTTTACAATGGTGACGAAACGTACAACAATTTTAAACGCTTTTAATATTAAAGCGTTGGGATAGAGTCAAGCAGAGCGACACACGGTATGGTACAGGATGAAGTGGGTAAAGACACAAGGTACAGGGCTCAACGCCGGAGGTGAAACAAACAACAAAATGCAACATGGCTCCAACAAAAGCAACAACAACAATATGCGGTGCTAGGCAAAAAGCCGCGACTGCATGAAAATGCCATGCAAAAAAAAAAAAAAACCAAAGAGAGAGTCTTTTTAGTTCCTCCGACGCCAGTTACAATCTCCTGCTGGCCAGTTGCCCCTGTTGTTGTTGTTGTCGTTTTGCTTTTCGTGACGAAATTGTTTCGTTTAACTGGATTTTCAAATATTTATTGCAACAAATTATTTTGCTGGTTATATGCCTCTTGCCCTCTAAGGCCCACAGCTTTCCACTTTTGTACTGCTTCTGTTTTGCGAGTGGATTTTATGACCATTTAGCTTGTTTCGTTGCATTGCCTGGATTTAAAGTCGAGTTTTTTTTCTCTAAGTGGCCTTTTGCACAATTGGCTACAAATTAGGATATTATATGTGAATTTATATGCATTGCATTTTGTGTGAAAGGATAAACATGATATATCTATAAATCTATAAATTTTAGATCTTTAAATCATAAAATGGAAATTGCAATAATGAAGGGTGAAAATCTACTCATATTAACTATTTTTTGAGTTTTTTGCTTCTTTTTTGTGATTTTAGTCATTGTGGCTCAGGTTTTATCTATACTTATGAACTAGTTTCTATTAAGGGACAGATAAATGACGATCACAAATGTGTTGATGAACTGTCGATCATAAATAAAGCTCAATTAATTCATTTATTAATTCACAGTATTTCCTTTAAGGAGTAATTAGATGAACTGTGCAAATTAAAGTATTTGAGTTTTTAAAGATATTATTTATTGCTTATTAAAATCGATATCAACTTGAAAGTAATTGATTTTATACTTAAACGGTTTTCATTTCCTCTAATTTCAAACCTTTATTTAAGCCAAGCATTCTATCAAAACTTTCACACAAAACAAACAAGCAAACAATGTTTCGCCAGAAGATGAAGACAGGAAGAGATGAGAGGGAGAGAGATAAACTATTTCTAATTACATCAAATTAAGCACACACGCTTGCTGGTGAAGTTGAGTAACGGGATTTCGAGTGCTGGCTGACAATTGCAGTGTGGCGGGACGGACGGGGAAAACTTTCACTTGATGCGTTCAGATCTTTTGCGACGGCTGCCAGAAGCTGGCTGATGAATGAATGAATGACAAAAACACTGGCATCGACGAACACAACGCGACGAACAACATTTCGTATCAAATCGTTTGTGAACGGCAAATGGTAAGCACGGAAACACGTAAACACTCGCGCTACTAGCGTAACAGTTACACAAATGGAGTATGTTGGTTGGACTGGGAGCACACCGAACGCATAGCCGTCCGCACAGAGCGATAACCGATGCAGGACTAAATGCCAATGGCGTTGACTCGATTGGTGGAAAGGCGGTGGACGAACTTCGTTCGTTCGTTTCAAGCTCGTATCTCTGTTCGTCGCTCGTTCGGTTTTTCGAATTTCGAAACTGCTCTAGCAACAAAGAGAGCGCACTAAAGAGCGCCACTGGAAGAAAAGCAAAGCGTTCATTTTGATATGATTTGTGCGAGAGTGAGTGAGTGGCTGTTCGGATGTTTTGGTAGATGAGTAAAGGGGTGGAGTGGTGAAGGACGCGTGAGGCTGTCAAGTGTTTGATTTAGTTGCTTAGTGCGTTGATAGGCGCGCTGTTGATTGGTTACCTTTGTTAAGTTCTACGCTCCGTTGAAGCTTAGGAGTAATGAAGAATTGGGAAGAAAATAATTTATGCAAATAAATGATGACTCCATGTGAATCGCGAATGAAATGATGTTCGTATCAAATGTAAAACAAATGTTATTTTTACAGAAATTTAGATAAGAACTCTCAATTAATAAAATGTAAAAATATTTAAAAATAATAAGTAAAAAAAAAATAATAGATAATTTAATTTATATATGTTAGTATTCCGGGCTGGATATTGTTGAAAACGAATAGGATAGAGCAGAGCACACCCAATAAAATTTATGCAATTATTAAGTATATAGCCGTGTATACTAAACATTAAGTACAAACGAGCTGCAGAGATATTGTCACCAAGCTAGAAAGATTATTTATTTTATAGAAACTTTTTCTTAATTTTCAATACCATAAAATATCACAATTAAAGCAAAAGTTCTTCAGTCACAATTTGGATCTACATTCAAATAGTTATGCTCAGCAACGACAATCTACAAAATGCCCAAATAAACACCAAATACCTACATTTACCCCAACTCCTCTGCTAAACCTCTCTTTGTCAACTAAGTCAACTCTTCATGCATCCAAATTAATACGCACATTCAAAAAAGAAATAAATAAAATAACTGCACAAATTTGTTTATCTGTGAAAGCACACAAAAATTTGCTGTCAAAACCAGCCGCAACGGCAACAACAAAAAGAACAACAACTGACGACAAAGTGGAGTGGCAACCACAATAATATTATTCCACATACGCAGCGCTGGCTGCTGCCAACATTTAGATAAACACAACTATATAAACTTAAAATCTAGCAAAGTTAGAAACTGACCAAAGAGACACTAAAACAAAATGTCAACAAAAACACTTAAATAATAATAATAATTTATACATGCATAGATAAGTTTGTAAGTATGCTCAAATCTTTAGCCAAAATAGTTAAAGCCACGGCTGTTGGCTAAATCTTGACCAACATTTCATATCAGACGGCAGCAACACGTTTGACCCTCCTTTTCATCATTTTTCAAAGAGAAACAACAACGACAATGAAACAACAAAACGAGCAACAGTCCAAGGCTAGTCGAAGATTAAATACTCTTTCACACTGGAGTCCTTCTGCTCTTATTTAAATTATTTACAGCCAGCATAAATAATGATATTATTTCAATCTCTTATTATTAGGGAAAAATATCTTCAAATTGAATTATGTGTGTATATAAGCCATCTAAACTATTTGCTTATGTGAGATCTTTAATTACAATACTAATTAATTATAAATCTGTATATGTACACAAATAAGTACACATAAAAACAAATACCCTTAAATTTTTTAGTTTAAAAAATAATGTACGGTAGAATTAAGAGAAAAAATCTCATTTTTTATACTGCAGACTAGGCGACAAAACAGAAATACCCTCAACGCAAGGGTCTAAAAAGGGACCAAGAACAGACTACGAAACACGCTGATGACGACAATGATGATAGCCAACAAAGCAACAACAACGTTGACAAACGGCACCGTCAAAACTTGTCAGGGTCGTGAGGCCAAGTGGATGGCGGTGGGGAGGGGTGTTACCGGAGGTCAGCTTTAGAAACACTGAAATTTTTTTTGGACTTATGTCGGCTCATTCCGTGTGTGTGTCTTTGTGTGTGTTTGTCAAATCCATTTCAAAGCGCATTAAATGTGCTTAGCAGTTTAGCACAAAATGAGCCCGTTTATAAAAGAGGAAGCAAAATATAAAGGAACTCTTTAGAAAATTAAATGTACAGAGTAAAAACATAACACAGCAAGTAGCAATGATATTATTGTTTGACTATATAATATAAGAACAGACTTTTTGAAACGTTTTTAGAATTTTCTAAATAATCATTAATATTATTAAGACAGTGTTGAGTGTAAAGTCTGCTAAAAAACGACATATATATTTTTTTTTTCTTTATTATTATGTCACTGCGCTGTGACAATTTAATAAATTAATAAAAATATTAGTTGAGTATGGCATACTTATACATTACAGAATTTTTTATATTAATTTTTATGGCCTTTCATTAAAATGATATCAATTTTGAGAGAACCTTCTATGTTTTGTCTAGCAAAATTTTGTTTCATTGATTTGAAAATTTTGTAAGTTCAACTTTTTTAGGCGTTTGTTATCATTTTTAAGGTTGTTATTAGCGAATGTTTTTTTAACTATGATGACAATGAAATATTAATGTGTAAAAGCAAAGCGCATTTCAGGAACTGCTACCAAACTGTCAATCCTGTTATTGTTAGCCAATTGCCAAGTTGCACAACAAGTTCAAAGTAAGAAAAAAAAAAACACACACACTAAAGCGAAATTCAACAAAGAACAAATGCTCTTTGGCTGCAAAGCTGTGTGACCCCCATATCCCTTTTCCAAACCTTTTCCCTTGCAACTCATTCCGCTAAGCGTTATTCCTTCGATAACCTTTCAGAGAACCCTGTGGAGCAGCATTTAGCCGAACTTGTAGGGTGTTGTGCAAGAAACGACACCCCAAAATGCGGACATTAAATGAAAGTTGCACTTTTCTTTTGCTCCTGCACTCGTTTTGTTTTTCAATTCTGCTTCATTTCTAATTTTTTTTTTGCTTGGCAATTGGAAATTGGCTTAAATTGCAGGCGCATAAAAAAAGTGATAAGTAGGGGGTGTTTTTAGCAGGGGCTTTTGGGGCGCAATTCATTCAGCTTCAGTTGCTGTCGCTTAAGTGCCAATTGATTTCTCGGCATGCGGGCGTGCGTGTGTGTGTGTGTGTGTGTGTGTGTGTGTGTGTGTGTGAGTGTGCTTAAAGCGCATTAGCAGCAGAAACATCAACAAAGTTTATTGCATTAAAAGCGCAAATGGTTGCTAAAATTCAAAAGCTCAACAAATATGCGCAAAAAAGACAAATAAAATGCTGTAAGTCAAGCTGCTTACCAAATAGTGAAACAAGCACTGCACTCTTTTATATGGCCAAAAACAACTCAGATGACTGGCAACGCAATTAGGCCAAAACAGCAGCTTGACCAACTCTCTTCTTCTTCTCCTCTCACTCTCTATCTCTCTCCGTCTCCGTCTCTTTCTTTTTTCTCTTTTGCCCTTAAATGGCAGCCCAGATGCAAACACTTTGCCTTTTGTACTCCCTGCTTATGGATGCTTCTCTGTTTTTAGCCTCATCTTGCCAGCCACTTGTAAAGACACAAATTGATCCGAAATGCAGTCAAAGTGAAAATACGAGTATTAGGAAAGCCTCCAATGGCTGCATATAATGCGACCATTTCTGTATTTTAATGGTCTATGCCAAGTTCAACTTCAATTACGGCTTTAAGTGTATCACAAGTAAATCTTTAAGAAGTCAATGAGAAATTTTCAGAAATTTATATATATATATATATATATATATATCTATATATATATATCCATATTCGCTAAGCTAAGATTAATGATCAAATGAAGCAGGTTATACAAAGTCAAGAGTATTCAAGAAAATCCAGCGTTTTAAAAGTCTATTCGGAATCGTAATAAAAATTATATTCTCTCTTCCCTTAAATGTTAAATTATTTATTTATGAAGCCATATTTCTTACTACTGATGACAATTTTATTGTTATTATTTGTCACCATTTATGGAGATTTATAGATATTTATACTTTTCGAATCAATTTATTTTTGTACTTTGTACATTCGAATTATTAAAAATAAATATATACAGAATTCATAAAAATCTTTTACATACATTTTCCCAATTTCTACCAGTAAATAAATGGGAAAAAAGTAGAGGGACAAATTATGCGCACACCCAAATCGTTTATTCCATCGTGACCAATTGACATATATTATGTGTGTGCATGTATGTGTCTGTGTGTGTGTGAGAGAGAGAGAGAGAGAGAGAGAGAGTGGTGTATGTGGCGAAATGGTGAAACGGTTTTATTTTTCCGATTTATGTACCTGTGCAGCAGAAGCTTTGAGCAATCCTTGTTGGCGGCTAAAGTAATAAAAACTTAATGGCAAATATTAAGTACACATTAAACTGATTTATTCAAGTGTGGGTTGTGTCCACAAACAAAGCGTTGCTGAAATTTATTTTTATTCGAGTTTTAAGAGTGTTAGCATGAGATATGCGGTAGCGCAAATGTAACCGTTTAAAGGTTTGTTGTATATAATTTCAATTAAAGTTGTGTTATGTATGAATGTATAACCTGTGTTCCCAATTAAAATATCTTTGAGAGAAAATCACTCGTGTCCCATAAGCAGATGATATTTATTTTATCAACATATTTCTACAGTTCCCCACAATCAAAAATAAGAAAAAAAAAAAAAAAATTTATTATGAATGTTTTTTAAGCAACATGCAAATATTGATTTCTCTCATAAAAGAATTGTCACTGAGTTTTTTTTTTTAAATTAATTATTTTGGTGTTTTTGTCATACATTAAAGCTATATTAGCAGCAGTATTTTTTACAAAATCTCAAAAGTAGTAAAAACTTTAATAATTGATTAAAGCATAAAAAGAATACTTTTCCACACTTCTACCAATTTAAATTAAGTTTAAGGCTGATCTTTTTGAAAGATCTTCATCAAATTTGAATAATTAAAGACAGAGTCACACTACTTGGAAGGTAGCTGGTTGGAAACGCATATATTATATTAATATTAATACAACGCTCGGCGTCCCAGGAACTTCGACCCAGAAATTTGAAATTCACATATCATCCACAATTTGAAGATTATTAGGATTATTAGCCAACTCCAGCCCCCGAAATCTACCACAGCTTTAGTCCAAACCTTTAAATTATTTTTTTTACTGAATCTACATAGCATTGTGGAATGCCACTTTTTTGATATGCTGCTACGTGATTTATGCAACGGTAATTAGTGGCACAAATCATCGAAGGCACGCAATAAATGTGGTCCATTGGCTAAATCAATTGCACACTCTATGCCCGCAAGCAACAGGAAACGTCAAACACTTCAGACTGCAAAAACAATGTGCTCAAGTAGCATGCGACATGTGGCATGTGGCATGTTGCAGACATGTGGGCGGTCCACCTGGTACTATTAGCAACATGTGCTGATGCCATTGTTATCACTGCCATTGTCAACGATAATAACAACAAGAGCAGATGATGCAGAAACAACACTGACAATACCAACACCAATACCAGCAACAACACATGCAACAATAAAACGAACAGGAACAATAACAATGCTTCGTTGCCATCAGGTCAAATTAATGAGCCACAACACTTAACATCAAGTTTCTGCTCTCGGTACAGGACCATTTGAGATATTTCCAGCAATTGAACTTTCTGGATTTATGAAGCGTACTTAAAGGGCTTAAAATGCAATTTATTTTCTACCTTATATTTTTAAATTCTGTTTTTGCTTAATGTTTAATAATTTACATTTTTATTTCTACAAAACATTTTCATTCCCGTTGTTTTTCACGGCTATTTGAAAGCTTGACCTAATCCAAAAATTAAGTGTTCTACACATATCGCTACAAAATAAAATTACCCTTTATACCGAGGGTATAACAATGTTAATAAATAACTAGAGGGTGTAACAATGTTGTTAAGTAATGTGATGATTAATGTTGATGATATATTTAACTCATCTTAATAATTATAGAAAATTCCAAAGAGATCTGACTTAAAAATCTTAGGCAGTCTTAGCATTGTTCGCTATAAGAAACACTTTTATTTCCATAAACACAAAGGTCAATCAACTCAAAAAATTCGTTAAGTTAGCCAGTTCATATGAAAATTTCAATAGGTACCACTGTGCATGGCTGTCAAGCGCAACACTTGCATAAATTAAACACCGCTGGATGTTTAAAGGCAGCCCACTTGTGTGTTGTAGTTGCAGGTGCTGAGCTAGCTGCTGGTGTTACTGTTGGGCAACTGTACATGGTTCTTATTATCAATGCAACCAGACATTTTCAGGGAGAGAGATAGACAGAGAGAGAGAGAGAGAGAGAGAGAGAGATATACAGAGAAAGAGAGTGAGAGATAGGTGCATGCATAAAACATGTATCGGCACTGTGGCAGCAAATTGAATCAATAATATCCAATCATGGGTTAACAATGCGAATTGATTTCTAGCAAGCATGCCACTTATAGGAAGGATGCACTGAATGCACTCTGCCACGACAATGTGCAAACATGACAGTCAAAAGATAACAACAACAGAAACAATTGGCTGTGTTGCTTCACTTGACTTTTGTCTCTCAAGTGTTCATGTAAATATTAATTAAGTTTCGGATTTTGATGCATTGGCCTTGGCAGGACATGGATGAACACTGTGAAAAAAATCGGCCCGAAATATTGAAGAAAAAAAACCGAGAAAACTTTAAAGTTTTTCTAGTTTTAAAGAACGATTACATTTGTAAAATACTTAGCATTTTTGATATAAAATGAATTGTACGACTGCACTTTCAGAAAGCAACTGGCCTGAAACTAGGCAAAAAATCTTAAAATAAAAATGTATTTGAATACTAGTAAATTTGGTAAAGGGATTGGAGTCGAGTCCATTAAATTATACTACTGTCGACCAACATGGAATTAAAAAAGGGAAATGCTTTATTATTAGATAGAGACATCGGTTTTAGAGAAATATTTTCTGAAATTGAAAGTAAATTCTCCTTTGTGGATTTCCCAACAAATTTTATTTCTGACTGTAAGCAAGCACATATATGCGACATTGTGTGATTGAGCTACCTGTGTTATCAGCAATGTTAGTGACTCAGTTAGTAAGATCCCATTGGGTATTGTTTAATCAACTTATGTGCAGCTCAACGCTCCGGAGATTGCTTTTAATTAGTTAACAAAGAAGTTAATTTAATTTGGCTCTCATTTGCATTTGTTATTGTTGTGCTTGCATGGACTCCTCAGAATATATTATTTAACGAAAATTATTATTGTAAAAGGCTGTTTACGGAATGCAAATAAATAAATTGTAGCTGGTGAAATGACTTTTAGCTAACAAATTATTTAATTTAATTGAAAGAAGCCGTATATGAAAATTAAGTGAAAAAATACAAATCAATTATCAGACTGTTCATTATTTTTGACAAAATATCTTCTCCTTCTTTGGTATCAAAGAATAAAAACCACATTTCCAACCTGGTTCCAAATAATTATTTTTCAATTTAGACATAAATAAAACCTTAACGTTATTAAATATGATTAGTGATTATGTTTCGTTCCGAACTTCGCACTTATGGGTAATCGCTATCTGACAATGGAGACGGTGGCAACTCCGCATTTGTCTCTTCGACGCCATCAAGAAAAATAATTACAATGCCCAGAGCAGGACGCAGATTGTCGGGCATGTGAGCATTATCGCCACCCAAGAGAATGACACATGGCCTGCCAGAGATGCCCATGGGCAGCATTCGCGTCACAAATTGCGTTAGCCTGTGCTGGCTTATGCGACGCATCTCCAGTGTGCTAAGGCCGTCCGGCCAGCTTTCCTCGTAGCTACAGCCTAACAGCATCCCCATCAAGCTCATGGGACAACCACAGGCACGCAGGCCCTCTCGCACCGTCTGTACCATGGTTGAGTCCGGCGTCGAGATCAGGCTACCCCAGCTGCGTACCGAACACATGGGCAGACTTCGTCCCCAGCTCATCAGCCAGTAGCGATCCAGCTGATCGCTAAAAGTGCGTATAACGGGATTTGTTGCACGCAGTGTGGCAATATAATGCTGAAGCATTTCCAGCTCACGCCTTTGTTGGACCAGGCGTTGCTCTTGTCGGGACTGCATTTGCTGAAGTTGGGACAAGTCAGTGACTTGTTGCTGGAGCTGCAGACGTAGCTCGAGGACGCAGTTGTGCCTGAACATCTCATCCTTGGGGATCTTCATACCACAGCCCTTAGTGCAGAGAATCTCCACCTTGGGATTGCTCTGACAGCTTTCCACATGGCTGCGATACTGCTCCAACGACATAAGTGCCGAGCAACCGTTTTCTGAGAAGCAACACTTGATCTTCAGCCTTGCTAGCATATTACGCATGAATCGCGGAACAGGCACCAGATGGTCAGGCAGTAGATCGGATCGATCCACTGGACAGATGTGCTTCTCATTCATCCAAGTTTCGATGCAAAAGCGACAGAAGGCGTGCTCACAGCCGGATGACTGCAACGGCTCCTCCAACACATCGGCGCAAATGGGACATAGCAGCTCCTCGTCAACGTGACCAACAATTAATGCCTGATCAAAGCCCATCTTGAATATTGTGATCGCAATATTCAATGCTACTTAGTGCTAATTATATTTATATTTAGCTGCCCAATATACTAAGTATTATTTTTTATAAATTTCGATTCGAAATGTGAAAGTTGTTTCGCTCTTGACGTACTTCTATAATCAGTTCAAATTTCCTGTAAGGTTAGTCAAAGCTTCCTGTGATTCTATCTGTAATTAACAAATAATCTGTGGAATGCTGAAATGTATATATAGTCGCCATATAATTTTGTTAATAGAGTTGTGTTAGCCTTCAAACAGCATTAATATGTAATCTGCGTCGACCAAAATAATTTCCCAATTAAATTTTCCAGTTGCTATATAAGTCAGTAAAAATTATTATTATTATCAGCATTTCATCATTTCATCACTGTATTGCATCAGTAGGGGTAGTTAAAGTAGGGTATCTCCCTGGCTTATGATGTGGTTGCCACCAAATCCGTCTACTGACATCCTTAAAAGTTTAGTATTCTGTTGGAGCCTTATGGTATGGTGAACTGGCATGTGCCTTATTAAGACTTCCAAGTCCATCGTTGGGCAGGCGCGCATTGCTTCTCTCATAAGTGCGCAGGACATTCTCTGCAGCTTTTGCAGCTGTTTTTGCATGGTGATCAGCCATGTTCACCCGAATGCTTCGACTTGTATAAAGTGCTCTGGGGTACTTCTATATCGTATTTTGTAAGTGAATGCCGAAGTTTTATTTACTCCGAGGTACTTAAGTACGCTAATTGATTGTAATATGCTATAAGGCTGAAAGCCATCTTTACCTCATTCTCTGTAACCCGTCTAGTAGAGGGAACGAAGAGTGATTTTGTAGAATTTCGGTTGAGTCCAACCTCCGCCTTTGCCAGTTCCTTGTTATCGGCAGTCCTTACTGAACGTACTGAACTGTGGCACAGAGTGATTTTTCAAATTTGTCCCTGTTCTATGAAAACAATGTCATCGGCTTACCTCTGATACTGAATACTGTTGTTGGCAAGTCCGTTTAGTAGCTCATCTACCAACATTCATTTATTACAGCTTGTTAGAAAGTATGGATCATTGAATGCGACTGAGATATGCTAATTTATATGAACAACCATTTTCAGATCTTTGCCTGTACTATATTCGACAAATCAAATTAAGTAATAGGTTGATGAGATCCATTTTTTGGGACATAACTGAAACAATGATCACTGTTCTGATTATGGTGAGCCAGAAGGACCATGCATTGAAATTCACTCGGTGAGCAATTTAGCCACTAAGATAATATCGTAAATATAAATATCAAACGACGACAACACTATGTTTGCTATTTGCAACGGGCCTAATACGTTATACAAATGGATTATTAATATAATGTCGATGTATCCACATATTTCAGAATGTTTTAATTAAGCTAAACGAAAGAATAATAATTTCAAACAATGCAAAATCCGTTGGTGGTATCAGATTGTAATTGGGTATAAACTTTTCTTTTTATTCGTCCTCTCATAACTCTAGACTGTTATTCAGGTCTGTCGGATAACACTGAAAATTGTATTTTAACACATCATACCAATTATATAGTTAAATAATACTTTTTGTTTATATGAGCTTATCCTCTTTGTATCTTTAGCATAAGTTATTAAAATATTTTAAACATTCGGCTTTCGCTATATTATTATTATAATATTATACAGACCAGTTGGGGTTTTCCAGCACGGCAGCTCATAATGGCTAGATAGAAAAGCAATCAAGCCACCTTCCTGTAGCAGCCTCCAGTTTGCTTCACACTTGAAAACTTTCTCTACAATGTGTATTTAAATTAAATATTATTGTTGAAATAAATTTAATTTGTTAATTTTATTTTGAAATGTTAATGTTCAAAATTTTTTATTTATTTGGCTTTAAAAATATTTTTTATTTATCTATCGTAGTTTCAAGCCTTATCAATTAAATACTCCAAAGCAAAAGAAAAAATTATTAGAACTTTATTTTTACTTGCTCTTGAATACAACATTCATCGGGCTTAAGAGCTGTACTGCAATTTTGGAGACTTGCAACTTCTATAGTGTGCTATAAAAATTATTTCAATTGCAATTTGTAAAACTTTGCCAAATGGTGTCGCCAACTGCCGCAAACTAAAACTGAAACTTTTGCATTTTCATTACAAGTTTTCCTCAATTCGCTGTCAGGCAAAGTACTCTCAATTCAAACTAATGCCAGAAATTAATTTACACAAAAATGAACGTATAAAATGATTCATATACACAGTAAGCTTAGGTAATTGTCACATAATTGGGTGAATTCATTCGATTTGTAATACTTTCTTTGGTTAAATAAAAAAGTAACCAAATATTAATCGATCCTATGGGAACTATATGACATATTAGGCCGATGGTGATTGATCATTATAATTACCAAATTTCCGTATTGATGGATTCAAAAAAGATTATAAATTTCAAATTTTGATATTACACCACATTTATGGGTGATCGCCATATGACAATGATGACGGTGACAACTCCGCAAGTGATTCATTGACGGCATTAATAAATATTATTGCAATGCCCAGAGCAGGATACAGATTCTCTCTGAATATTATCGCCGCCCAAGAGAATGACTCAAACATAAACAATTCTTAATTGTTTATAATTTTCTAGTCAGGATCTTGCTTTGTTTTGTATATACATATATTTAAGGAAAATGGAGTGCAATAATATTTTGCAACATACTCTTATATTTAACTATACATATATAACAAACTCAACCTAAAATATAAACACGAGAAACTTGGAAAGCATTTCATTTATTTTTCATAATTATATTTCTATAAACTAGAAATTCAAACCCTTATATAAAATGTATTTTCTGAGAATGGGCTTAAAATATCTAATATGGCACTGTCTAGCAATAAATAGTTATATTTATTGTATAAAAGAATTAATAAATTTACTATAAGCATTACAAAAAACTGAAAAAAAACTATATTAAATTCATTTGAATCCAACTTAGAGTATAAACAAAATGAAGATGATGAACATACAAATTTGCTTAAATCATTTCCATAGACAAGTGGCAGAAAAGGCTTTGCATATTTATGGCTACAACTGCAGCGGAAGTTATGAAAATTGGAAAACTTGTGCCATAAGCCAAAGCGTTGCCAACTGTTGTCATCATTCAGCTTTGTGTTGCTGTTCATGTTCTAGTTTTGTTGTTGCTGTTGCAAAACAAATATGGCAAATTTTATTTATAAAGTTAAATTTTAACAAATTAACTTCGAATGGAATGTCATACAAACATACAAATAAACTAGCGTATTTGCCACCGTTTTACATTTTACTTATCCTGACTACAACCAGTCTCAACTTTAGTCCATTGAACGTAGCATATCAGATGAATAGTAAATGTTGCACAACCACTCAAGGTACACACTAACTCAGGCACACACACTCACAAGCAGTCAGGCAATAGCATATTGTCATATATGCCAAAATAATTGCAATACATAAGACACACACACAAAATAGATATGCAAACATTTGTACAGACACTGACAATGTGTGCTTATGTGACTCTGAATTTGGTTTTAAATTTCAAATTTGGTTTTGTCCTTCCTTTGGGATATAAGTTTTCATTTTTATTCTCACTTGGCATTTGCGTAGAATTTTTTTGATAACTATACATAACTATCTTGTGTTATTCCTCAAACTTCTGTGTCAAACATTTTAGCTTTGTTGAACTGCAATTTTAGTTTTGTGTGCATAATTAAACATGTGACTAAAGCTTCAAAGTTCCAAAAAATTGCTTATCTGTAAAAGCAGCTATTCTTGGCCTAATGTTGGGTCTACCAGGCTTATTAGCACAATTTTAAATCACTTTTGAAAATGAATACTGAAAACAACAATAAAAAAAATCATTTTATTATATTTTTGTTTTAGCAAAGTTATCTCATTATTATATTGTACTCAATTATGCTACATTTCTAAATAGATTAAATAGACTGCAAACAAATCAATACAATAATTGCATCGATCACGCTATATCTGTGACATTTTTAGCAACAATTAAAATCCACCGTATTTGTAAGATTAAACATTAAACATATAGTAAATATATTCTTGACCACGTTCAACATTCGAGTCGGTATAGCTATTTCCATTCATCCTTCCATCCGTCAATATGTTTCTTCTGTAGAGCCACATACCTACGCCAGCCAGTTAGGATTCTTTTTTATACTCTTAAGCGTCTATACTCTCTATAAGATATGAGTGCACTATAAGACCTGCTTACATTTGGGTGCACAACTTTTAAAACGCAAATTGGCAATACAACTAGAATATATTTATCTACTGTGGTCAGGGCGGATCGTAGGTGATATAGCTCGACTAGGGACTAATTTTGGACTAATTTTACATTAAAATGCCCTCAGAAATTTTCAAGAACTTTTTTTTTGTAATTTAGCATAAATTTCACATTTTATTCTAAATTAAAAATATTTATTGCTTTTTGTAGTATCTGTGTCGCTTGATATTTTTCGATAATAATAGCATTTATCCATTTTCATTTGGCTTCGTTTGATAAAGAAAATCTTAATTAGACAATCGAAAGCAGTGAACCAGGCTAATTTAATAAGTCAAGTACATGCAATAACATTATTCCAATGGAACTAACACAGTTTAATGAAAATCAACAGTTCGGTTTTTCTAGACAGAGTCAAATATGAATGAAGGGCATGTGTTGACGTTGTAACATGCCCTTCATTCATACAACTAATACAACTAATAAAATGTGCATGTGTGTGTGTGTGTGTGTGTGTGTGTGTGTGTGTGTGTGTAGGGTAGTGGGGTGTGAGAGTGTAACGAGCTACAAATGTTTACCGCAAATGTATATTTGCATTTATATTTGTTGTACTCGTCGTGTTGTCATTTCATTGCAAAAAGCGAACGTGACACATTCGCCTCAAGTTGCCAACAAGCCTCAATTACCCATAGCGTAGCCTGACTGTACTTCATATTGATTACACACACTGAGAGCCTCTATAAAGTGTGTTCAATAAGCTGAATACTAGAAACCATTTTTAAGAATTTCTATTATTGGGGCAAGATCGAAAGATCACTTAAAATAAGATATTATATTAGATGTAATTCATCAAGTACTCAGATACTTTATATTGGATTATTATACTCTTATTTCTTTTTTTTTTTATTAAGCACGAGGGAATAACAGAGTCTAAAATATTTTGACGCCATTAAGAAATAACTAAATGAAATGCATTGTAACTAAACAAATTTAATTTGTATTTTGCTGAATTTTTTTTAATATAATCAATTTTTCTTTTTCTTCTGATCGTAGCGCATCGAATGAACTTAAATACCGAAGCTGTAACTTAATTTTACCCCCACTACAAAAATTATCCAAAAATTACCATGAATAACTGTCATTTGGCTGCTGTCCGTCGCGCGATGTTGTTTGGTCCAAGTTATACATATAACATGGGCACGTATATGTGAATGTGGACCGCAGGACATCATCACAAGGGGAGAAAGCCAGAGCGAGGAGGGGTGTGCAGTTACATGTCAGTTGGCAACGGTACATTGCCAAGCGGTCACGTTGGAGTTGTATGACCGGCACGTGCAATTTTTAGCTGGACACAAGCCCTAAACAGTGGACTAAGGACCAAGAACGAAGGACCGACGGCATTTGGTAGGACAATAAGCACAAGTTTCATGCAATAAAATTAACCCAAACGGAACGCACAAAAAAAAAGAACAGGACACGCAGAACGCCGTTACTTCTGCACTGGCTGATAAGATAATTTTATTTGGCTGTTATTGCATAAAGTCATGTGAGCTGCGGAAATAAGTTGAACTAAAGTAAAACGTTACGTGCCACATAGTCACAGCTTATTCGTGACCCAGCATAAGCGTGTAGACAAAAGATGTCTAATAAGTGCGGGTGAAGGTAGGTGCAAATGGATTCTAATAAGATAATTGACTTGTTTGCGTATTGATATAGTTACTTGCTAAGCTGAATCTAAGCTGAAATTAACTTATTCTGCACTATTGGGGAAAGGAAACTAGCTCACCATAAAAAAGAGGCTTTAATCGAATTTCGCAGAGTACTTTTAATTAATAATTCGTTTATTTAATGGGCACCAGCTAGCGATTAGCTTACCAATTTGGGGACAAGAGAAAAGAGATCCCCAACACCTCTCCCGCTTGTTCATCTAGCAAACTTTGGGGCAGGCACGAGGCTTTCGCCTGGCGCAGGGATTCCTCTTACGCCGACAAGCGTCGGGCTTCCGCCTCCGAACGAGTTTAGGCTTGCAGCTGCGTCTGGTTCTGCGGATAGTCATGCGCTTTTTGGGCGGTGGGCGGCGCATGCTCGGCTTGTGCTTCTTTCTCATGTTGCACGCATTATCATTGGCGTAAACGCTTTCGAGGCACTCGCTGCAGCACACAAACCTGCAGTTCGGCACGCTTTCATCATAAGTGTAGATCATCATCGGTGGCTGAGAAGTAGACAGGTATTACATTTACATACATTTTCCTTCGCTTACTGTTTTAATCATACCAACCTCTGATGCGCTCGTCGGAACTGTTTCAGAATCGCACATTTCTTCAAAATAACACGTACATAAAAAATTATAATATCAAAACAAGATGTTATATTCTATGTATTAACACAAGATTTTTGAAAGAAAACGACTAATTTTATTTTGTGTATTTAGCTCAAGCTCTGTAATGTAAATATATAATATTACTTAGGTGTTTCGCAAGAAGAATGAAATTTTCAAACAAAATTCCATGGCCTACTTTGAACTTTTTATAGAATATTGTGAGAAGTTATGCAAGCGTGTCATAGTAGTATCATACTTATATGAGTAACTATTAATAAATATTGTTAAAAATTAATAACCATTTTCAACAGGTGTGTTTCGATCAGCAATATTTTTGATTATCTTCGGTATATATAAGATTGTTATTCTTTCTGTAGAAAATAATGTTATTTTACATTCAATGCAACCATGCATCAGTAACATATGTATGTTAAGTGTCTAATTATCGATAGTCATAATGTTAATTAGTTAGTCTTGAATAAACTTCGTGTGAGTACACAACGCTGGTGCGACTCAGTTTTAATATTTTATCTAGTCATTCCCTGACGCGGGAAAAGGATTATCGCTCCAACACTTTCCTCATTTAACTGTTGTTTTTCGTTTATTTCTCAACATTTTATGTATATTTGTCATTATTTTATTATCATACTGATAATTATAATGGTAAAATTAAAAATTAAATTTAAAATGTATCAGCCCCGCAAACGCATTGCCGCTAAAAAATCATAAATTTGTTTACTGACTTTCTGCCAGCTTACCAATAAAAACTACATAAAACAAATGAAATAACTACAAACAAATAAATAATTATTACCTGAGCATGGAACAAATTAAGCAAAATGCCAAGAGGACTTTGCACTGGATCATTACGCACTCAAGCGGCACTAAATCGCTTGTATTTACAAGTATGCTATGAAAATGAACTTTTTGCACGATATTTGTGCATACTTGGAGTGGGCATTATGAATTAATTACAACGTTTGTAACATAATATTGGGATTTTGCAGTATTTATATATAAGAGCAAAAGTTCATGGATTATTTGATTTAGCATATTCTTAGAATAAAAGCGTTCAAATAAACAACGTGAATAATATACAATTTAATAATTTAATATTTATTGTTAAATATAAAGGGACATTTAGCACATGTCCAAATAAAATACTTTTTAATAAAATAATATTAATCAGTTAAATGAATAGTAAAAAATGTATTTTATTTTAAAACCTATTTAAACTAATAATATTTAACAGATGACATTTACGTCTCCGAATTTCGTTTACTAAACTTTTAATTTTTGTTTTAAAGCGTATGGCAACTTCGTTTTGGTCTCTTTTCTTTTCTGTCGTTATTCCGTTTTTTACATTTTAAGCCGGCCGTTTTGCTGGTATTTTACAAGTGACCGCACACGGTAAAATATTTGGCCAAACCCGAGGCGACGCGCGGCCCTCAACAACAAGAGCGACAACCACAATGCGAAAGCAACGACAACATCAAAAAATACGTTGAGGGTGGTTTTAAGTGCGGAAAGAGCACTTAATACTAATTTGCTTTGCGCCTACGCCGTGGCCTACGACCTGGCGACCCGGCATTTCCGTTCGGATTCGGTGCCAATCTGTGCTGCGCTTAAGTGACCGCAACACGCAGTAGCGGGAGGTGGGGTGGTTGCTCTTGTTGGGCGGGTTAACAGCTTCGGGGCGTCATTTTTATGAGCTAATTAAGTTGTTAGACTTGATGAAAAACTCATTTGGGGCAGCTTCGCTAACAGCAGCCAACCAAATTCCGCTGCATATCTAATTTGCATTAATTAAGAGCAGGCAACGAAAAAAAAAGTTACCAACAAGAGAGAACGTTCCTGTCGAGCGTAACTGACTACGAAATACTCTGATACCAATAAGTTGCTAAGTGTCTAGCCAATAAATACCGATCGTTGTAAGAGGTTTCTAGTGATGTTCCGCACGTTTGCCAGGATTTCGTGTAGGACAGCTTCGGAGATGCGAGGACAAGTGCAAGGAATAATTGTGTAATTCAAAGTTCGATCTATAATTATCTTAATAATTATATTTGTTGAATTAAGATGTGCGATCCTTAATTTTTTTGTATTCAAATTTTTTTAAATGTTACTTAAAGAAGTCGCTTTGAATGACTTGCTATAAAAATAAGATTATAAATGCAACTCTAGTCAACTCTGCAACCAAAATTTGTTTAAATGATTTTGAAAACTTTTTGGAGATCAACATGTTCTTTGCAAAACTATTTGTTTAAAATGCAAAGTCAAGTTGACCGCATACAAATTAATTTTTGGTGCTGATAATATTACATTCTTTGAAGGAAGTCGTTTTAAATTTATAAAGTTGTCATGGAACTGGTCATCTACTCTGTTGCATTGAAAAATAGTGAGTGAATTCATTAAATATTTATTACATTACAAAAGGCTGTTTGTCACACTAAAACAATGGAGTTTTAAATGGTTAAATTACGTTACATTAGCTTATGCCATCTGCAGTGGAAATGAAAATCGATTTATAACACTAGAGTGTTGGGTAATCTTCTTGAATAAATCGAATGATACAACTAATGTTATAAGCCATACGACAATAGAGAGATCGTTTCTCTTATTGCAAATTATAAGATTTATAATTAGAATGACGGTTAAAAGTGACACACCCCTCAAGTTCGAGTCCGTGCTACCCCACTGGGAGTGGTGAACATAGCAGTCTATGTTATAGTAAAACTTCGGTTTGATCTTCGATGAGCTTATAGCTTTGCCGCTTCTACTGGTTTATAGAGCTCTACTGAACAAAAATCTTTGAAAGCGATGCACTTTGTATTTCCTTGGATCCAATCAACTATGCGTGCTGGTGGTGGTCCAGGCTCTGTATTTAGTAGCTCTTTCCACCCACTTTCACTCTTCTCCTTGGGACTCTCTCCTGGGGACTTTTATCGCTTTACACAGGTGTCGTAGTGGGCGTGGTTATCCCATGTTTCATCGATTTTTTAAGGAAGTTACCAGTAACATAGTTTCAAAATTTAATGATTAAGAAAGCTATGCGGCGGCTGGTGTAGGCTTGATCTAAAATAGATTAACTTCATAATTCGTACAGATTGACAGACAGCAGTGAAATTCTCACCAAGCTTGTATATAAGGAAATTCAACAACTTTACTCATTGCTGGTCAATTAATATGAATCATTGGTATTCTTAATTGCAACTAATTGGCAGGCAATTTGCATTCAGATTTATTGGCAGTTAACTTCTTGCGAAACTTTTGGTGCAACAATAGCAGAAATTGGTGCAACACTTTTAACGCCATGTTTAGGGCCAATGCCGCATTTGGCTTTGGCATTTGTTGGCTAACTGCAAAATTTGTGCAAGTAGTTTTGTAATTTGTTCAGCTGTAACTTGGGCTTGGCAACTGAAATGAAAGACGTAACTTTTTAATAGCCACAACTTGAGTAGAGCTCCTCAATTTTTTGACTTCTTGACCAGTCCAATAACTTTTTGTATGTAATGGAAGTTCAAAGTTCTTTAACCGATTTTATTGCATTTTCTTCGTTTCAAGATCGCTAAAAAATCTGTAAAATAGCTATAAATATATATTTAAAGCAAATATGTTGATCAATTTGTCAAAGTTAAAGCTATCTAACAAAGATCACATTGACAATTATAAGAAAAGAATATTATTGAGGAAACAGGACTGATTTGATTCCATACATGTAATCTAACCATTGAATCCAGATACAGATAGGGGCCAGATATTGGAGGCCAAAGAAATCTGTAACTAATAACTCGCACAATTAAAACCAAAACTATGGTCAATTCAGTGTGCGAGCGGAAACCGGGATTTGTAGCGGGGTGGGACCCTACTGGTGGTAGCTCATGCCGGGAGGTGGGGGTGGGTTGTTGCTACCATCCTGATATTCCTTCTGATCATAATTTTATTTATTTAGAGTCCCTTTTATTGGAGTTTAACTCCGAAACAAGCAATTTTTGATCATTCAGCTTCGTTGGTGTTGGTTAGGGGTATCGGGGTGCTAGCTGTTGTTTGCCCCGATAAAGCGCTCTATACCCTCCCAACCAATTGGACTTCCTGCGCTACCGAGTGAAATCGGAAAGTCCCCAAAAGCAAATCCTTTGTTCCCCTAAGCTAACATTTCAGCCAGTAGGAAATAATAACTCAAATTACGTATCCATTTTTCTTAATGATACTAATTATTCAAAAATTTCAGTTTGCTGTACATTCATCTTAACAAGCTAGTTATATAAAAATTACTGTATTAATACTACAAGAAAGTTGTCTATTTTACTTTCGTAACAATTTTTCTCATTTTTATTGTTGTATTTTTATGGCGAACAGTTTTTTTTTATGAGGTTAGATCGGTTTTCGTTGCGGAGGGTTTTTTTTCTTTGCGGTTAAATGTGATAGTCAATTTTCTCATTCTAATTTTTCTGGGATAGTTTCACAAAGTTATTATTTTGTTGCAGAAAAACGTCCGCGGGTTTTTAATGGAAGTCCCTCATTCGGGCTTATAATTTATTTAAAATTTTCACCAGGCGAATCACGTGGTTTTCGATAATTTTTACACCGGCGATGTGTACTTTGATCTTCGACGTGCCTTGAGACCCGAAACAATAGAAAAAGAGACCTTCTCAGAGCGGATCTGGGCTTATATACGTCTGTGGGGGCAAGCTCTTGCCTGCAGAAACTATTCAGCGCTTATCCGCAGGAAAGCTTTCACTTTGAGCAGGGCTTGCTTCCCACAGCGTTTTGATAGTAGCCAAAAGTATGCAACAATTTTTCTATACCTGCACGATGAAAAAAAATCATTGCCTACCCAGATCTACTTTTACATCGCACCCAAAAGTCTGCGATGTACACATAGTCAAAGCTTCAGAGCACCGACCATTACAGTAATCAGTGACTTGATACTGATATTGATTAAAGTTAAGTCACCAAATTCGGCATATGCCACGCCCACCGCCAGAGCCGATAAAGCCGCATATCTCCCTTAATAGTAAAGATAGAGTTTGCAAACGTGCTTCAAAGATAGGCATATATATTTTCAGGACACTTTCACACCACTTCAGCATTAAAAATTTTAAATTCGCATATCTTCCACAAATTGTAAGCTTGAGTCAAAATTTTTTTAAAATAATGTTACTGGAAACGATCGATAAAAGATTTGATGGCCAAGCCCAATCCTCCAAATTAGAAAGGAATATTGCTTTCTGCTAGTGCTCTCTAGTATCATGATCGCACAATTCAAGTATTTGCTTTGGTCTCATTATTTTTATTTAATAGTTTCCCTCTTGTTCTAATGAGCACTATCATTGCTTGCCTACATGATTTTGTGGCACCATTGTCCCACACACACATACTCCCTTTGTTACTGTAACAGACACCGATAGCGGCCCCATGTAGATTTGAAGTGTCGTTAAAAAAGATATTGGGATATTGCGTTATTTATTTGAAAATTCACAAAGATGCAAAGTAGGCACCTACCATGCTAAGGATATTAAAGCCTGATTACCTTTTATCATTACGTCTATTAGTGTAAGATTATGGGGTGGTGAAATGGATTGATTGTTTTGTTTACACCGCTGTTGGACGTTGGTGCGATGTAAAAGTAAATTACAATCTAGGAGTAGATGTAAGGATAGGCAATGATTTTTTTTATAGTTCATTGCGTTCGCCGTGCACGAATAAAAAAAACCGTTGCATGGCTTACTTAGCTTTCAAAAGCGCAGTGGAAAGTAAGCCCAGCTCAAGATAAAAGCTTTGATATATTGAATGCTGAATGCAACGTACGTTTTTAAGCCCAGATCTGCTCTGAAAAGTTCACTTTTCTATTGTATCGGGTCTTGCTAAACGACACATCGCCGTTGCCAAATTGTTTTTTAAACGGCGGAAAAGAAATAAAACGAAAATCTGCACCTTTTTTCTAAAAAAAAATCGAAAAAACGAAAAATTATTTTAAAAAACACATATAAAATGTTTAAACAATTTAAAAAACCATCAACATGCAAAATTTACTAAACCAAGTTAATTAAATCAAATATAGGAAATAACAACAAATCTAAAAAAAAAAATTCCAAGTCAAAAAGCACCATCATCACCCGCACTCATCACAGAAGTGTTGCAGTGCAGTGCCGGGACAACTCTCTGTTTTTTTTTTTTGTAATCTTAAAGTGGTCTGAAACCTATATTTTTTTTAAAGATTTATATCAAATATTTGTTGCATACATTCAAATGCAAAAATTCCCTCGACGGCAAAAGACCTTTCCATAGTGGATGTTCACGTAGGTCACAAAGTTCTTGTTTTCTTAAATAACTTTAATTAAAAGAATGGAAAAAAATACATGATTCAAGGAAATGAATTAACAAAAAAATTAAAAAGAAATATTCGGAAAATAAATAAATGTTAAATTACAATATCATCAGTAATTTTTTTTCTCCATAAATTTTATAATACCGCCATTAAGCCCTAAAAAAAGAAAAAAAAACACAAAAATAACTTATTAATGAAATAATATTTTTGAATTCATAGTCTTTACACACTTCACACTATTAATGTTGTTTTGGCCGTACAACAATTTAAAGCAGCCTATAAGTATGCAATATGAAAAATTATTGAGAACCTCGTTTGTTAAGCAAAAATATGCTACGAGAAAAAAATGTATTGCATAGCTTAGTACACTATTAAAGTCAACAAACAAATAGATACAAAATAAATCGTGAAACAATAGAAAAAATATTATTTAAATTTAACTTAAAAAAAAGTTTCGCAAGTAAATTCGATAAATCCAGGAATTTAGTAATAGATAAAAGTATTTTTATAAAGTTAGTTTTCTTCCTTTTGTTGAAATTATGAATTAACCTTTAAGAATTAATGAATAAATTTGTAAAACTGAATTTATTTCCTAATAATTTCCTTTCCCTCGCACAATTAACATACATTCGTCGATGAAAATACCTAAACTTTTAGAACGTTTTTAAAGTATTCAAGTTAATTAATTAATGTAAATCTTTCGAGCTCTGTAATTCAATTAATTCATGATTTGCTATGCTTTCCTTCTAAAGTTATTTTAAACTGCCTTCAAAGCAAATGTACTTCTCTGGAAAATCCATTCGTCGGAAGAAAAAAGATTTACACTCCCACAGGCAATTAAAAAATGTTTTCTTTGGTTTTTTTTTGCAATTTTAAATTGGATTGTTTTAGCATTTGCCCCTTTATATGTACATCTTTAATATATTCTTAGCCTTGTTTTCAACAGTAAAGAGCAACTTGAACTGCCTTCGCCGGTGCAATTGAAGCTAATCAATTGATGAACATTTTATTTGCGAAGAATGCAAATCAAACAATGTTGATTAATCATGTCTGGCATAACATAATTATTTAGTTAGCCACAACACCACCAACAACAGTTTCCGAAAAAGCGATGGAAAGTAATGAATCCGTTGACAGGCCGGTAAAGAAATGCCATATGTAATGATTGTGTAATGAATATGTTTCTGTTTTGAGGTTGTGAAAAGTTTTTGAGCGGCAAACTTTTGGCAAAAGTGTTACCTTATTGAGCTGCTTAGCGGACTTGGTCGCTGTCGTGATAAATTATGTTAATAATGTTTCCCAAGCAACTTGCCAGAAAGTTGAGCAGAGCAAAACTTTTCGCTTACTGCTCATCCCCATTCGCGCCCACTTCCCCAAAAAAATTCTTGTCAAGAATCATGCCACGTTCTAGACCAGCAACCTTCCCCGTTCAGTATTCTTCTTCTCCTGTTAGCTCATTTTCAACCATAATATTGTGTGCATCTCATATTGAGTGGTATCCCTAAGTAGTTGGCCACCGATGCGGTGTCAACAACGCATACTTTATTAATTCACTTAGCAAAGTGTAATCCTATCACGTCCATAAGATTATGGTTTTGAGAATCTTTAATATTTTTCTTGTTGCCAGGACAGCGCCCACCACGCGTTTGCCAGCCAATTGCTGTTCTTGTTATGCCTCTTCTTGATTTTGTTGCATGTTTATGGAAATTATAGTGGCAGTCGAGGCAGCAGCGAACAGACTTGATTTTGGCTTTCGCCTTGGCTTTGGCTTTGGCAGACAGCGCCATGCATAACAATGACTTTAGTGGAGGCAACTTTGGCTACGCTTACTCAAGTTTGAAGTTTGTGCCGTATTAATGCTCGCTACCAGCATGTGTAACCTTTTTTCAGTTCTTTCACACATCTAAGTAGATTTTTAGATTCGGTATGCTGGTTCCTTTCCTGGCAATTTAGTTTCTAAGCTATTTGCTTTCCCGATAATTAAAATATTGCAAATGTTTCCGGTCCATCTCCAACGCGTCAAGTGTGCTGAGTTTAGTGATTTTATGTGAATACAATATTACTTTTAGTCCTTTCAGGATTTTCTTTACAAAATATGGCTAAAAAAAAATTGCTTAATATATCTATATAATGCACTTTTAATACACTTGTAAGCGTCTAACTTAAGTTATTCGTAAAAAAAATATTTGTTGCCAGCAGACAGTTCTGCTTATTAAATAAATGAAATAAGTTTGATATGCGCTGTGGTATTCTAGAACTAATATTTTAAATTTGAAGTCACTACGTTTTTTAGCCTCTGAGATTGCCTTTTTATAAATATGGAATATATATATATACTTTATGGGGTTGAATATGCTTGGTTTTTTTTTTATTTTTTAAAATAGATGGTTTAGTATCAATACCTAAATAACTTTTAGTTGATATGAATTCATATTTCGAATATGAATTCGGTTTAATTTGCCCTTGAGATCTAATTGTTTATGTTTAATTGCTAATAAATGCTTTTGGTGGCCTTGGCACACATATTCAACATCACAGTGATTGCCCACAAACATATGTGTGTGGGATGTGTGTTTGAATGGATTATGTGTAGCCCACTTGGCACAGTCTTCGCTTTTGTTGTCCATTTGGCATGGGCTTTTCCTCCTACTAATTGCTTGGCAAATATGTTCACATCAACATTCGCACACAGCGTCGGCATTAAAACTGCAAAATGTTTGCGACGAGAATACGACGTGCGGCTGGCTCAGATGTAAGCAGCGAAAATATTTTAAATATTGCCTTTTGTTACTTTTCAGCAGAATGTAGTTCTTCGGTTACTTGTTTCGCTCTTTGTTTTTGCTTTTTGTGTTTAAACCAAAGACCTTGGAAGCAAAGTACTTAAAATCAAAAAATGGAGGCAAATTCTTTCTTTCTTTATTTGTACTTATGAGCTCGAATTTTTTCTGTAACTATTTAAATGCATTTAATTAAATAACTACAAGCATTAAACATGAACCTTTTTTTTAGTTAACCTAGCAAGTTTGACTATAAATTTCTAGGGCTGAAGTACGTGGGGACATCGGGACAGAAATAGATTACCAGCAAGTAACCTTCCACGTTTGGTAACTCTATCTTCAAAATATGAGGATTTATCAGCTTTGGCGATTATAGGCTCAGGACTGGGCGTGGCAGTACAAATTTATCTTATCAGTTGGACAAACAGCTTGTCGAATATCGCACAAAATCAATATACTCTTAGAAGTTCGGTATCAAAGTACAACAATTATTGGTAAAAATTTATAAATAACATAGATATTTAAATACAACACCGTCAAAAGCCAATTATCAAAGTGTAACTGCAAAATAAAATTATTTAAATCTTTTAGTTCAAATTCTCATCCCAAGAACACGATACACAACCAATTTATGTTGTAAATATTAGTTAAATAAAAAAAAAATACACTCTTTCGGAAGACTGATAATTTAATCGTGATTATTTTTACATTATTTCAGAAATCTCCTTCAAATATCGATGTTTTTTGGGTTATATCCATCCTGTTCTGAGGCACCTGTAATCAGATGGAACTACATATCTGTATCGGAGTATTTCCGATACGGAGTGCCATACCAAACTTAAAATTTATTTATTCGATGGTACAGTGGCTTTGTAATAAATTATTATTTCCTGAATGATATGAATATATATATAAAGCGGTGCATCCGTAAATTGAACAGCAGATTGAAGACACTTCTTGATATGTATTCTTGCTGCTTTGAGAGGCTTACATTGTGCTGAGAACCGTTAAGATGGCAATTGTATACACAAAAAGCAAAAGCAATTATGCAGCCTTGTTTGCCAACAAAAAAAACTGTGGGAGTTCCAGCCGAAACATGTCCATGTCCGGTGCAATAAACATTCATTACGTATTGCCGAATGCCACAAACAGAACTGGGCAACAACAATAACAACACATTCTGCACATTGAGGATGCCTTAGTTTTTATGGTGCAGCTGCCACTTGGCAGGCAGCAGACGGCTATGAAATCAGAGCAGTACACATACGCAAACTTACACACACATGAAAAATATCTTGAGAGTCGTGTAAGAAGGAGCCGCTGTGGGATTGTAAATGAAATCGCCAACCGTCTGTTACTGTTCGGAATTGAACAATAAAATAAATGATATTTGCTCAAGTGACTGGGCTACGGTTTTAAATTCAATAAAATTTTATGAAAATGCTTCGATTAAGTTGTGCATATATGCCTTTATATATATATACACATATATATAAAATGTCGCATGCGAACCCAACAAAAAAAGGTCAAACCGTTTGCTATATTGACTTTTATGACAACGGTCCTAGTGGACGTAAAATGAAAACTATATAATCAGCGTTAAAAGTGCAACAGCTGATGCAACAATCGAAGAAAAACGGAAAAACATATTTCAGTCCCTCTAAGATATATAATATTATATGTGAGAAAAAAAAATGCCATTTATTAAATGGAATTTAAACAAAAGACGGTAATATTTAATTTCATTCTATGTATAATTAAAATGTATTATGTTTTGTAAATATTTATGAAATTATGAAACAAATTATTTATTATACGGTTATACATGTCTTGGAATCACCATAAACATATATTTTAATTAAATAAATTAATGATTTTCTGTTTTAGTTTTTGTCTTTCAACTGCGCCTGGGTCTTTGACAAGTCTTGAACTTCTTGTCGACGCAGTCAGAGTTATCGGTTTAATCGCTTTCTCTGCAGCACTCAGTGCTGCAAATGGATCAAATAAGATCATATTTAGGGGCTAGAAGGCGATCTTAAAATACATTTGATCATAACGGGAAACGGCTTTTCTTTTACTTACTACTTTGAACAAAATTTTTGGACGAATCCATAGTTTTTCTTTGACTAATAGAAACGTTCTTATCAGACAAAAATAGCTATATAGATAACTATATTATATAGACAATTTATTAGTCGCCAACCACTTTAAAAATGAAATACAAATGCTTAAGGCTCATGGCATTATGACATAATATATCTATACCTGACAACTATATTATGATAGTTTGAGTAAATCTATGAAAAACTTTGTTTATTTGTAAGACATCTGAATTAAACTATTAACGTATGTTCTTTACAACAAATGTTTCTAATAACAAAGCTGTTCTTTTGAATTGTTCCATTATATGTATTTCAAAACTACAAATGGATTTGGCTCAGTGCCCAATTTTAATTAAAAATTGTATTACTTATTAAACTTATTTGTGCGTTTGTAAATTTATATGATTTTTGTAGCTTATTCTGGCAGCTGCTGCTGCAGCGTGTGACAAATGCACTGCCATGTGTGACATTTATTAAAAATTGTTAAGGTGCCGCCTTCGATTGTTCGCCATGCTTGCTAATAAATTAGCTCGCATTTAAAATGGGAAATTTCCAAGCGGAAAAATACATTCATATGTAAGTACGTCCGTATGTGAATGCCAGCCAGTATGGAGGACACACCATGTGCACAAATAAATCATTTACGCCAGTCGTATGATTCAAGAGGATTTCAATAAATTAAATAATCAATTGATAAAAGAAAACAAAAATAAACAAAATTTAAAATATTGTTTTTCATCAATATAAATATTGATTTGATTAATACAGTATAAAATAAAGAATTTAATGTCAATTATTAGAAATACTCAATAGTAATTACCAATATTTTGTAAAATGTTCAAAAATAAAAATAAAAATTAAGAAAATGAGTTGTTAATATACTTACACATATTTTTAGGACTTTAAAGAATCCTTAATTCTGACTCAGGTACAAGTAAAGTATTAGTTCTGATGGCAGCTAAACTAAATGAAATTAACATAAGAAAGTCCCTGCATATCACATGTTTATTTAAGCAGGAGAGAACGCTCCAGGGTGCTGCGACACTCGAGTTCAGCTTTTAAGGCCTTTCTCACATTTACTTAAGTTATTTGACTTGTATTTTGCTGTTTTCTTCTTTGTCTGTCGCAGAGCCCCCGAGCAGAAAGAGGGCCAAGGATGCACCACACATGATACATTTTGTTCGGGCTCCCCTTTTTTTCTGTTATTGCCAAAACAGTGGAATTTTGGGTATGCTGTGTCTTGTACGCTGATTCCTATTTTATAAGCAGAGCCGAAGCCAGAGCCCTGGGAGTACGGAGCGTGTCAGTGTTAGCATTAGAGCCTGACATGCCTGCAGGGACAATGCTACCAGAGTGTCAGAGCGTTGAGGTATGTAAAGGGTATTGATGTGTGTACTGCTTAAAGACTGTGTTGTTGTTGCTTGTTCTCGTTGCCTTCTCTCGACTTGATTGGGTCTTATGCACAGTTTGTTTTCGCCTGTGTGTTGCTTAATAGCCATAGGCGCTCAGCCACGTGGCACACATGCTTAATTTAAGTGACGCCAGCGATAAGCAGATAAGCAGCGTTTGATGTTCAAGTCTTTGGCCTTAAATTACGTCTTTCTATATTTTATATTGTGAAAAGTGTGCTTTACAGATGAGACGGTAGCAGCTTAAACTTGGCTAAGTGCTGAGTCAACATGAACTTTGACGTCATCATTGCTTGTTGTCATATGTGTTGTTGCTGTTATCTCCTTCTTTATTTTGTCGTTCACCTTTATTTACGCTACGATTTATTTATTCAAAAGCACAACAATTTTCACATTTTTTTATACATACATTTATATGCATATATATTTATTTGGCTTTTAGCTAAACTTGAAGTCTAGTCTTTTGTGCCAACTACCAATTCAATGGGCTCCATTCATGAGCTGTCTGAGTTTTATTTTTGCTTTATTACCTTTTTTTATTTATTTGGTCTGTCGCTTTTGACTTGTTTGCTTTTTCATGGAAGTCTGTCCAAATGCTGAGCGAATGCTCACTTCATGCATGCGAGTGTATGTGTGTGTGAATATATGACTGTGTGAGTATAAAAGCAAGTCATTGCTGTTATATCACAGCGCAGTCGACGTCATTATATGAAGAAGCATATATTTACCCATACACATAATAAGTATTTGTATAGAAGTATCTGTTAAGGCTTGCTTTAGAGATACTTGATGATCTAACGCAGATTAAAGTTTGAAAAAATATGCATTGGCAAATTTTTCACTTGTATTGAACATTCGTCGCATATCCCGAGTTTCCTCAATTAAGTAGATGCCACGAACGCAATGGAAATCTTTATTTTTCTTCGAAGCTTCATCCTCCTCAGATTGACATATGCAATATGAATTTTATTATGTTAATTTAATATTTGTTTTAAGTTTGTGCAAGATAAATATGGTAAATTATAGCTTTATTTTACATTTATTTTACTTAATTTTTATTTAAATGCCTATTTAAACTTAATGTGTGTAATTTTTAAAGATTTGATTTGATGTTATCTTCATTTCAGCTAGAAGTGAATGAGTAATGAATGAGTACTGTTAGAAAATGTATTATACTGAAAATAAACTCCATTAGGCTGGCTTTAAAAAAATCTATAGTTATATTCTTGCCTTTCTAGCTGTTCATCAACAACACTTTTAGTCAACTTTAATTAGACGTCAGCCCCCTGCATAAAATGCAAAATCACTGCTGAGAGGCTTTTGTACAACAATTCAAAGCTAATGCAAAAGAAATATGCATTATGCAGGACAATTAAAGCGCACGGCGCCACTTGAAGGCATCTATCTGTTAGTCAGTTGATTTCACTGCTGATTTTAAGAATTCCGATTTCGATTGCCCAATTCCAAGTTAAGCACACCCAATACCAAAATCTTCGCCGCCATACATAAATTATGAATTTTATTTGCGCAGACATTTGCGCGAACACACACGAACATATACACACACCCACTCACACATCAATGGACTCATATACACACACCATTCAAGCGGTACTTCTAAAATTAGGCAACAAAAATTATAATTATGATGTGTTCATTGTTTTCATTCGCCTCGTTGCCAAAGGCAATTTGCCATATATGCAATATAAACACAAAGATCAAGCTCCTACAAGCACACAATTACACACGCACACACTCACGTACAAAGTGTGTGTAACTTTTTCGCCTGCTCAACTTTTCAAGTGCTTACAAATAGCCTTTTGTTAGGTAATACCTACAGAGACGGATATATTAATATTGAGAAGACTTTGGTAACGCTTAATAAGAAACAATAAGAATTGGGATTTTCAAAATATTTGATTGTTTCATCTTCTACTAATCAAAATATGATAAACATAAATATAAATAAGAAAATATATATAAATATATATTTCAACTTTTTCAGGGCAAGTGTCCGTCTAATCTGCTGCTGAGTTGTAAAAATGAAAGTATCCATTAAAAATAATAAGAATATACAGAAATATCAATATATTTTATAATATTATAATACGCTTTTTAAATGAAATACAATGAATAGGTGAAGGTATAAAAATAAGGGTATCTATGTTGTGTGCTATAAAACCAAAAAGATTTTTATTTACTGTTGGTTTTTGTCTTTTGGCAAAAGAATTTTGTTTACAGATCGTTCTGCTAATCACATGCAAATCCTTTTAAGTCGCAATGACTTTGTGACTCAGGCGCATAATAAGCTCATTTGTAATGGAAATAAGTACACACACACACACACACACACACATAGGAATGTGTGGGAGACTGTTTGTGTTTGTAATAGCTGCAGGTTATTTGGCATAACCTTTTTTGTAGCTGTCTCTGGCATTGCCAGAGTGTGTGTGCAGTTAGTCCCTATTATTTATGACATGTGTGGGGTGCGTGTGTGTGTTGCCATGGCATATTAAAATAAGAATCTAATGTTCATTTTATGCGCGTAATTTACGCAGCCAGACAAAAAAACATCTGAGCAATGCGTGAGCATCATTTGTACTGTAACATAGACTCACTTTTATCAGGTACTGCTTCCAACCCGGTTCTATAACGATGTGTGACTCTGCAAATTGTGTTTGTTGTGTGTGCGCATGTGTGTAAACAGCTTCTGGGCATTAAGTTTAAATGAATTTGTATTTGTTTTGATTAAATAAACTCAATATATATCTAACTAATATTAACATTTAACTGTTGCTTGACATATCAACAGAAAAGGTTTTATTTATCAATCGTAAATATTCATTACTCATAAAATGTCAAAAATTACAATATTTTAGTATTTAGTGGCCGTAAACATATATTGAAAACGCTATTTTATAGTTATCAAGTACATTACATTAGTGTTTTGAAATATACATTCCAAATTATATAAAAAGCTATATATAATCCAATGGGGTAACTATTTAATTTTCAAGGTGCATATGTAAATGCTATCCGAACTTTTTAGTTATTTGTACAAAATCTTGGGCACGCTTCAACATTTTTGATAAACGTCAGCTATTATTTTCTGGCATTAAAAAAAAACGAAAAAAATAAAATAATAATAATAAAGTAGAATAATAAGTAAGCTTCGATTTTTGTGAGCAAGAAACACTTACACTTTTGATCAGAAACTCACAACATATCCACAATTACCAACACATAGCACATAGTTATACCGAAAAACATTCTTTTAAGTTGTGTGAAATATAGTATACTATACTATATATAGAATGCGCGGCGACTTTAATCTGCTCAATTTCGAGACTTTCGCGGAATATCTGGAATCGTTTACTAGACCAGAGGAATACCGTTACTTGGGAAACAGGAAAGTCATAAATTCGCTTGTGAAACTCGGCTATCGTACTAATGCCACCATACATGAGGAGGAGGATTTCTACAGGCTCAAAAAGTATCTGACGGAATTAATCAACCCAAAAAAATCAACAGTAAAACTCTTTGGCAGTTATCTGACGAGCGATGATCCAGCGCTAGTTGCGTTAGCTGAACGTGAGGAGCGCAATTTACAAAAGAAGTTATCGGTAAATGAAAGTAGTGGAAAGTAGCTAACAAATTACACGATTAATTTGAAACTGTCACTTGCCATAGACAATTATCTTTTTGCAAGTGCGGCAGCGCAGTGGCTTCGACATATCAGGTTACATCGACTACGCGGATAGCTTGCTAGCCGCCAGTCTCCACATGCTGGGTGCCACCAATTGGAAGGCTGTCTTCGAGGGACGCATTATGCTGCGACCCAAACGCACCCATTTGAGCTTCTTTGACTGGCACAGTGGCACTATTTGCTACAATCCAAGCAACAACTACGAAGTCATGCACCACGGCGCTTCGCTGATGTTTAAGCATCTTGGCGATCACAAGCTCATCCCAGTTACGAACGCCGATAGTTGTCACAAGGATAATGTAAAACGCACATTCATCCGTTCGCCGATGTATAATTGTTTAATTTTATATGATCACATTGTGAGAAAGGCCACATAAGTTGTAAAATAAATCAAATGGAAAATATATCTATATATTCAAATTGATATAAAGGCCATTTTCTTATTTATTAGAACATTTGTTACAAAGAGTGATTTTACAACTCATATCTCGTCAGATATATCTATGGAGAACTTGCTGTACGAATCCAACTCAATACTTTTCATTTATTGATGAAATCTTATCAGTCTCGGACTGCCATACCATATAGCTACTTAATGCGCCGATAAATTAATATCAATAAATATATATCAATAAATCTTCGACGCACAAAATTTGAGTCCTATTTCGTAAGCAGTAGAGATAAAATTAAAAATAAACTATGGGTAAGTGTATAACGGTTTCTTTGTATATTTTTAACCATCGCCAAAAGATATTTAATATGAAAAATGCAAATTCATATGTTTACCCCTTTATTTTAGTTAATTTAAACATTGTTGGGATGGATATTTGACAGCCGACTACTTTTTACAAAGTATTCATTGCATTAGCTTAAAATGTCGGTTTGGCATACTATATTTCACTGAACAAAATTCGACACAAGCACATAAATATAGATTATACATTAAAAATAAACACAAGTTTTATAAAAAAAAAAACTCAAAATATTGAGAATGAGTGCGCTCAAAGCAGATTGTGCATTGCTGGCGTTCGACACATATTCTGATTACATTCGATCATTCATCAGCGCAGAGGATCGTCGTTATTTGCAGAATTCAACTGTCATTGACCAATATGTTAAACTGGGCTATCGGACCACGAGTAAAATCTATGAGAGGGAGGAATTCATGAAAATTCGAGCAAAGGCACTGGAAATGATAAACCCGAGGAAAGAATTGAATTCGCAGTATGGGAAACATTTAAAGATCAACGATCCTGGCTTACTTGCATTGGCGAAACGCGAAATGCCCAATGTATTGCAAAAAATTTCGGTTAGAAAAAAGCTATTTCAAATATTTTCAAATGTAAGTGTTTTGAAATTTTCTTACAGACCATTATTTTTCTGGTGGTGCGCCGACCAAGTGGTTTTGATGTATCGGGCTATATGGACTATGCGAGTAGTTTGCGCAGCTTTTCCTTGAATCAGCGTGGATCGACAAATTGGAAAGGAGTGTTTGAGGGTACGACTCAATTGCGCCCCAGGCCCAGTCATTTGAGCTACTATGATCTTCATCAAAAAGTACTTACATACAACGATAGTGAAAATTATGAAACATTGCATATCGGACAGTCACTGGTTTTCATGCACAAGGGTGATCATAAATTCATTTATTTGGATGTAAATCATGACACTTCCAGCGCCAAACGTACTATGATACATTCTCCACTAATTGGCACTATAATTTTTTACGATCACATTGTTAGAAAGCCCGTATAAGTATATTCATAACCAAGACAATAAGTAATTTATTTTCAATAGAAATATAATATATAGTCATATGCGTAGCTTGGCCAATACCTTGGTAATATTAATTTTTTGTCAGCAGTCACGTTGCTTATGCTTAATTTGGTGCACTGCTCATATGCAATTATATTTAAAATCTGCAAAGTGAGATTATCCTATGCATCCAACAGACCATACGCCAATTCCAATTGCCTGAAATATGCATCTGTGAAATTTAACTTACCTTACCTTATAATGGTTCTCTGTTTCACTCACTCTCGCTCATTCTATCGCTATCTTTGTTGTATTGGGAACCGCCGAGAGTGCAATCATTTTTAAAAGTACTTTCTTATTTACTCGATGTGGTTACTAAAATGCACGCGAATGTGCTCGTTCGTTATGCCAAGTTCTGTATAATTTGGTATGAATTCCGTTCTACTTTGGATAACATCATATTAAATATTGAATCTATTAAATATATGCTCATGTTGCAGTATTAAGTAAAGTACTCCAAAAATTAATCTTATCATTTTTGTTATTTATTTCATTACTAATTTTTAACAAGAAACATATTTTCTTTTGTAAGCATCGATGCTTAAGCAGAAAAATTATTATTTATTTGGTGGCCAATTATTTTTAATCCTGAGCAGAGTTTGTTCAAATGATGGAGCAACATGCGCGCTCCTTTGTTGACTAGATATTGCTAAAGCTTTTGTGAAAATTGAAGTTGTTTTTAATTAGTTTTTGACGGTGGTGGTAGTCATAAAATTTGAAAAGGAGGGCGTTGCACATTGGTAGCAACACATTGATTGACAGTCACTGTACTGCATTATAATTGGCTCCAATTGTTTGACAAATGACCAGATCGCTCCGAGGATGCGGATAACGGAGAGCTGTTGTTGGAGCTATCCTCTTGACCAAGTCAAAAATAAATAAAAATTTTAGCTACGATGAAGAAAAAAAAATACATTGGTAGCTCTAAATCATTTCAACAAATGCCATCCACGTGATTTCCACTTACTGCACGTGCTTCAGCTGACTCTAATATTTGTCATGCCGGACACCCCCCTGTCACCACCATTTTCTGTCGTTAGCTGCCAAAGCATAAATTATTGGCAACGCGCATGAGCGCAATATATTTCGTTGATTTCTGGCAACCGACCAAAATACAATATACGAGATCGACTTTAGTAGCATTTAGTGTAAACCTTAAAAACTGCTCTTTACATTATATGTGCCCATGTTAGACAAAGTGTTAAAGTGTGGTGTTACGTTTAGAAATCGGTAAGTGAAAGTATAGTATAATATTAATCTTAAAAATCGGAAAACTCTCGCTGTAATTTAGAGCTAGAGTTACCAAACTTCGAAAACATATTTTTGGTAACCTCCACAGAAGATTCCACCGAAAATTGAGTTATCAAATTTAAAGGGCACGTTACTTGGTATTCAACGGTCGAGCCATACACCTCCCTAGGCCCACACACACAGGAGGGTTATTTGCCATATTTTATCAGCTGGCATTAAAGAGTAGTTTTGCCCGACTGAACTATATTTCTTTGTTGAAACCATTACTCAACTAGTGCTGGTGTTGCAAATTTGTAGTTCATTTCAAGGTACAGGCACATCGCTGGTAGCGGTTTTCTCTGTAGTTTTTAATAGTTGCTGATTACGATGCAAACATCAACAAAGCAAAAATGATTGCATATAAGAGAAAGGCAGTCAGCCCAAAAAAGGAGTATTTAACGTATGAATAATGATAATCATACTTGGGATAACTTAAAACTACCATGACACATCAGAGTTATAAACAGATATTAGGAAAAGTAAATTATTTTAAACTTTCAAATAGAAATGATAAATGTATTTATAATATTTTTATTTTAGGAATTGTATCAAAGAAATTTGGATTACAGGCTTTGCTGACCTCAAATAATGTTTTTTTGAGTGATACTATCAAATTATTCCAGCACAGACATTTTTTCCAATATTCCCTAAAACTCCTTGTACCACTTCTTGCATTATCTGGAACGCTCACAACTGCGAGAGAACAGTGTGTAAACGGAAGGCCTTTGCTCGTTCTAAGGGCTAAAAGGAGAAGAGGGAAAAAGCACCACTAAAACAAGGACACAGGGGAAATAGAAAAAGATTCGCAACTTAAAACGCTTTTTGTACAATTCGATTATTTATGTTTTTCTTTTTAAATAATATTTTCCGTCGGCAAACGGGTTGGCGTGCTTGGATTGCAATGGAGCTGGAGCTTAAGCTAGAGGAAGCAATTATCTGTAGCAAGGAGCAATGAAATGAAGCAAATAAGGAAGGCGGCTAGAGACAGAGGAAGTTACAATCCACGGCAAATGCAAGAGACTGGCAAATAAGTATCTGGTAGCTAAAGGGCAAACAGCAAGTAGCAAACAAAAGATCAAATTAATAGCACAGCCAAAAGCAAGTTTCGAGCAGCTTTCAGCAGCAACTACAAACACAGCTGGTGGCAAGCATCACCCACTTATATACTAGCAATGGGCAAACATTTAAACAGTTGCCACCAATTTATCATCATCGCACCACTATAAAACACAGTTGATGGTGCAACGAGAACATCACAAACATTTCATCGGACTTCTATCGAACATGTCACCCAAGTGCGCACTGATCTTTGCCCTGGCGGCCCTTTGCTGTCTGATGGCCGCAGCTGCAGCCCCGCATCGTCGCAATTCCGTTGCACAGGACGCGCTAAATGGCGATGACGGCAGGACTTCACTTCAGGTCGAAGACAGGCAGAATCAGGATCAAGGGTTGGACCAGGAGGAAGAACAGACTGTCAAGCGTCAGACGCTGGCTAACGCGAACCGCAACACTGTCGACAACAACAAGCCCAACAGAGAGGTTATCGACCGATCCGGCAGTGAGGATGCTCGTGCCAGGCGTGTCGTCCGACGTGGTAGTCGTCGTGGTAACCGTGGACGACGTGGTGGTCGCAGGGGCGGTCGTCGTCGTTCGAATAGAATACGCGGTTAAGCAATTGACAATCTCGTGAAAACACCAACCCACACACACACAAAAATACACCAAAGCATCCTACAATCACCGTACTGACTTATGTGCTGTACTTATTTAATGTACCTTTCGAACTTTTCTAGAACTAAAATATATATTTTCACATTTTGACAAACATTTCTGTGGTACTTTATTTGGGGGAATTTAAAATTTTTATTCTATTCTTCAGGTTTTTTTTTTTAATTTTAGTGGCTGGAGTAGGCGGCGCTTAAAAAAATGTTAGAAGAGTTTCCTAGTAATTTTCCTTACAACTTTGGGAACTGGAAATTTAAAATTACGGGTGATAAGGGATTTGGAATTTTGGAAGCTAGGTGGGCTTGGCAAAAATATTTTTTTTTTCTTGTAATCAATTTACAGTATAGATTTCTCAGTGGATTTATCCGCTAAATACTCTCAAAATTTGGTATTTATCGCTCTAAAAGGTCTTAACGGCGACTACTGCTTTAACGCCTCTAACTCAAATAAATATTAAGGGGGAAGTGCCTCGTGTGCCGATCTTTGAAGAACATTGCCAACTGTAGCCTATCGATTTCATCGATTTCAAAGCATATAATTTAGATCAATATCATGTGAATGAATAAAATTTAACTTTAAATTGAATAATAATATAATCCTATGTGTTTATATATATATATCTTCACTTTGTCCCTTTGGAAATAAGTAGATATACCTGCAGTTGTTAAAGTATTTCAAATGCAAATCTGTATTTTTATTTGAATTAGTTTATTTATCTTTAAATATTTCTAGCTTTAAACTAGTTTCAAAATTTAACACAAGCTTTATTTCTTAGCTTCGACAAGTCTAATATGAATACTAACATATCTTTTCCAATCAAATTTGTTGACTAATTCACTTTTCACCCTCTTGGGACATTTGGTGCACTAAAGCTTACATCGTTGCCACTTTAAAGCGTTTAATATAGTTTAACACAACGCACGTCAAAATTCTTTGGATTGCAGAGAAAACTTTTCAACAGCATGCGAAAACTGCTTGTGGCAAAAATTCCACAGGCCTGGTTCTCGTCAACAGCGGCTTCTGCTTTTGCTCCTGCCGCAACTCCTGCACCGTCCCCCTGCCTTTTGGAATGGCCAACAACTGAGGCAGGCAACGTGACATGTGACAAGAACTTGCCGCGGCTGCCAGTAGCATCTGCTGCTGTTCTCGTTCTCGTTGTTGTTGTTATTGCCTTTGTTGTGCCTTGTGCTCAGCTTCAAAAATGATGAATGTGCCAATGTCTCTGGCCTGCAGCTGCAGTCCACCCGTTGTCTCAACTTACTCCGGTTACACTACGCCAAAACTTCTTAGCCAGTGTGTACACGCAGTTGGTCCAAAAGTTGTGTGGCCGTCAAGTTGGTTGATTTTTTGTTTGTTTGGTTTTGTTTGGATTATTAAGTAACACTTGGTGCAATTCATAACGTTGCAAGTTTATCAACTCAACAAAAGTTTCTCGTAGTGTAACAATGCAAATGGTAAATGAGTTTGTCAGGCTGCACACGCATTAAACCTTAAATAGTTTTGCGGGTGTTGGGCGGTGAGGTACTGCAGGAAATTAAATCCATGTGTTTGCGAAAACTGCCTGCAACATCAACATCCACATTTTGATGGGCAGCCAACCGCATTGATGAGCATTTGCTATTGTTATTGCTGGAGCTACAGATGCAGCATCAGTTCGATATGGGTCCATGGGCAAAAATAATCAAAATAATAATAATGAGCTGCAGCTGAGCTATTCGCTATTCGATGTTCGTTATTCACTACTCGTAGCTCGCTGCTCGGCGTTTGCTATTCGTTGGTTTTGTCAACGTTTAATTAAGCGAACAATGTGCATTCGAGAATTTTGTAATTTCCTATTCATCAAGCTACACATTTGGTCTTATCGGTCCTTTTACTCTGATGAATAGACAAGCACATAGGCAGTGTGTGTGTATTTTGTGGGTGTGCTAGGGTATGTTTTTGTGTTTATATGTATGTCGAAAGTTTGACTCTGTGTGCATCTGTTTAAGAGACAATAAGCTATCTCATTGTTTGTTTTCTTGGGAAACAAGAAAAGCGACAAGGGCCAAGCAATTTAGATATGACAATAAGTCAAATGAAATGTAACTCGTGTACATAGCCAGACTCTGCAAACATATCGTTCCTTACATAAGCAAAGAAAGCTGTTGAATCTCAATACAAATTTAATAACAGCCCAATGCAGTTGTCAATAATGACCTACTCACTAATATTTATACAAAGTACAACAGCGAAGAAAATGGAGCAAGTTAAATATTACAATTTAACAACAGTTGAATCAACACTGGGTTCTAGGAGCTTAAATTTAAAATCCGATAGTCAAACCAAAAAAAACTCTGTAACAATTTCTACTAACTGACTAATGGTAAATGCATAAAAAAAATTGTATAATTTAAGAGCATAACCATAACGCTGTACCTTCTATTGAGGCCAATAACTTTACTTTTAGGTATATATAGGCTTGATTTTCTAGACTTTCTGTTTTTAGTAAAAAAACATTATAATAATAATAATAATGATCTATATATAAATAGTTTTATAAATTTAAATATTTATTTTCTGTCAATTGTACTCGACTTTTTTTTATATAAGTTCAAGTTCTTATTACATTTTTTTGAATTTAAACCTCGTAAATATATTGTTGTTGATAAAATAAACATTCACATATGTATTTTTGCAAAGTTCGTTCTCGCTGGCATATTTATATTTCAGCCATATAAATTGAAACAATAATTCGAAGCTTTTATTTGGAAACAAACTATGGATTGACTTGCCGCAATTTACTCGCACATGACATAGCGAACAGCCTTGGAGCAAAACCTTCACAAAAAGCCCACTCGAACGAGTATATTATATATGAATGATGCATATTTGTAGTTTTTCTGAAGTCTTTTCTTTTTTTACAAGCCTGCTCTGATTTTGTGCCGACTTTTTTATCTTTTGTTTGAGGGTGGCCATCAGTAGAACAAACATAACAGCAAGGGTAAAGAAAGAAAATCACACGACGATTTTCAATTGAATGGCGGAAATGTAACGGAAATAAATTTACATAAATACAATATGGTGCGTGCTTGTTGGTGCCATTTTATTTGCTCAATATATATTGTGCATACACGCACAAATATATAGGTACAGAAGTACGTATTGATTTATAGTATACATTCAAATATTTACATATATTATTTTTTTTTATCTTTTTTCCATTTAAAAGCAAAATTAAAGGCAGAGCTTTAGCAGTGTTTCTGCCATTTTTCACTGGTTTAATGCCAAAAACATTTTCGATATTTCGTGCCAAAATTTAGAGCACTATCACGTGTGTGTGAATGGCATACACACACATATATACACAAGCACACCGAATTGCACTCACCTGCCTATGCTGTCAGCTACGGTAAGAAATTTTTGCATGCAGCATGCATTATTTGCATAAGATAAAGGATGAAAATAACTGTAAGCATGAAATATGTCAATGCTGGAATATGAAATACCCAATAACAACAGTTGAAACTAATAAATATTTACACTTTATTATTTTAGTTAAGATTAAGATTATTTTTATTATATTATTTATTTTATTATAAATTTATTTATTTCCACAGTATATTTTAAGATGCTTACAAATACTATAGTTTTCTGATCAAATTCAAATATAAATTTCAAAGTAATTTCGTCTTTCAAATACTCAATAAATGCAACTGAGGACTACACAATTAAACAGTAATTTTCATATACATAAATATGATTTTTTAAATTATTTTTCTTATGGAATTCATGTGCATGAACATATTGAGTCTAAGTACTAATGAATTAAAAATTCAATTGTTTATTCCTTATTTTTTTCATTTGGCTTGATTTCTATTAACTAAACTTTAACGTACAATATGAGTGTACAAATTAATAATTGTTTGGCTGCTGACGGAACAATAAACAATTCCAAAAACCAGATTTCCCATTCTTAAAATTGGACATGGCTTACTTGCAGCGAAATCTCTCAGTCTTACCACGTACCACCTAAGCTTGCAGCGCTAAATCTATACTCTAAAACTAGTTGTTATTGTGCCGTCGATGGATATAATTTAGTAACCAATTATCTAGAGCATCATATTAAATATTTATTATTTAAATATTACAGCACCAACTTGCAATAAAGTTTTTATGCTCTACAAATGGCAATGATTGTCAATCTTTATTCAAGCAGTCTCAAGACACTATTGCGTGCCATGGAATTTAGTAAGTTGCCGATATTATGTAAAATATATTTATGCTTATAGGGATAAATGCATTGAGTATTTCATGATATAAGTTTGTAAATATAGATCACTTGTATATGCCCTATTGGTAATTTTATACATGGGTATACAAGATGCTAGTGACTGCTTACAGGCCAAAATGTGAAAATGTATTTTATATAAAAGCCAAGTAAAAACATAGACGTCGAAGATGAGAACGATGCTGATAAAGACAACACCCACGGAGAGACAAGGAACGTGGCCTCCTGTCGCCATTTTGTTGCATTTGCGACTTATATGCATATGCACACACATCCACATCTACGATTACGTACATAGAGTGTACATGCTCATATGTGTGGGTCCCAAACTGAAACGTGCAGTAAAAATTACATTTTCCTTGCACGAACATTTGCCACAACCAACTGCTCAAAAAGGCACACCGATTTTTGTTTTTTGCTAGTTTTTCTTTCCTTTTGGCTGGTCATACTTTGTTTTTATTTGAACGATGGCGAGAAACGTTTTCTATTGGTAGCAGCATTGGCGGTTTGGGGGTTTTCTTGTACAGTGATTAATACCATGACAAATTTAGGAGATTTTATTTTCCGTAAAAAAAAGGCTTACAGCTTATTTCCCAAATAAAAACAATGTAAAAATAAATTTAGTTACATATTTATTTTGTTATTTAATATAAAAAAAAAAACATCAATGTTATATATTTTATATTTTAATTAAATTTATAATTATTATATTATTATAATTTATAAATAATAAAATTATATTTATTATGCATGTTTTTAATATATATATATATATATATATATATATATATATATTATTTATTATATTATTAATGTTTTTATTATAAGAATTACTGTATTATTTCATTTATTTCTGTTTAATTGTGATAATATACTTTTATTTAAGATTATTGGAAAATATTTGAGGTAAATCAAATATATTTATGTTTTTTTTTTTAACTTGCACCACTGTGGCACTATGTTAGTTTAAGTGGCGCAGAAATCGGTTTTACCACTCGTACGTTTGGCATATTTTACAAATGCATTTGACATAAATTTTAAAGGGCTTTAGTAGCGGAGCTCTGCCTGGTCCACGTAATGCGCCACATGATAAGAAGGCGACAAAGCCTACAGCGGATAGGAAGAGGAGGAGGAATGGCTGTGCCGTTAAATCTTTGCTGGGTGCTGACATAAAATAGGGCAATTACAGTAAAGATCATAAATTATGCAAAGCCTCAGCAACAAGTGAGCGATAATAAATATATAAAAAATATCAAATGAAAAATGGGAAATGGGAAAAGGGAAATAAAAGAAACGTCAGACAATCATCAGTTAAGTCAGCACTTAAAGATTACGCGATTTGAATAATGAGGGAGAATCTATGACTATTGTTGGATTCGCAGTTTGCTCTGACACATTTGCATGTGTGATCCAAAAGTAAACTTGACTGTCTAAGCCCTTAATACTTGGTACTTGTGACTCGGCACTCATGTCGTTTATCAAATGTTGGTTGAAATGCGTTTCAGCAGCTGCTGACAACAATGCGAAGCGAGTTGGTTATCTTCCAATTCCATCTGCTGCTACTTCTACTGTTGCTCATGCATTAAGTGTATGCGATTTCCTTTCAACGAGGACAATTTAATGCAAAAATGCATGCTTGACAGCCCGGTCAATGCGTGAACGCATCGCAATTGTGAGGGAGGAGGAAAATGGATAAGGGGTAACTGGTTAATCCTCAGCATAGTTATGAATAAGCACTAGTACCTTATACAAACTTGACTCTTGAACATATTGAATACTCGTTGGAGCTGCAGGCGCTTTCAAGCTTCAGTTTGAGTTGACTAATCTATAGGCGCTTAGTGAGGCGTGTTATCGACGGTCTTGCTTGCCCGCACAAGCCATAAATGTCAATCGGCCTCGCATGTGGCACAGAGGCAAATAGCAGACTGGCATGAGGCAACAAGTTTAATATTGCTCATAAGAAACCAATATGGTTGTTTTAAGAAAATATAGTATTTAACATAGTTTTTTTTTTAAATTATGGGATTCATCAGCATGTAAAACGACATGGGATTATAGTAATATAGTAATATAGTAATATAGTAATATAGTAATATAGTAATATAGTAATATAGTAATATAGTAATATAGTAATATAGTAATATAGTAATATAGTAATATAGTAATATAGTAATATAGCAATATAGTAATAGAGTAATATAGTAATATAGTAATACAGTAATATAGTAATATAGTAATATAGTAATATAGTAATATAGTAATATAGTAATATAGTAATATAGTAATATAGTAATATAGTAATATAGTAATATAGTAATATAGTAATATAGTAATATAGTAATATAGTAATATAGTAATATAGTAATATAGTAATATAGTAATATAGTAATATAGTAATATAGTAATATAGTAATATAGTAATATAGTAATATAGTAATATAGTAATATAGTAATATAGTAATATAGTAATATAGTAATATAGTAATATAGTAATATAGTAATATAGTAATATAGTAATATAGTAATATAGTAATATAGTAATATAGTAATATAGTAATATAGTAATATAGTAATATAGTAATATAGTAATATAGTAATATAGTAATATAGTAATATAGTAATATAGTAATATAGTAATATAGTAATATAGTAATATAGTAATATAGTAATATAGTAATATAGTAATATAGTAATATAGTAATATAGTAATATAGTAATATAGTAATATAGTAATATAGTAATATAGTAATATAGTAATATAGTAATATAGTAATATAGTAATATAGTAATATAGTAATATAGTAATATAGTAATATAGTAATATAGTAATATAGTAATATAGTAATATAGTAATATAGTAATATAGTAATATAGTAATATAGTAATATAGTAATATAGTAATATAGTAATATAGTAATATAGTAATATAGTAATATAGTAATATAGTAATATAGTAATATAGTAATATAGTAATATAGTAATATAGTAATATAGTAATATAGTAATATAGTAATATAGTAATATAGTAATATAGTAATATAGTAATATAGTAATATAGTAATATAGTAATATAGTAATATAGTAATATAGTAATATAGTAATATAGTAATATAGTAATATAGTAATATAGTAATATAGTAATATAGTAATATAGTAATATAGTAATATATTATTGTAGTAATATTAGTCTGGATTTAATTATTGTAGAGTGGAACTCAAAACCTTTTAGCTAAAAGTAGCAGGGATCCTTTTGTCGAGTCGAGTAACTCTTGAAAAGTCTTTGTTTTTCGATTGCCCATTCGACATTGCTTTGCGCAATAATTTAACCATCTAGAACGTCACTCACTTCAATTCTATGTAAATTTGTTTGCTATTTCACTTCCTTTCCCTGCATTTACCCCTTCCGGTAGTACTTGACTTGTATCCAGACAGCATCTATCAGTCTCGCCCTATCTCTCTCCCTCTCCCTCTGATTTAAATGCTAAAGTGCATGATTATCATTTCGATTTTGTATAAACAGGATATGAATTATTCATGGGCACTTACTTATGCGCCATCAAAGCGACTTAGGTAGCTCCATTTCCATATCCATCTGCGGACTCCGAGTAAACATATGGCAATATGATGAAGTTGGCTTATTGACTTTAAGCAAGAGATGAAATACTTACAACCAATTTGTGTGTTGCATAAACACACAAGTCATTAGATCGTGTGGTTTTATAGAGTCAAGTTCGCAAATTAAAGTAATTTCCTGTTGCCGAACTTTTCGCAAAACTTGTGACAATTGTTATTTTAACACACAAGTTAATGTATATATATAGTGTGATAAACACAAATTACTGTCGATTTCATTTCACGCCTTGAGCAAAGAAACTTTACTATGACGCACAGCATGCCAAGCAAAATCGGCGTCCATTGTCAACTGACGACGCGGAGTCCTGGTGTCCTGGAGTCCTGTTGTCCTCTTATCCTGGCATCATCCTCAATGTCATCGTTGTCTGAAATTCGATAAGGCGACGAACAGACGGAAAGACACCGCTAAAACCTGGAAGCAATTTGCGCATAAGCGTTCTGCACGATAAAAATTTGCAGTTTTGTTTATTTTCCTGACAGATGCTGGGTGAAAAGCAGCAGCTCTGAAACGCTTCCTCTACAATGCGAAGTTTTGATTTGAATTAAATTTGCGATTTGTATCAGTGGCTGCGTCTGCGATACGCTTAAAGCAATTGTCATGCGCAGCTCGCATCTAAGTTATCAGAATTGCCGTTTTGTGTGTACTATGCGAAAATATAATTTAAACTTAAAAGGAATTTTAAGTCAGCCTTAATTTTAATAGATAAAACACATATTCTTGTTCAGTTTAATATGTATAAATTCTTGATTGTCTAAAGTTCACTTTACGCAATTGAATTCAATGGAAACAATCGAGTGTTTCGTTCTTCTAAAATAATAAATACAAATATAATAGAGATTTAAATTTGATTAGAGCGTTTTTATTTAAATTGTGTAAAACAATTTACAACAGATCTAAAATGGAGGCCATTAAACACTGACAGCACTTCAATCACATATCTAAACAATTACAGGGCATGGCAACAAATTGGCTGTTGCTGTCAAACAGTCATTAGCCAAAATTGTCAATAACATTCACCCACCACAAACGTCAAACAAACATGGCCAGAATGATTAATCAATATTAAAGAACGTAATGCTGCATTTAAGTTGAGTTTTTGTATTTTTTTTATATGTTGCCAATGTAAATTAAATAAAAATAGGGGCTAAATTGTCAATGCAATTTTGAAAACCATTAAATTAAAACAACACAGATATGGTAAAGGGTAACTGAAATTGCAGCAAATCACACAACTAAAATGGATTTGGCTAAATGCCAAATGAAAAATTATAATTGATGCGATATTAATACTAGTGACACAGCCACCATCCCGCATCAACATCCCTATTTCAACGGACAGGCAGCTGATGATGGGATTGATGAGACGCATTCGCGGAAAAGGCTTAGCAGCCCGGCTTGCCACTTTGGTGCTAGCTGCCCCAACTGACTGATGGCATACGTCATTAATGTCAGCAATGGTGTTGCGCAAATACACACACACTACAAAACACATAGAGAATTGTCATCAGCATTGCTCTGGCTTTTTGCCGGCTGCCTGTGAATGTTTCCTGGTCAGTGAAGCCTCCACACATTGGAGCTGTTCTGCTATTCGCTGCTCTGCGGGCATTGTGGTAATTAGATGAATGTGCCATAAATCATTTTCTAAATCATTTGTTGCCAGTTACCAGTTGCCAGATACATTGGTTCTTGATAGTTCTGCCTACGATTGCCCAATGTTCTCTTGTATTCTGAATGCAGACATTTTTGATTGAATTTGTCTTTGGTTCGTTCCCATTTTTATACTCTGATACCGAAGGTACAATGGTATATTAGCTTTCTGCAATGTCTCTCATGCTGGCTGTCCGTCCGTCGACACCCTTAAGGCAAGAGCCTTAAAACTTGGAATATATACTGGTCTGTGAGGGCGTCAAACTTGGTACATTCACTTAGATGCTCTAAAAACGACAAAATTGATAAGTCAATAAAGAATATAAGTTTACTGTATTAAAAATATGCATTAAAAACTTTAAGTTTTATTTTTTTTTTAATAAAGTGTTACATTTAAATCAAATTAAGTTGTCTTCAAAGGGGTTGGTAAACGGTCCTGTGGTATGCTACGTTAACAACAGAGACCACGATAAACATGTAACTCATTATGCAAGTAATAGCAAGGAGCAAAACTCAACAGGCGCATGGCAATGCTGGGCAACTGGTCACCAACATAAACGCATATTACAATGGACGACGGCACCTCCTGTTCGATAGGCAAACAAAGGAGTTGGAGCGGGCTGAAAAACACACACGCACAAGCGCCCACATCAAGCATGGATACACACGAGTGTTTGGAAAGAGCTGAGGAGTGTGTAGTATACGGTAGCGGCTATATCTGTTAATTGTGTACAACAAGGAAGAAATTGCAGTGAAAACAAAATGAACTGTGGCATAGAATGTCAAAGCAGATAACAGAACAGTAACAAGACAAGAGAACACTTGAGCTGGGCGTGCCGAGTCGAAAGTTTAACTATAAAATATACAGAAACACAGCACTTCAGATACGAATGCGGATGCGGATACGGATATGGAAGCGAATGCGAATGCGAATGCGAATGCGACTCCGACTGTGAATTTTGACCATGTACTGCACGCCTGACTTTGCTCAGTGCTTATAGAAACTGCATTTTAAGTGCTAAAAGTCGACGCTGTCAGCTAATCGCGTTGGCGCCCAGTTAAGCGGCTTAGATACATACATATGTACAAACATAAAGAATATTTACTGACCCATACTTGTATCCTAAAGATACACAATTGTGTGTTTAACAGACGGGAACAGACAAGTGTTGGGGTCTATTTAATTTATTTCCATTATTAAGCGACTCTCAATTTCTAATCACGCTTTTGGGGATATTAATTAGTTAAGTGCTATAAAATAAAATGAAATAAATTGAATAATAAATCTGGAGGTAATAAAATGTTTCAACATTTTTTGCAATGATTGGGGTAGCCAGATCGAAAATTGATAAACGTTACTAACTTATAACGAAAGTAAAACCTTAAAAACGAAGAGAGAAAGAGAGGAATAAGAAGCGAGAAATAAAAATATAGGATAGTGAAATTAATATAACTGAAAGTAAATATAACAGATAATTAAAATAACTATTCTTTTTCTTTGAGTGTGTATGTAAGGTATGAAATATCGGTGCCACATGTTAATTAAGTTGAATGCCAGAGCAAAGGACCGCAACCAGTTGGACTTTTGGCTTAGCTTTGGCATGTTTTATGCAGATTTATGGAGTGACCAAAGGGCTACTGCAACTACAGCAAAACTTTTGCAACTCGACGGCAATTCAATTGTTGTTGTTGGGGTTCCCCATGTCGCATTAATGCCGAGAGACACACAAACATAATTAATAGTTTCAAAAGGTGAGACAAAAAGGTTACGTACACACATTGCTAAATGACCAATTGTGTGGTTAATATTTGTAGTGCGTCTGGGAGATAACACATACTATAATTATATATTCTTTAGTATTAATTGTAATTTACGTTCTTGCTGCAGGGTGTGGTGATTTATTGTTTTCTGTTCTGGCAGTCAACTACTATTCAAACAGGGTATTAATTGTATCTTTTTATAGATAGAGATATAATTAATTTAAGTGTTATTTATATATATATATATATAGATATTTAATTGTGCATTTATGTACGCTTATTTATTATAATAGCTTCTTTAATACAATTTCAAATTTGACTTGTGAATGTATGTTAATGAATAATTCCGATTATGTTTAGAACAATATCTGTCTAATATCCTTATTCCACTATCAACATTACTTATATTCCTAAAAGTTGACAGAATGTAAGGTTTTTGTCTGTATATTTTGTCTATTCAAAAGCTGAGAAGTATGTTGCGGACTATCATCATTATGATTTGAACTTCTTATTGGAGGCGAAATTAATGTAACAGACAATTTACTTCAAAGAAGGTAAGCACATTTTTGTAAATATATGAATTATAATAATAAAATTAATTTTGAATGTAGTGTAACTTAATGAAAGTATAAATGAAATAAAATCCCACTTAATTCTTAAGTTTGTTTGCATATACGAAGTGGACGCCTGGCTTATCATTTTATTCAGTTTTGTATTTTTTATTATCAGCAGATTTATCTAATCGAGCGTTCATTTTGCCACTCCACTTACAAAGCATGTAAGAGGGCGGATACTTGGAATGGAATCGTAAAATAAAGAGAATGTGAATGTTCCGAACGGGTATAAAATTTAAATATGCCTAAATATTTAAGTTTATAGAAAGACCATTAGAATAGAAATTTTTCACTTCATTCACCACTTAGCAACAATTTAATTGAATGAATTATCTATCATAGCACTGTCTACCATTGAACTGACATTACCATGACCTGTGAAGAGATAAGTTAGTATGTGTGTGAGAGTGAGAGGTAGAAAGAGAGAGAGAGAGAGAGAAAAACAGAGAGAGAGAGGAATATGATACAAATACAAGGACAATTTCACCAAATCAAAGAGCAGCTCAAACAAGCCACCAGAGCATTCAACTAATTAAATGGTGATCTGTGTCAATGATAAGGATATAATGCTAGACAAATAAATCCAGAGACAGGCAAAATAAACTAAATATAATGCACGCACTTGAGATTTTTCCACTTCCTTTTCTTCTTTATTTCACACCCAATGATAGATAATGTTGGCATGGTGGAAAGCGGTGTGTTGACTAACGATGTGACGACGATAAGAACACCAAATGGGCAGACTGACAATGGAATTTATATACAATATTTGTGTATAATGACAAGTAAATGACGTTTGAAAATATTGAACCACTTGCCGTGCTGTCAACCAATAAATGAATGAGAACAAAAACAAAACAGAAAATCAAACAGCACATAACGATGTCAAAGACCAATTTCTACCCATCTTTTGCTATCCATCTCTCTATCTCTCTTTCTTTCCCTCTGTCTATCTATCTATCTTTATATCTTTCCCTGTCTTTATCGATATTTGCAGCGACTGTTTTGACAGTTCTAATGAAGATGTGTCGACTCATTGAAAAAAGGCCATGGATGAGTCAATCAAACATTGAACAAGAACAGCAGCAAGACCAACAACAACTGTTTTAACATTTCTCAGCCAGTGGGTGGGCGTGCTGAGACACGTGCTCTACACCCAGAAAAATATATACTTTAAATAAAAAAAATGCTAATATTTTGATGCCAATTGGCATAATCTACATATTTTAATTGAAATTAATATTGCAATAATATTTTCACATAAAAAAATGCTTAAGAGTTTTGAATGTCCACACTTTATAATATAAAAAAAGCGTTTCTAATTTTAGAATATATTTTTTCTAGATTCTTAGACAATTTTCTAAATTTCAGACAGATTATTTTTCTGAGTGTACAGATAAGCAGCATCACATTGACATTCGGATGCCCATTGAACCCTCACCCAAATATGGACATTAGCTACGCATTATGAGTATGTCAAGCAGCAGCGAGCACAAAATGAGCAAAAAGTTATTATGAAAAACATTTTCATTTTCATTTGTATCATCAATCTTTGCGCTTCAACACTTGGCGCAGAATGTCGTGGGGTTCCATCGGCTCTTGGACACTTGATGAAGTTCTAATATTTATTTAGTTTATTATGCCGCCAGTTATAGTCTCTGTTGACAGCTCATTTTGTATGCCCTTGCTCAAGGTATTTTAACTTTGATACTAGTAAGGTGACAATATATGTTTTTTCTTGGTTTAAATATTTTGGCTACATTTTGTTTTTATTCAATTACACTGAATATTGATTATTATAGCAACGCATATAATCTAAAAGGGTATTGAATCATTGATAATGTTTGGCATAGCAAATAAAAAATTACGATTCTGACTTAACATTGTTATTGGTAAAATTTCATTTTCCAGTCAAATTTAATCGTTTATTTGTGAGTGTTATCTTATTAAAATAAATGATTAATTATTTATTTACAATATTTTGTTCAAATTGGTTTTGATCCGAAATTATATTCACAACACCAGATCAAAGTGGAACACGTTTTATTGATTTTTCATGTTTATAAGCAATCAATGCTCTCAAACTTTTGAATTGATTAGTTTGTTATCAGTAAGTAAACCGGCTTAGCGGTGTCATAAATATAATTCATAAAAACTTTGCCACAAAGAATCAAGATTTATGCTGTCTTGGCTTTGAGGAAAATATGTTTTCTTATCAATTTTGAATACAACATCGAACAACAGCAGCACAAAATGTGCTGTCAAATATATATGTATACACTAATTCGAGCAAGTGAAAAATCATACACATAAACGCCACAGGCGCACCACGCCACACATACACACACACACACACACACACACACACAAGCACACACTTGCATACTGCCATAAATGGCAAGCAAACATTTCATTGTCAAAGCGCGCACACGTGGAAAAATGGCAAGCCTGGCAGCATTAATGGCATTTTTTGTTGTTACTGTTGGGTTGTCATGCTGTTTTGGCAACATTGTTACGTGTGTCGCTGAAATCGTCTGACTGTCTCTTCCACCTTCATTCTGCGATTTAGCAACACAAACGACGTGTAAAGTAGAGGCTACTGGGAAAAGGAGAGTGTGTGTCCCTCCTCAGGGAGGGTGCAGGTGTAGGCACACTTCTGTTATTGCCTTGCCTGCAATTGTATTAACCTTATCGTAAACTTGATTTATGTATGTACATTTTTTCTTTTTCTTCATTTTTGTTTGGTCTGACTTGCCGATCAAGAGCCACAAGAGCTATACTGAAAATTGACTAATGGCATTGGTTTATTACAAAAGAACTTACATATGTATGTGTGACAATATCAGAGCTGTCAATAAGTGTATTTATCAGCATAGAAGTATATAAAATATTTGTATACTATATGAAATATATATTTTGATTTTGCTATTTAACGATTATTAATCACATTTTACAATATTATCCAAATATTTGGTATATATATTACATTAGGATAGTTTAACATTATAGTACCCTAGATTTATTTGAATCATTTGCAGCAATATTGGCTTTGCTTACACATTTTTCCAAAAAAAGATAACTGTTCTATGATTTGAATTTTGCTGTTCAGCCAGCGGGGTGTGAAAGCAAACAAAGTGTGTTTCAGCGCAGATTAAAGATTCTGTTCAAAAATATAATAGACTGATAACATGTCTCTTAGAAGGTGGGGTCACACATAAGGGTATAAATTGCTCGTGCCTGTTACTAGCTGCACTCAGTGTAAGAAGTGACATTCCATTAAAGTGACATGTCATTAAAACAGAAATATTATTTTAAATTGCTTAAATTATATTAGTTAAATTACCTGTTTCAAAATAATGCCTATGCCTTAAGTAGTAACCATTAAGAGGTTGTTTTGTAAATTATATCCACCTTTTAGTGTACTACTTAAAGTAAATTCATTTAAGGTCGACGAACAAATACAACAATATGCAAACTGTAAATTACTTACTGTAGTGAAAATTTAGCACTTAAGTAGTTGATACAAGGGCGAGTTTCTTAAAGTATCGCATTGTGTGACCTACTTGAATGAGAGATTTTTAACACCCAGTAGCATTAATAATAAATCTTGCAATTATTTAAAGTAACATGTCAACTATTTTGTTATAAATCTTTGAATTACAATTTAATATTAATTTTGAAAATAAATGCATAAACTTTGCAAAAATAATAAAATAATTAATCTAGTATGTAATGACCTAAAGGCTTAAAGACACTGTAATATTTTAAGATTACGTATAATTTAGTAAAGAAACATTTTAATGAAATGTAAAATAATTTAATTTTAATTTAATTTAATTCCAGCTTAAACTAAGTTTTAAAATAATCAACAATAGGTTAAAAAAATATTAATATATTTCAATTTACTATGTAAATAAATAATTTTTGCTAACCAGAACTTAACAATGCTTTTTACAGAGCTGCCTTTTAACGTGTAACAAATTGTGAAAATATGCTCAAGCTCAAGGAAGCTGATGCAGGCGTAAAGACACACACAGTTGAACACTTGACTTTAATAAAACAAAATCCTGCGGCGATAATTTACAGCCCGATGTTGCGCGGCAAATTGCTTTGATTTAAACGTGCCAGGACTTCGGCTAACACCCACCCACCCACGCACACACATATACTGAACGCCAAAAAGGAAATAAAAACAAGCAGCCAAAATAAGGCAAGCAAAACCTTCCACAAGATGTGGCTCCACAGTTGCTACACACTTGACTGGCAAGCAGAGCCAAAGGCAAACCAATTCAACATCCGTTTGCCGCTAATTCAAACACACAAACATACACAACACTACATGACGCACACACACACAACCACCAAGCAAGCATCTTGACAGTAAGGATATATGAAATACGCGCAAATAACGTGTTAGGAAAATTGTGTGAAAATTGTTATATATATTATATCCGTACGATGGAGCGTTCGATATGATTTCTTATGCTCCATTCGCCGCGAAAGGTGTTGAGCATCGTTTAGTTGGGACCGGATGTTGCTACGGATGTGGATGTGGATGTGGATGCGGATACAAAGCGGTAGTTTTATGGGGTGTCATTTCAATATATAGATAAGCAGAGATTCTGTGATAAGTAAAATGACTTTCATCTTGCCTACGTTTCATGTATATCGAATTTAATTTTCATTTTATTCGAAGCATATAAAAAAAGACTTTTAATACAATTGATATTTTTAATAAAATGTGTCAAATATTTACAGTTTATTAAAGTTGAATAGAGTAAATTCGATAAAAAATAAGTGTATGTATGTTTTATCCAGCTAAACAGGACACACGACCAACTAAAAATTTCTGTACAAACTTAAATGATATACTAAAAATATATATTACTAAATTCATTTAATTTATCCTTCGAAAAATCAACAACAGCTGCTAAATAACAAAACAGGAATAAATATAATATTCCAAAAGAATCAAAGTTACGAAGAGGACTAGAAGGCCATTTGCTGTTCATATAATAATATATTAAATCGATAATAATACTGATTATAGTTTAAGTGCCAGGTTTCCTTTAAAAGTTAGCAAGTTAATAATATTAAATTGATTGGGCTGTGCTCTTAATGACAGTAAGACATCGTTTGCCAATTTACTAGACCCACTCCATAATCAGGAATAAGTGTTGGTCAATTACATTCCGCTTCTTGCAGTCGACTTGCATCATTTTACTCTTTGAAGAAAATACTATTTTTCGGACCTAGATCTCATTTAGCATCACTATCGTTATGGATATGGCATAACTTTACTTGGCTCCTGAGTAAATAAATTCTACCAAGAATTAAGTTAATACGATCACCGGTCAACAAGTAAATTAACAATGTGATAATGCACTGAATTGTCATGCGACGCTATATTGGAAACAAATCCGGAGTTTATTATTTTATTTTATTATGTGACTGCAATGTGACCTAATAGATCTATTGTGCCCCGGTAATCATATTGCGTATCCCGAGTTGGTCAACCTTGGATCATACGGACTACTTTGACGTTATTTTCCCTCTACATCATTTATTGCTTATATTTGATAGGATGGATCGGTCTCGATCCGGTTCTGATTCGTCAGTGGAACCAACAGGGATCCACGCTTTTCGGCCAGAATATCATTATACATTGGGGCGCCGGTATATCCTCTCGCACTTTGCAGTAACGCTTCTCATCCCGGAAATGAATGACCGCAAATGAGACCGGATTAATAAATAGACAATTTAGACAATGACGACCTCTCCCCGTCTAGGGCTTGGTCACATGTTCGGCAGGGCGATACGTGTACCGAGGTGTAAGGCTTATTAAAACAGGCGGCCGCCATTTACCTGAGCCCACTGTAAGAGATTGCGCTAGTTTTTAAGTGGGGCCCCAACTGACTCTTGGCTAGGTCAGAGTGAAACCTGTGAGTGAGATATGGGGATAGGATGACGGCAGTTTAAGTGGTGCGAGAATGTTGGGGTTGTGCGAAGCTATGTTTTAGAAAAGGAGGCGACACAAGCGCCATGTCGGTACTGTTCAATTTATCATAACCCTTCTTTTTCTGGGACATTTGATTTACAATAAATCTCGTATTATTTACGGGTAACGTTGAGAATCCTCAACCCGCCTGGTTGCCTTAGCTCGACCCATCGCAACCATTCAACAAGTTCTTTAGAGCTTTGGAGTACTTTGGATTAGGGCTTATAAATGACTAGATTCTCGAGATCACGCATTCAGAGTTAATCATCTTTTGAAAGTAACTTAAGCACCGGAATACCACTTACCATATTTGATGTGTACCACATGGTGTAGATATGCCTCTTAATGTGTGTTACATACTTCTTTTTATTAACTTGTATAAAATACATTTAGTTAAAGCCCTAACAATAACCCTTTCCATTGATCAGATCTCTCTTAGTTGACACACACTTTAGCAGACGCATACGTGTGCAGACGCATGTGGCACATTACGCTACGGAAATTTGTTGCCACCAAACAATGTGTACAAATGGTTAGCGCATGCTTAACTCATTTGAAAATAGGAATAATGACATTTAGGAGAACAGCATATTCGGTCGGAACATACCCCAAACTCGGGCCGAAATCGCACCCATTGTTATGTGCACGTGACAGATTTAGTCAGAAAGTTAAATTTAACGTGAGTGCGAGAGCCAGAATGCGAAGTGCGAAGCGAGTTCTGAGTGCGATGATTACTATTGCAATTAAATGGAAATTTATTTAATTGCGCTCCTGGCAATTGGCACAACGTTGAAGACAGACGCACAAATAGTCTAGGTATTTGGCTCTGCTTAAAGTTGGGTAAGCCGTTTGGAGTTAGTTTGTCAGTTGCATACATTTGCACCTGGTCAGTGTTGCCAGGTAATGCCGACATGTCTGCAAACTTGCACGTGACTTTGTTGCAAGTTGCAATATTTTCAGCTAAACTGCGCCATAAGCTGACAACAGGCCACGGCAAACTTGAAATCAAAACTAAAAATTCTGAAAGTCACATAGCACAAAGTTTCTCATGCATACATGGAGGAAGATAGGTAAGCAGCTATCAGGATAGTGTTGTGTAATGCAATTTCTCAGTTTTGGTTAAAGCACTTTAATACAGCAACTTTTAATATTTTTTTTTATAAATAATGGGGGAGTATTAAATAATTAAAAATAATAATAAAACATATATTATTTAATGTAAGCTAAAAATAGTGCAACAAATTTTAGAAAAAATACAGTAAAATTAAATTTAAAATGAAAGTTACAAATTTAACGTCTAATAAATAATTAAATATAAATTTAAAATGACAAATAATAAATCATAAAATAAACTTGCCACACTGTTAATTCCGCTTATAACTTGCTTTTTACAGCGACGCACTGGCAGCTGGAATGTGTATTTCAGCGATATGCTAGGGGCTGGGTAAAAAGTCTGTAAAAGTCAGTCACTGTTTACTTAAATGATTTTCCCAGTTTTTTATTTGCTGCGCTTTTGTTGGGGGAAACTTTTGCTTCTTATTTTTTTCCTTTTCTTTTTTTTGGCAGCGCTGCCACATAAAACTAATATTGTACCTGCCAGTTTATTGGAATTCGTAGTCTAAAGTTTCCGCAGGTAACACGCGTATCTTGTAGTTTTATGAAGTTGGACCAGACGAGAATTTGCGCATGGAAATCGCAGCTAAAATGTCGTTAAAATCAACGCAGGCCACGCATCCCAAATGCCGTTAAATGTGCGACTCGAACTGTAAAACTTCTATTTCGGGTCGTCGTGCGGTTTAGTTTTGCGATTTCTAGCCTTGGGCAAAAATCCATCGCATTAAACCGCATTCCGTCGTCATTCGATTCGAAGCTTACGTGTCCTGCATTCGTAATAACATTTTCAGGACACCTAGTCCTTGGCTTAAAGCACGTAGGTCCGGCTCAAGCTCTCTGTTTATCAGTAGCAAACTATTTCACGGCTACGCTTCGATGGCTCTAATTAATGTTTAAGCTGCGACTTTTATAATTCAGTGGCTATGCAGCACATCCCAAACAGAGCATAATAAAATGATCCTGTTTGCCCAATGTAATGAACCAAATGAGCATCAAAAGCATATGTGTATATTTAAGACAAAATAAGGTCAAAGGTCAAAATAGTTTATTTATAACCACTTTCGTAATTTGTATCCAGCTTTATTCGACATCAACTTTCTTGGATTCAGAACTGTGCGCTCTGAAATTATTAGCTTACGTAACAAGCATTTGGATGTACCCCATAAAGCAAACTTAGACATAATATTACATATTAATATATATATATACATAAGGACCGATTTAATTTTGAAATCGATTTACAAGCAACATATACAAGGGCAAAATCGTGTAGTTATTTTAAAGGAACTTTAGCTGCAGGCAATAATGCATATGTAACGTATTGCAGCTTAAACACAATTAAATTAACTGCTTTGTAATTGTCTGCAGTCAAGAGCAATAATAATAGATTTTTTTTCTGAGGAGCAGCCTCATGCCGGACCAACCACAATCCAATTTATTGCTTTTGGCCGCGACTAGGATTTGGCTTGTTGGCTGCTGCTGCTGTTACGGCACTCTTCTTGCTGCTACTCCAGGATGCAATTTACGTGCTACGTAAATGTTACAACAAACACAAAAGCAACAACAACAGCCACTATAAGCGCAGAGGTAAGTCCGGACCAGGCAACATTTGATTGAAACGCTGCAATTTGGCGGAGAGAGATTCGGGAGAGAAAAGGATACTTGATGGTGGTGCATGTTTGTATAAGTGGACGCAAGTTTCAGGAATATTCATGGCATTACCAACGCTTGACTGGCAACAACCACAAAAATGCATTGAATTGAAAATGTTTGAATTTGAATTTATATTGCAAGTTTGACTTGATTGAAGCACTTGATATCGTTTCCTTTTGACATTGCCCCTGTCTCTCCCCCCCTTAAGAATAAAACATAAATTTGAGTCTCACATTTCGATTGAGTGCTGTATCTGGTTTTTGGCAGCAGACGGTTGGCTAACAAGATTGATTCGACCGATGCTCAGACTAGCTGCAAGCACACAAACATTATATTAAAAGCGGTTTTATTGCATACTAAATTCCAGCTAATTAATGTTAATTGGGTTGGAAAGACAGACCCGACAGCCAAATAAATAAAATAACAAAACATTGTCCAACCATGCAACAATTGTTTTAAATAAATATCTTTGTGTATTATAACAAAAAAAAATATGTGGTCCATAAATTTTAATTCTATTTATGGAATTTAGTATATTTACAATATTTCATTTCACTTTGAATCTATCTGAATTACTAAGTATGTAAACACAATCTTTTTAGTAACCTTGTAAATTTTAATTAGAAGCCAACTTAAATTAAAGTGAATATATCTTAACTTAGTCGCATAACTTAGATAGACTGCTTGTGTTCTACCTCAATATTATTTGGAATGAGGTTTGCAAATTATATTATCGTTATTCCTTGTTATCAATAGACAGCAACAAAGTCAACTGTTTGCCAAATTTCAGGTTTCCTTTGACCTCAAACGGAAACGCGTAACTTACTCCGTGCGTGTTTCACTGCCAAGTCCCACTCCCCCCTCCCATCACGTCCAACGAGTTGATTCGCTTCTCCTGCCACAACTTGAGTTAATTTAATAAATCTTGAACAACTGAATAAGCTTTAAATTAATGACCCTGTAAAGTTCATATAAATTATAACGTTATCTCGAGCATTTGCTCGGCAACGCAACGAAAGCGGAGTTTCCCCCATTTCTATCGGTTTCTCGAGCCACCCAACTGGCAGCTGGCAACACAGCCAACTGCCACGTGTGGCACATTATGCCAGCATATGCGTGCTACACTCGCTGCCATTCCAAATGATTTCTCATTTTCAATGCCCAGCACCAACATATTTTTCTGCCAGCACCGAAATCAAATTTGTATCAATTACAATTGCATTAACATATCATTTGTGTGCCTCTCGAATTTCACAACACCAGCACCATTGTGTGAAGTCAGCTGCTGGCCTCAAAATGACTATTTAAATAGCTGCTAAGGAAACTCATTTTAGCTTTAAAGCTCACATGCTAGCGTAGTTAGTAGCTAAACGTAGATTACATTAAAAATCACATTATATCATATCAAAAATGAACATTTACATTACCAAAAAGGTACATTAACCCAGCATATTGTTTATCTCTGAATTGATAAGCGTTGTGTTACTTCTACCGGTACTGAAGTCATACCACTATTCATGTAACTCAGGGCACTTAATTAAAATTATTTAAAATTATTACGGAAAGTATTTATAAATGTTCATATTATATAAATAAATATTTGATTAAATTAACAAATCAAAAAATGATAAGCCAAATTTTTACCTAATCGAAACTGTGGCGGTACAATTAAAAGAAAGTAAGACAGCTATAGTCGAGTTATCTCGATTACGATATTCCCTAAGCCCAGTTGATAAAAATATTCTAATTTTGTTGGAATCTTTTGCTTTAAAAAAGTTTGACACCCAGATATGAGCAGGCTATGTCAAAAGAGAAAAAGAGAATGCAGCCCGAACTGATTAGAAACATGTGGATAAAAACACATACAAACATATGTACAGGCAATTGTACGTCCCCAGCCTGCTGGTAGAAATAAAATCAATATAAGAATATATTTATATAACTTAACAAAAAAAGCAAAATTGGTCTGAACCGTATATACAAGAATAAAGACGGACGGACAGACGGACGGATATGGCTATATCGAATCGGCCATTGATGAACTGAACAAGTATATATATATATACTTTGTGGAATCGGAGGTGCTTTTTTCAGCCTGTTCAATACATTTGTAAAAATTAAGTAAAAATGTTTTGTTAAAAATTTAGTTTAATTTATTTAAAAAAACAAATTTCTGAGGAACAAAAAACTCCAAATTTTTTGTTTCCATTTTACAAGGAAAAAAATCAAGAGAATTAAATCAAATTGCGGGGAGTGTATAAAAACATATAATTTATATAAATTACAATTTTATAATCTGCTTGTATCAAAAATATCTCTTTTTTTTCTTATGATTCAATAATCATCTGCAATTTTTTTAAAATTAAGCCAGGTTCAGATCGTTTACATATGTAAATTTGAAGTTTTCAATCACTATTCGTGTCATGAACTCAGGGCACAATGCCAACGCCTTAACAAATTAACAAATTTAACCTTTGGGGTATATATGCGAAAACTTCGCACCAGCTGCGGCACAATATCAACAAAAGGGTCGATGTGTATGTGTGAATGTATGTAGATTTTGTGAATGTGTGTGTGGTTAACATAGCTGGAAGACCCAAGTAGATTGCTAACCAAACAAGGACTGCATAGTTGCCATTGTAGTTAGTTGACGTCGTCTTGGCCTTGCCCTATTCGAAAGCCAAAGCTTTATATGATGATGATGATGATGATGATGATGGGGTTGATGTGGATGATGATAATAATGAGGATGATGCTGTGGCCCAATTTCCATATGCGCCAGTTGTCGGTTTTCGGCTTAACTAGCCAAACTTGTGAGAAGTTTGCGTGCCAAGTTGGCATAACAGCAAGTCAAACAAACGAAAGCTAGCTTGAGACCACATAGGGACATAACTACACCTACAGATTCTAGATAGAAGATCCCAAATCACAACTCTCCGCTCTCGACTCTTGGCCACCCACCGCTCTGCGGTTGTGGGCCAAACAGACAAGAACTTGGCTACCGCAGCTGTGGAGTCGGCCAACCATGCCAGCAGCTAACAATATTGAATAAAATTGAATTTGCGCCGTTAGATTGTTGTACAATTATTAAAAATGGCACTGGATTGGCCGGGCTGGGTTGTGTTTTCGGCTTGTTGGCAACACCTTCGCCAGAGGCGTTGCCAAGTTTCTACCCAGCCGCATACATAATTCAATTAAGTTCTTTGCCACAAAATTCTCTACACTTGCAAATGTGGCAAATTGTAATAGTTTCATGATTATGCGGCAAATTGCAAATTCTCCGGTTATGGCATTATTCCGAGCCTTCAGTTTCGGTATTTGCAAGCCGCACCGCTAATTAAAATTGTACAACATAGTTGTAGTATTGAGTAGATACCACATGGCAAAATATAAGTTTTGCTCTGCATAAATGCACTAAATAATATATATATATATATATATATAATATAATATATATAATCTCTCTTATAACCTGATGTGGCTGTTAAATAACTAAACGTTTTTATAGATCTTAGTTCTTAAATGTTTATTTGTTTGCTTAAAAGACTCGTTATGAATAAATGAGATCGACTAATTGTAGCCATAACTTGTTTGCTATTCAATCCTCAAAATAAATAGTCAAACTAATCTATATTATGGCAACTTATTTACAAGGCCAACAACTTAACAAAGCTTTTTTCACAAAGTATCTTTTAAATTTAATTCACAAGATGACGTGGTGGATGTGGGTACGTTGTAGCCAAGACAAGCAACAGGATTTGCCACAATGTAAATAAACAGCTATAAATTCGCAAATCAAATGCAATCAATTCAAATTTCACACTTCAATATTCATTAGAAATTTATTTTACTTTCACGACAGCACTGCTGATGGAAACTAAGACCTTCAATTCAATTGCAGCATCAGGAGTAGGTTAGGATGTGCATGAGCCAATGCTGTGGGGAGGCTTATAAGGGTTCGGGTTGCGCGGTTCTGTGGGCAGCCTGGCAAGGATCCAGCAAACGCTTTTGAAATCCTCAATGCAGCGCAAAATGCACAACCCTACATAAAAAAAACTGCAAATTTTGCGCAAAATTAGCTGCCAATTGTTTTCAATACCGCCAACAACTTTGCGTTGATAAATTGCAAGCGGAAATTGTGCAAAACGAAGCACGAAATTTCAGATTGGTCGACAGATGCATAGGCAACAGTAGCTGAAGCTATTTACAGCTTTAAGTTGCACAACTTTAATTTATCCACAATTTATATCAATTAAAGAAACCTAAGCAGGAGCAGTTACCAACTGCGACACACGCGGCGTATGCGCAACAAAAAAATCTGGGGCTAATGGCAAAAGGTGTACTTATATATGTGAGTGAGTGTGTATGTGTGTGTGTGTGTGTGTGTGTGTGTGTGTGAGTATGTATGTGTGTGTGTGTGTGAGTGTGAATGTGTGTGTGTGTGTTTTGTGCACATAACTTAATTATGCAGAAGTGTAAGCGTTGCCAGCAGCATAGGACACATAGGGGTCCTTACTTCATCCTAGTCGTCGACTTTATCCCTTTTCCCCCCTCTCTCTCTATCTCTCTCTTTCTCTCTCTCTGTCTCTGTTTCTCTTGGCAGCTGGCAGACAATGCTCCGCTTGAAGTCTTTTCATAAGCTCAAAGTTCATAATAGGATTTAGTTAGTGTAGCTCGTTGTTTCTCATCATGATGATGATGCATATGCCATACCAGATATTCTTGTTCTTGTTGTTGTTGTTGTTGTCGCTGTTGGTGTTGTTATTCTGCTGCTGGTGTCACTGTAGTACAAATTTAAAAAATTTGTTTTCGGTGTGCTAGGAAACTTTGTAAATACTCACAATGTAAGCAATTTCTATAGGTGTTCATAAATCTTATTCGGAAATTGATAGTTGTGTATAATTTCAACGTTATATTATTTAAATTTGAAATAACGATCTAAGAACAAAATTAAAATGCAATTAATTATATTTTCTTGGAAAACATTACTAAGGTTTGTATTTAGTTCCACTGTATCACCTTTGCTCTACTTACTTGACTGGGTCCATACGCCACATGTCGTCCGTAAGTCCTGCTGCGGCTGTAAACCGACTGTTTCTGCATTTTGGTATTTTTTCTCTCTCATTTTTTCTTTTGTCTTTCATTTAGTGCATTTGCTACTTTCACTGACAGATAAATTATGCACGTAAGACAGAAAAAATGCAGGTCGAGTCAGCAGGCAGACCGAAACTCTGGGATCACGGCACTGGGCCAGCTTCTGCTTCGGCTCCATTGCCAACTTTGGGCTCTTTCTGTGCCTGCATCTTATAATTCTTGTATATGAATAATAGCTGGCAAAATGTTAGCATGTGCTAATGGAAATTTATATGCCACAGACATGACAAAAAACCAACAAAGAAAAGAAATCGCGAAATTAAGTACAGGACATGCATTTTAAAACAAAAGCCTTAATTTCAGCAAAGTTAAGTGGGTCCTTTTCCTCCACGTCATTCATATTTGGCTTTATATAAGAGCAATTTTAAGTGACTGCGTTATGTATTGATAAACATTAAAAGCCAATCAGCGTAATGGCTTGTGATGTGAAGAGTCTTTCTGCCCGTCAACACCCATCTCCCCGTGGCTCTATCATTCTCGCCCTCTTCTTCTCGGTTACACACTTCATTTCCAACAGCTCATAAAATTGCAATTGACTTTGAGCTCTACGTACATACGTATTATATGTATGTGCTTGTACATATATGTATATGTATGCATATGTGTGTGCTTGAATAGGTCTTTCATCATCCCATTCTCCTATCTTTCCCTGGTCATAAAATGGTGCAGTCACATCCGCGCTTAATTAAGTGTATAAATTGATATTTGGTGCAATGCAGTCGTTTTCTGATTATGTCGAATTAGCTGGATTATATTTTACGAGCGGACTCGCTGTAAAGACGAACAATCGCGTACTTGTGTATATTTCCCATAACCGAATATACATTTTACATTTTCTACATTTAATGCTATTTTATAGTAAAACACTTGAGAAAAAGGTTACAAAATTCCTTTAAAAATACTCGACCTTATAATATTTTATTTTATGTATTAATAACTATTAGTAATATTTTGCAAAAAACTAATACCTTTTGTATTTGAATACAATAAAAATTATGGTTAACTGTCTTGATAGGAAATAAAAAGTATATAAATTAAATGTTTAGAATTAAAATTTTATGAAACAAAGCAAAGAACCACAAAATCACAATATGTCCGTTTTAATTTTCAAAAATTTGAATATATATTTTATTTTTATAAATTTAACCCAATAATAATTAAGATGGTGTAATTATGAGCAAATCATCTTAAACAGCGAAGAACAAACAAAATTTTTCCATAAATAGCAACGCAACGGATTGTTTTTTGTAAAAACCCATATTTTTTTTAATGCATTCGTTCTTGTCGGCCCATTGAAGGAGACATCCGTTCTCTTACTTTGTGTCAAGAATGAAGGAAAAGATCCATCACATAAGAATATAAGATTATGATAAGGTATTTTACAAGAAAAAAAAAAGTTTCCCTAAGAAAAACCGCAAAACTTTCCATAACAAAAGTCAGTTTCAAGTTTAACTTGTCGAAAAATCAGAACAAAAATGAAAATAGAATACCTCCAGCTTGAATTTTACTTGAGTCTCACGCCCGGAAACTTGTTCAACAATACTCATTAAAGAATATATTAATTTAGGAGCGCCGCTGCAAGCATTTTGCGGTACATCAACTTTGATGGCAGTTCGTTTAAAACAATTAGAGATCTCTCAGTGGCGCACTCATGGGAAATTATGGTGAGTACAAGTCAAAAATGAAAAACGCAGCAGAAGTTTGCCCAACTGGCACTAATAAGCGCTAATTTTGTTAGCCCAGAGCGGAAACATCAGACATCTCTGGCATGCCAAATTCTCGTTGACTTGGCTAACTGATGGCCTGCTGGACGATTGGACTGATGGCCAGCTTTTGAGGAGTCGCTGGACTTTGAAGGCGCTGCCTGCACGATTTAACAAAGTCAGTGCAGCCCAGACACTAATTCCATTCATTAAAAACTTTTTATATGCCAATTTTTGCTGTGCTCTTGCCATTATGCAGTTACGCTCAAACTTTCAAGCAGCAGCTCGTCCTGTCACTCCTGCGACATAATTCCCATTTTATTTTATTTTATTTTATTTTATTCTTTTTGACAAAAACAAAGAGTGCAAGCAAAAATAAAAATAAAATATGATTACTTACTTTCTGCTGCTGTACATCATCAGTCACATAATAAAGTTGCAGCTGGTGAAAAATTCTGGTAACTTGGTAACTTACGAGATTATGACTTGTTCGCGCATTAAGTGGACTACATAGGATGCGAATGATGCAGAGGCAACTCACGAAGACAAAAAAAGGAAACAGAGAGACAGAGAGAGAGAGAGAGAGAGAGAGAGAGAGAGAGATCGATTTAGGAGTAAAGTGAGATAGCGACAAGCCAACAAATTAATTAAATTTCTCTCTTAGCTACGTGGTATGCTAAGCATTTGGTTTCTTCCCTTTCTATTAGAGCAAATTGTTGTTGACCAAAAATGGGTGGCGTCAGCGCTATAAATTATGTTCCTCAATAAAAGAAATAAATTGGGCCAATTGCAGTCATAATTAATGCATTTTCGTGGCCACACTTAAGGAATGTCGAAAATAATATTATAAGTCAGTATATTATGGTATATTATATAGATATATCTCTTTATGAACATAGTCAAGTTTTATAAGCTTATTGTAAACTTTATTTAAATGGTTTGTACTCTTTATAATTTTGAAAGTGCTGTATATAATATATAATGTTTATAATGTTTAATTGACTGAATATTAATATCAGCTCATAACTCATATATACAGAGAGAACGTAACAGGACCACAAAAAGTGCATAAAAATCACAGCAAGTCATCGTCATTTCATTTCAGCTCCTGTGGAGTGGAGACAAACTATTTTTCAGTGCTTCAACTCAAGCTCGGACTGCGGGAGGAACCAATAAATGATAGTGAAGAAGAAGGAGGAGGGAGAGCAAGAAGCATCGGGTTGGCCACAACGGAAATCGACGAGTAATAAATTTAAATTTATGTTGCCATTTAAAAATGTATAAAAAATTACTATAAATTTATAACCCACGCAACCGCAAAATGTGGTCAGCCGGACAATAAAAATGCGGCAGATACGAGTTGAGTGCGAAAAAAAAACTCGGTTCAGAATGGGAATATAAATAAATCAATTTAGACATAAAACAAAGGAAAAAAAGCTTACGAGAACTAGTCGATAAAATAGTTGGACCATTTAATTTTCACAGACTGTCAATTCAATTTTCTGTGTTTTTTTGTTTTTTTGCTCTTTGTTCTGGGCAGGAAAATGAGAGCCGCACGAAACGAAATTAGAACAATTGAATTGTAAATATCAGAGTGCAGAGGAAAAAATGTGACAGGGCTTGAAAGAACGATAACTACAGCGACTTTGACCAAATTGCAAATGCTTGTCACGTATTTTACAAATTCACTGCGACGACAACCGTGTCTTTGTAGCTTGTATCCGTAACTATATAACTGTAAGACGTGCATATGTATATGAACAAAAATGGGGCAGTGGGCAGCAGGGCTGCTCCGTGAGAGGAAGGGAGGCATTGTGACTCGTATGTCGCAAGCCCCATCGATTGTTCATTGATATCTTTTGCGGCATTTGGTCAAGGGAACTGCAACAGAGCAACCAAACCTGGCTGCCATTATTATGTAAACCATGTTCCATTGTGTGGCAGTTTGAGCCACCGAGCATTTGGCTAAGTCATTTCTGTGCCCGTAAGACAAGCCAATATTATAGTTGAAGTGCAACTTTAAAAATGATATCGACGATCTCAACTATCCAAAAATTGCAATAACAAGGGAATGAAATATGTACGAATTTCCAATTTATTTTATATTGTGCGTCAAATATTAATCTAAAGTTGACTCAGACTAGCAAATAATTTAATATTGACTGCTAATAAAAGGCGGACTTACTTTTGATATTTTAAGCAGATATATGATAACTTCGTTAAAAGTGCCTCATATAAAAAAAACTAAGATATGGTAAACTTAACATATAAGAATGGTGTAGCCGAGTGAGCTTTTGTAGAAGGCTTCTATTTGACTCAATTGAAATATATATTATTATACTATAAAAATTATTATTTTGTTATTGAAAATCAGAGCCATAGTTCTGCTGTATATTTATCCGTTTAATTGTGTGGTTGTTAAAATACCAGACTTCATATAATTAAAATGATTTAACATTAAAAAAAACTCGTTGTTTTGTAAATATTTAGATTTAAAGATTAATTGGAAACTAATTGTTTTTGTTTTGTCGTCACATGACCATTTACACACATGTGCACAGTCATTATTAGCTATAAGCTGCCGTCCTTCAATATACGATATGGCTGTAGTTGCTCCGAATTATACTTACACAGCAGGAACTTTAAATGGAAACATGAAAATTACCGAGCACTTTTTCAGCTCAACAAAAAGAACGGCAAACAATAATAATAAAAGCCTGAAACAAGTGCACATTTATATGGCCAGAACGGACGAGTGGGCCCAGTGTTCAATGAATGGGCTTGAGGCCAGCCAAGAATTTGATAGAATGGGTTCGGACAATTGTTTATGTTTCTGAGTGTGCGTGTGTGTCTGGCCAAGCACATTATTGAGTTAACTCATTGCAGCTGCAAAAAGTTGCATTCGGTGCGCGTTTAAACGTAATTCGAGTCTTAAACTGCCCACCTGCGAATGGGCTTAATGCGCTTACACGAGACATTCACAACACCCACACTCGCCTTGCCGGCTTTTGTCTGTTGTCGAGCTCTGTTGTTAAGTGCTAAGGTGACTTAAGTTACGCAAAAGCTGTTAAGGTATTTATGGCCGGCATGAGCGTGCCAGGGCAAGGCGTGCCAAGATCCGGCCACGTCGAGTTATTATGTCTTTTCTGGCTGAAACACAACCTGGGGCTGCTGCAGCCTTCCACTGTTGATGTTTACAGTTTGGAGTTGTGATAGTTTTCAGTTGTTTGCCAATGTGCGCTTAGCCAACTTTAGTTTCTACACAGACGATAAATGAGACGACAGTTGAAGGTCTCAGACAAGGTAAGCTAAGAGTTTGGACAGTGAAATCATAGCTAGTTTCGGATGAAAGATTGCATAGAACTCAAATAAAAAATCGATGAGTTCAGAATTAAATAAAAAAAAACAACTTATAACTGAATGAACCACTGTTTATTTGTACTCTGTAGATTTTTCTAGACTTACGCAACTAAACTTTTATGTGTGTAGCTCAGATTAAATCGTATCCTAAATTTAGTACTCTGTTCAAAAAATGCTGATTCATAAAAAGACACAATAACAAAAACACAAAATGATGTAATAGAAATAATATAAATTTAAAATGTTTGAATTGCTTAATTACATACATACATATATATATATTTTAAGAGTAGTCATTATGATTTATTAACAGTCAGTACAAAAGAATAACAAATGTATAATTACATATTCTGATACATCTTGCAGCAGTTGCTGTAATTGGATTAGTTGTTCAAGTTTGGTGACTTTTTGCCTCGCGCTGAGTTGCTGTCTTTGCAAATTTATATAAATGCCCACAAAATTGACCTGTGGTCGTCCCCCGGCAATTATAGCAAATTATCAACTCGCTGACACGAATGGCGTCACACAGACACACGCACAGAGTCTGTTTAGAAACCGACACACACACACACACACACACACACACACACACACACACAGAAAGGTAGACAGACATTAATTATTCATAACTTGAACTGTGTTTCGCTTGCCTAAGTTGCCCCTGGTTAGATTTGGGCGGCTGAGGCTGTGTCTGAGGTCTGCTTGCTCGATGTCTCCATTTCCATGACATTGTCTCTGTCTTGGGGGAAATCTGCTGCTGCTGCTGACTCTACTGGGTGGATGATGGTTGTGTGGGCTGTGGGTTGCATACTGTGTATCTGGCCTGCGGCTTGCGCCAACAGCACCAGTTTAATGTCTTCCAAATGTCAAGCCCAGTGACCTGCGGCTAGAACGTCACCTGTTTGGGTTCAGGGTTAAGCTTTAGTTGAATGTATCTTCTTTTCTCTTAATCATTTGATAAAGTATTGAAAAAAACATTATTATATCAAACACCATTGTGATGTTAATTTTGTACTTTTTTCTGATTACGTTATAATTATAATATAATTTATATTTATTAATTAAATACCAATTTAATTTCAATAGCTGGTGAATTTCCATTTCAGTTAAATTTGTATTAAAATCCTTTAACTCTAATTGATATTGTCTAAAAAAGTTTTTAAGTACTAGAATCCTCTTAGAATTTGTATCTATACATTATCCTCTCTTTATATAAATTTATTAATAGCAGTATAAACATTCTCAATCTCTCATCCTTTTCAAATAGTATCTATTTAAGTGTAGTTTCAGCCCTTAATTTTCAAAATAATTTATTTTCCGCTGAATATTTGTTATTTTGATTTCTAATGTATGCGATTTTATTGATTCTGCTGAATATGCTACAGTAACCATATTTTAAAATTTAGCAAAAAGTTCATAAAACACCCACTCAATTATAATGCACACACATTTTTGTAATCCAATACTTGCCAACATACTTTTCACCCTAGCATCTGCATTTCTTGGCTTAACTAGTCAATGCCTTGGTGATATTCATTTGCCTGCAGCCATTCGCAATTATATTATATCTGCGGCGGTCATCCTGTGCATCCAATAACCATTTCACATTCCACTTACCCCAAATATTTACCTGCGAAATTCTGCGTTACTTAGTCTCTCTCTCTCTGTCTCTCTCTCTCTCTCCCGCTATCTTCGCTCACACTTACGGTCACTTTGGTGGTAATCATTTGCGCGTTGTGCAAACATTTGCAAAAATATTTACTTAATTATACGATATGGTTACCAAAATGCACACGTATGTATTCGCTGATTATGTGCTAGGCTCTGAATAGTTTATGAATTCCGTTCTGCTTTTGGGTCAATAGCACATTAGCTATAGAGTCCATTAAAAATATGCTCCCCTTGCGGATGCAGATGCAGTTTTTAAAATATGCATTACAATTTTCTTTTGCACAGTTTAATGCGAAATGCTATGTACTAAACAAGTGAGTGTACATTAATTTAAATAAATTTTAATAATAATGAAGACGGGCCTGTGGACAATTTTCTAAAATTTAAAACATAGTCTTTAAAACGTACTGATTTTAATATTTAAAACGTATCCAGAAAATTGGAAATTTTTATTTTTTGTGTGTTTTATTTAATAGACTCAACATCTATATCATAACGATCACAATTGATTGTGGATAGTAAGCTTCAAAAACTTCGAAAACTCATGCAATTACTGTAATCAATGATTCAACACAAAATGTTATTCTCATACTGGAATACATTTTATTGTTGAAAAGATATGCATATTTTGATTGCACTGTCATTATGTTATAATTATAATTTATATAAAAACATAAAAATCACGCGACTCAGAATTACGATCCATACCTGCTTTATACTCTGAACTATTCCAAGCTCTTGCAGCCAATTTAGATTTTGAGAGCCTGTCTTCTAGATCAACCATCTTTCATTTCGATATATTAATCTTGATTTTGGCAACGGAACCCAGTTCGTCATTAAATAATCTCAGTAAGCCATTGGTCGATTGCTGTAATTTAAAGTGGTTGATTATGATCTCCTGTTCATGGACTCTGGCCTAAAATATTCCAAATCTCTTTCTCTTATGTGCATCTCAGTCGTTTCAATTTATTTAACAAAAAAACCGAACAGTTGGTTTCTAACACTTTTAGTTTCATTTTAAAAATATGTAATTCTCTCTAAATTAATTTCTAAAAATTATTAAATAATTTTTAACATTATTGAAATTTTTAACAATAAAAATATTAAAATATTATATGTTTAATAACTATTTCAAAGAATGCAAGAATTTATTTAGTTTTTAAGGCGATTTTATTTTTTTAATACCTAATACTTAATACTTCATTAACTCGTCGCTGATTTAATAATATTAAGTTGAACGTCATAAAATGTTTGCGTTAATGTTGTGCAGTTAACATTTTTATGCGTGGCCCATAAGACTAAAGTGGCAAACTGGCAAAATTGCTGCCAACGAGCCATTAAAGTGACACAGATAAAGAAATAGAGAGAGATAGAGAGAGAGAGAGAGAGAGAGAGAGAGAGAGAGAGAGAGAAGTAAAGAGATTGAGTTTTGCCTACGTTTTGCGAGCTGACAGACGTGGCTCTTTGGAACATGTGACATCTGTTGTTTGCAACATAACAATAATTATAATTTATTTTAAAATGCAATTTACGCGACACCGAGTCGGCGCTGTGTGGAGTGAACGAGTTGAACGAGTTGATGTTCTGCATGCTAAGCAGCAGGACATTTGAGCCATGAACAGTTGCTGACTGTTTATAGCCCTGAAGGGGGCCTTGAGTTAATTAGCGCTGATTTTGCCTTTGTATTCGGATTGCGTTGATTACTACTGCAAAATAAATACGACTATTTATTTATTACCAAAACAGGTCACGTCACAAAGCGCACAAATAAAAATCGACACCGTAACCAAAACGGTTAGTGATACAGGAATCCACTAAAATGTTCGCTCCTCTTTCTCGTTCCTCGACCAGTTCCTCGCAGTAGCTGAGTTGCCCACTTACAATTCGGCCTCGTTGTCGTTTGTTTTGTTGTTGCAAAACCGAAAAGGTAAATAACAGGAAACATTTTACACTAATTAGCGACGCACGCAAATAGGAGCTGTTTTGGGGGTCTGATAATAGGCGGTAGGTGGGGGATGTAGACGCTTGTAGCGGCACTTGACTATAAAAGTCACTGCCATAAGCCTAATTATGTTGTACGAGTGTCGTCAGGGTTGTTCTGTTGTTCAAAACCAAATTTAATGGAGAGTTTCAGCGGTGTAACGGGGGTGTGCGGTGCGATTCTTATTTGTGGGTTTTAGCTGTGGGTTTTGTGGAATCAGGGTCGAGAAGGCGCATAATTTACATTAATTTGACTTGTCGCCGACTTCAGAGGGGCAGTTTACAGAATTTAAATCTAAAAAAATGAGAAAACAATAAATTAATTATTTCGAACTTGCTTTATAATATATCTGTAGAAACCTGCAAGTACTCTTTAATTCAGTATTTATAAATATATTTAAAAAAATGTTGTGTGTTGTGATTAGAATGTCAACGGGAACTGGATTGAAAATCGCAACCGCGCGCTTACCTATGAAAATCAGGACTCGTTTTTTGATCCTGATAATGATCGTTAATTTTATTGAAATCTCATTTATAAATTTAAAAAACATATCAAGTTAATAGAGTTGTCAAATGCTGATTTTTTTCCACAAATGGTATGACAGTATTACATAGTTAGTTGTCAATTAATTTTTTAAATTATTGTATGAAACTATGAAAAATCGATACGGTAGCGTTTGGTAAAAATCAAGGTATGAATTATTAACCAAATATGGTTTTACTCAGCAGAATCTGAACCAATATTAAATTCGCCTTGAAACCCTGTTTGTAATCAGTTTAAAAAAAAAATATACACAATCAAAACTTAATTTCATTTGATTACTGGTACTTATCTACATTGTAACATATGAAAAATAGGAACAAAAAAAAGCCCCATGCGGGAGACCGCAACACAAATCAAAGAACATTCAAAAAGCGAATCAAACCCCAAATAATTTCCGCAGAACCAACTATGTTTAAAATAAATTAAACAATGTGCCAAAATGTCGACCGCAGAGCATGCGAGTTGTCTGTCGGCAATGCAACAACGTCCAAAAATGTGCAAAACAAATTGTAATTAAATTGACAATCGTCAATGCTTCCGTTCCGCCCTTCAGCTGCTTTCCACATTGCTGCCTGCCACAGAATGATTTGCGCGTTAATTATGGCAAATGGCCGAAACAGCAGCCTGCTGTCAGTTGTTGGCCATCGGCCGCTCATTGACAAAACTCAAATGGCAGAAATCAATGACAGCGTGCCGCGAATTGTGGTCTCTTGGCCATTAGAGCCTTTTTCAGTTGCAGCGATTTAATATTACACAAAACTGTGTCAAATTGGCCACAGTTTAGCTCTCAAACACTCTGACCTCTGACCCAAATGGCGTTGCTTTGTGTTGTTGCTTTTGGTTTTGGCCAAGCCTATTCTGTAAGTTTTAATGAATGAAAATAGGTCGCAGCACAAATAAGATAGGAACTTTTGGGAATTAAATTTTTGGTAAGCTTTTACAATAAAACAAGTAAACCGATGGCAAATTTTGTGAATACAACTCAACAACTTAATTGAAATATTATGGATTGACATATACAGAGCAATTATATTATATATATATATCATCAATTGAATATATAATATTCTTATAAGAGCGCTTATGTATCTTATGGAAAATTCGTAAACTGAAAAAACAATCAAAATGTGTGTTGAAAATATTACATTCTTCGTATGCACATAGCATGAAATTAAATTTGATCATAGCTTAAACTTAGCCATGTCGAAACTCAGCAGTCACACTCATTCCATAGCTGTCAGTCAGACTATATAAGTGTCTGTGCGTCTGAATGTCCGAGTGACCCTCGACGCAGTCGGGCAATTTAACTGAAATAATCCCCATTGCATAATTTCATAGAGTAGCTCAACACAGCAATTCCGAGTGCATATAGAGTTCGCCAGCCTATGGGCGACTCTACACAGACATAAACATATTTTACGAGTCATGTGCTGGACATGGTTGAGGATGTGTGGGTGGGGGTTGTGGTTGGTTGTGTGTTGGTTGAGTGTTGGTGTTGGTCCCGCCCAACTGCTGCCCAAGAGTCTAACTAGCTGCCACTTTGGACTGTCATCATGCATCGCATTGAACAGCTGTTGCTCTCTCTCACTCTCTCTCTCTCTCTCTCTCTCTCTCTCTATCTCTCTATCACCCTCTATCTCTCTCTTTATTCGCTACCCATCTCTCGCTGTGGCTCTATTCTTCGTTAATAATCTCGATGTGGAAAACTTTATTACCACACGACCTCGAAAACTGTAAAACGCTGCTGTCATTTCAAATTTATGTGACTTTTGTGAGCAACTCTCATACAAACACACTTAGCCACTCACACACACACACACACACATACATACACACCCACAGAGAGACCTTGGTGGGGCCTAAATAGCTGCACCAGTTTGTGCATTTGCCAGTTTATGATATGGCAATGGCGCGAATACTTTGCTAATTTTTCCTTTTCGGAAATTAGAGCATAAAGTTTGCTCTTAAAACTTGCCACCCAAAACAGTGAAAGATGGAGACGTACAAGAAACGGAACATATGCCATCAGCCCCAAAAACCGCACACTTAACACTTTTGGTATTCTTACCAGCTGCATCAAATAAAGAAACAACGGCAACAATAGCAACAACAACAACCAAAATGTTTTTTCTTTTGGCAAAGTTTCCTGTGTTGCACACCCTGTATAAATGAGAAACAGGGCCTATTGCAAATGTATAAGCTACTTGCCTCAGCAATATGCAACATTTCTTTAAATGTTTTGCATATGTGTAAAAGAAATAAATTAAAACAAATTCAACAATGCCATATTAAAGCACATCAATATTATCGAGAGAATTTTTAAAATTATTTTATAAGATAAATTTCAAATGAACAAGCTTAGCTTGTATGTTGAAATTAATATATTATTTCGGAAAAACCAAAACTAATATTTATTTTATTGCTAGATGGCTCTGATGAAAAATTAAATTGGTATTGTTTTATTCAGAGTTATTCTAAAAGTCCAGCACTAACGGATAAAATACAATTCGCCCATATTTTATTATTAACTCAAATACACACGCACACATAAACACACACACGCTGCAGAGTGTTGTAAAGTTTTCTCTTTTGGGTCATTGTTGCCTTGCTACCAAATCCTGCTCCCGCTGCTGCATCCCACCTTCCCTGCACTTTGCTTCTTCCCAAAGCAAAAGTTATGAGTTGCTGGCAGAGTTTATGCATACAGTTTGGTGTTTTTTCATGTTGTTGTTTGTTGTTGTCTTGCAGTTGCCAGGAAGCTTTAATTGCAGTTAAGTTTAAAATCATATGCAAAGTTTGCCAGGGCTTACTCGTAATTGTTATCAATGTGGGACTGTGACCAAAGTCAAAAATTAATACTGATAAATTACGAAATTTTATAACATGTACGTAGATTTGTGCGATTACTAAAAATCTTAGGGGATCAAATTATATTACTTTATTTTAAATTACGTTATTTCAGGTCATTAGAAAATAATGCATTATAAATTAAATTTATCTAATGCTTGGATTGAAAAAAAATGTTATTATATCCTTATGACGTTATACATTTTTAACAATTTACAAATAAATTTTACTCTTAACTAGAAAAAATATACTAATATAATTTATTTTTTTTTTATCAATCTTGCAAAATTACTTAAGAAAATTTTTAACATATTCAAAGTATGATGAAGTAAACTTTATTAAAGCTAAAGATATAAGAAAAAAGACACATTATTATCATTATCAACAAGTGAACATTAACTGAAAAAAATATGCACAGTTTATGATACTCTTCTTTAGGGCGTGTGGAAACAAAATAGCAAATGTAAAAATGATGTTTTTTCCACCAAACAACAGAAGCAACAACAAAACTGGTGATATGCATATTGCGTATACGCCGAGTGCATCATGAAATATTCGCCATATGCATTGGCGGAAATTGGGATTTGTGTTACTTTATTATTTTGCACTTACACACACACATTCAAATCTGCGCTGCAGTGGAATTTTTTATTGACACAACGGAAACGTCCGAAGCATTTGCAAGTGGCCGATAGTTATGCACCGCGTTCATTTCCGGCAGAACCGAGGGCGTGAAAAATAAATTAAAAAATTCTCTGAACTCAATCAAAATGCGTAAGCCAGAATAACAACAACAACGCCAATGTGTCCGACAATTCACTTACTTTTTTTTCAAATTACAATAAAAAAATTGTGTTAATATCAAATGGAAATGTTGAGATGGCAGTGAGTATGCAACAGTTATTGGCTATATTGGGCTAGAATCGCTTACTTGGCTTAAATCGCCAACTTTTTCAACAAACTTTGGCATACTTTAAACTTTAAACACACTCAATTAGATAGAATAAAATGTTAAGCCAACTTTTTTGGGGGCAGGACACAGCTTGACCCAACGGCCCAAACGTTCAAACTTTTTGACTAGCAGCAAAAATGTTGGGCAAAAAGTTTCCTTTTTTATAAACAACTTTCGGCAATTATCTTGTGAGCAATGCTTGGCTCAAAGCATATACTCTATAAAGCAGCAGTATCTGACTTGTTTTAGCTGCAGCTGTAACTTGTCAACAACTAAACTGCCGCCAGCAGTTTGTGCACTACAATTTTTAAAGGATAGCCACAACAAAAGCTCTTAAACACATCAAAACCTGATCAAATAATTTTTAAAAACTTGTCGCCAAAGCGTCTGAATTTTGGTCGTTTGCCGGTGCTCGCTTAAGTGTGTCAATAACTTGCTACTTTTAAGCTTTTAAGTGCATTTTCGATTAGTTTTTTCTAACTTTCAACGACACTTTTTCAAATTACAGCTTCCAAATTTTCATTTAGCTTTTGCTTTTCAAAACAAAATAAAATCTAAAAAAAAAATCGTCACATTTTAAATGTTGTTTTTGATGAAATTATATTTTGAAATTTAAATGAATTTTAGATAACATTTTATTATCATTAAGAAATTCATTTGCACAATACACTTATGAATTTAAAACGGATTAAATATAAATATGAATTTAAATACAACGCATTCACTTAAAATGTACTTGCAACATTCTACATAATATATATTTACCCTGCACCGAAGCGTTAAGAAACGATTTGAAAATGTTGCTTATAATAATAAAAACACAGCTCAACTTTTAAAAATATAATTAAGTTAAATTATATATAGAAATAACTGTTGATGGTAAATTGGTCTACCAATCGTAAACATTAAATTAAAAGAGAAAACGCAAAGAAAGCTCTTAGCCATACTGGAAACTTCCAGTCGGTTGCTAAGAGCAAATTTAAGAGCGCACACAAAACGTTCATTCTCGAAAATAGACAAGAAACGACAGACAGCTAAGTAGCCTGCATATGCTAACACTCACATACACACTCTTAAGCACACGCACACACAGTTTGGATAGAATATTGGGTTGCATTACAAAGAATGACCGAAAGGTATCGCAAAAGCGCCAAAAAGCACATACAATGCACAATACAACGATGCAAGTTGCTAAAAACTGAAAACAAAAAAACAAAAAAACAAAAAAACAAAAAACAAATAAAAATAGAATAGTAGAGGACAACAGAAGCAGCCACACAAAAAGGAAAGCAATGCAGCGAAAACACTTTGCTGTTGGAAATAAGGTCAACATGGCGTATGCTCGATATTTGTTTGTCAGTTAAATGAGCCGGTTGAATATAATGCATCACGCACACACACAAACACGCCCGTACGCACCAGCACGCATACAGATGCTAATCAAAGGCAAGTAAATTATGTAAGACTTTAGAGTAAATATTCATATATCACAGGACATAATGCTGAATACATTTTGACGCTTTTGGCTGACTTTGCAGTTTTTAAATGTCTGCCAGCAAGTTGGCTTATGTTGTCGCTTTTGTCATCCCACAAAAAAAGCACAAAAGAAACAAAGCGCAAAAAGTTGCACAAAATGTAAGAGAAATGCATAAAAACTTGTTGAGATTTATCTTGCCGCACGCGACGGACGCTGCAACTCATTGTCAGAACTCCAGCGCTTGCTGCAACTGCATTAGAGCATACTTCATGCCGCATATGCCAGTTTATTTATGGTGCAAATGTGACTTTGCTGTCTGTCGCTTGCGCTGGGTGCTGAGCATATAAGCGCCTTAAAGTATGCAATGCATTTCTTTTAGTCCACATTCTTGACACTTGTTGTGGCACGCGCTTTTCTCATGTTGTTGCGCTGCCTTGACTGGCATTGTGGGAATCTTTGACCCTCCATACACACACACTTGACTGCCAGAGTAGTTGCATAATAACCCAAGCAGCGGCTTATGCATAATTGAAGGGTTTGCAAGGGGGAAGTTAAACATGCAATTGGGTCAAAACTTTGTTTGATAGTTTCTTTTTTTTTTGTGCATACTGCTTTGGTCAATTATTCAAACAAAAGGCATATCTGTGATCAAATTGTATACCTTCTTCCTATTTCGATTTATAAATGTACAAATGACATTACAAAAACATATATAAATTGCGAGAAAAGTAAACCAAATTATAACTACAATTTAGAAAATCAAAATTACTAACTTTTACTAATAATTTAAGTAACATATTTTGTCTACATTTTTAAGTTCACCATGAAATTAATAAAAGTTATGCACTTTTTTTATTTAAAATGTCAGCAAGCCACTAATATTAATACAAATATCACCTTTTTATGAACAAATGTAATTAAAAAAATCAGTCCCTTATGCAAGCTGGTTTTATTGAATACAAAATGACCTGCCAGCTTTTATTATTATTATTTAGAGCGAAACAATACCTATTCAATCCTTAGCTCCTTTCATTCACCAATTCCTTCTAATCGCATTTGTTTGTTCAGAGTCAAAAAACCATATTGAATCTATTGAATATTTTTGCCGTTGTATGCTGTTCAGAGAGAAATGGCACAGTCGCCGTTGCTTGTACGTCGCATCCGACGGCATATTGATAAAAACAATGGACCACAATGTGTACAAAACAAAATGCCAATATTGTACAAATAAATATATCATGTAGAGTAGCAACAAAACGAAACGATAAATTCTGTCCAGTATATAGCGCACAAAATATGCATTCATCGTGGGTTTTGTCCGGGTTTCCTGATATGGTGTGAAAGCGTGTTCTGAAAGCCGTCCATGTTATTCCCCAAGTCCTCATCCATGGATTACCAAAGTGGCATAAGCTGCAATGCAGCCGAAGGTAAAGCAATGCCGAAGTTTAAATGATCTTCAACTTTTAATCAAAAAATTAATAATTTATTTTAGAAAAATACAAATGTTTCCGGGAAATTAAAAAGTTTTAAATTGAAAAAGCAAAAGTAAATTTTATAAATCTTTAAATAAAGTATAGAAATACTACTATATTTCAATTTTAAATAAATCTTTATTTATTTATAGTTGATAGGTTAAACAGCTACAATTTAGATATTATCTTATCGACATATTGTACAAAGTAGCTAAAGGGCCAATAAACGAACCATTAGCAACAATTGAAATATAACACAAATATGAAAAAGTGTTGCTTCAAAAAGATAAAAAGTGGAAGGCCTTGCCGCACAATTCGAACCGAAGCAAACCAAGCCAAACAACTGTTGAGTGCTGTCCGGCAAACGCCCAACAATTTGTATTTGTTAGCATTTAAATAACCGGAAGCACACTTTGCCTGCCACAGTAACACACAGCACGAAGGCAGCGGAACAGCTTCGAGCAGATCTACAAAAACAAATGCTAAAGCGTTAGAAAACAACCATGAAACACAATACTGCAGAGTGCAGAGTGGGTGGAGTTTGGGGCAGAGGGGTGGGGGTGGGTTTAGAGAACTCAACACCATTCCGCTGAGCTATCAATAACACTTAAAAGCTTTTTTAAATATTTTCTGGCGTTGTTGTTATTTTTGTTGCTTTTGCATTGCCATTCTGTACATTTACTAGTTTTTTTTTGCGTATTTATTCTTTTTTGTTTATTTGTGACATTGGTTTTTTTCTCTATTTTCTATGAATTTTAAAAAGCAATATTGCTCTTGTCGAAATGAAAAATGTGCTACATTTGATGTTGATTCCACGCCCACTTGGGAATTATATGCAACTAGTTTTTGTGGGGCAGCCGGTATCATAAAATATTTGAATAGACTCATAAGTATTTCAATATTTATTAAAATTGGTGTGTGTGTGTGTGTGTGTGTGAATGCTGTGCAATGCATTTACGAGCCGTTCGGGAATTTTTTCTCTGCTTGCAAGAATTTTTACTCCATGATTTTTTGTATTACTAATATTGGGTTAAATCATTATTTATATTTTACCTTTCTTGTAATTAACTTTATTTATTTATAAATAATTGTTTTTATTAAGCAGCACAGCACATTTATAATATATTTAATATATTTGCGACTTAAAATAATTTTTGACTCACAATGGAAAAGTACTTTTACTATTGTTCCTTTTAACTCTATTTGGGACTTGGCTTACTGAAATTTAAAAACTTGAATATAGTAGATAAAATTTGTTTTTAAAAAATCAACCTAATTCGGCTATATTTTAGACTTTAAAATCCAATAAACCACACCTAGCCGATATTGCGGAAAGTGTAAATCGATAAATCAGCATATCTCCCACAATTTTTAGGATAACGCCACCAATCGGGGAAGGTAACTGGCAGGCAACCTCCTTCAAAAATCAAAACCGCATGCACTTCGGCCATAGAAATCTAAAATTCACATATTTTCTACAATTTTTGAGTTATAGTCACAACAGTTTAAAAGTAAGTTACAGGTAATCCCCAAATAGTTCGATAAAAAATTGGATAGCCACGTCCATTCCGCCTCCCTAAACCGATACAACTTCTAGTGTGAATCGATAGGAACATATATCTCATGCAATTTTTAAGCTATAGTCACCAAGATTAGAAAGTATATTGCTATTAACACCCTTCCAATCATTTCCAATTTTGGAATTTAGGAACACGCCCACTTGCGCCCACATAAAAAGATAAAGGCCTTGTATATCTCCCGAAATTTATGAGCTATAATTACCAAACTTCGAAGAAAGGTTTCTAACTTAAATCTACCGCAAAGTCAAACTTAGCCAATATTTTTTTCTACTTGTTATTCACAGAAATTTATTTATTTTATTTTATCAAGAAATGCTGGACACATATAAGTCAAATGTAGAGTACCCAAATTTGTTTAATTTAAATACAATTAAAGAGAAAATGTGTAGTGGCAAAATCCAATTAAACATTATATATATATTATATAAATAATTAAAAATCAAGTATAATATTTTTAAAACGTATTTGATTTTTAATATGTCATAAGTTTTGATAATGTGATTTACGAAAATTAAATATTCTATGGCAAAATTATACTTGACAATAACATAATAAAATAACTTCAACATATATTTAAGTCTCAATGCAAAACTTTTTAGGTTCGGTTAGAGTGAGAATTGACACCCACTGGAAGCCAACATTTATTAAACAACATTTTAAATTTGAAAATGCTGAACTTCCCTTGCTTTTCTAAAAGATCCGACATATTGTTGTAGAATTTGCCACCACAACACAATTAGAATACAGAGATAGTTGAGAGCAGCTAATCTAATTGTTCAAAGCAAACCAAATGCAAACTCAATTAGGCCCAAAAGCAGTAGCAGCAGCAAAAACAGCATCAGAAACAGCTTAGCTCACATCACTTCGGCATTTACGGCAACAAGATGCGGCGTGCAGGCCAATCGAATTGGCAGTCGGTCAACACCTGATGCTGAGCATGGATCGATCCAGGGGACTCGCCGGGGGCTGGGAACAGTGGTCAGTCGTGCATGCCGCTGCAGCCTTTGACTAAAAATATTTAGACGCTCGAAAGCGTTCAACAAAGATGTTGCAAAAGGATATGGGCCCGGTCCAAGGCTTGAACAGACAATTAACTAAAATGGACCAGCTTTTGGCACGTCCCCATATATGTGTATATGTTTGTAAGTGTATAAGTGTGTGTATGTGTGTGTGTGTGTATGTGTGTGTGTTTGTCTGTCGTTTCGTATGAACCAGACAACCATTTTATCTGACCGAGCAGGTCAAGCATCAGTTCATTTTATTGACATAAATGTTTATGTTTATTTGTCTGTGCTTAAGCATTAATGTTTATTGTATTGTTACAGCCACTGCTACTGCTACCACTATTGTTGATATTGTGCAAATAAATACAGCAACAACAATAATAAGTGCTAGTACACACAACAAAAGTCGAGTGTATTCACACTTACAAGGGCTGTTTGTGTGCGAATCTAGTTTTGGCATGAATTTCTAATGCGTCTTTCGCATTGATTTAATTAAATGTTGTTTTTTCATAATTAAGCATCATGTAATTATATAAATACATATAAACCAAAAAAGCACATTTCGGTGTGCGCATTTTGTTATTATTTTGATGATTATCTGCTTAAGGTTCAACAATAATTTAAAATCATTCAGGCTTCAAAAATAAAAATTTTAAGTAAGATATATTTTAAGCCTAAAAATTGACCTAGATAAATATATCATATATTGTTTTATATTAATTTGATAATTAGATAAAAAAAAATGTCTACGAGTGGTTTTTAAGAAACAATGTTAAAGCTTTGTAAATAAAGTTAAAATGTTCTGAATTTGTCCTAATTTCAGTAAATCACTTATCGGTTTATGAATGAAGTACGACGTAGACTTTCTCAAAGTTCCATCGAGTTGAAAACTGTGATAATGGACAAAAAGCTTTTAGCATACATGGTTGGTGAAAAGCTTTGTACTTGCAAATGTACGTGCAAAGTAAATTTCACCTCTTATAAATTTATAAGACTGAGCAATGCAGTATACGTTTTGAATATAATAAAGATGTAGCCCATATAAATACCCTTACAACAACAAAAAAAAAAAAGTCATGTTTCACATATGATTACTGCTCACAAAAAATGGGCGAAACTTGAAATGTTTTTATTTTTCTTAATAATATGTTATTGTTAAAAACATTCTAAACTTGATTAATGTCAAATATTTTTCGTATCCAACATTTTGTCGTTTACCTTATTAGTATATTTGATATGATTTATAAAATCGATTTTTTTTTATGTTTACAAAACACACTTCAACTAAAACAATTCAAATCATCACAATGTTCACGAAAGTTTTGCCACGAACTTGTTTATTTTAATAAAAGCAGAAACTGAATGATTCCACAAGGGCCTTCGCAATTAGACTTATTCTTATCGAAATGCGCTAATTATGCGCAAATAATAAAGCATACTTAGCGGATCTTGCCGGTCACGCGTGAAACACGGCAAAAGTGCGAATATTGCATAAAAGTAAAAGCTATGAGTAAACAAAACTGTAATTTAAATCACATGCGAATATGTGTGGCATTCGGTTCTTAATTAGACAGCAAATGGGGCTCTTCGAAAGGGAGAGTTACCAAGGCGTTTGGCCTGGCTGCTTGTTGCCAGGTGGCAAAAGCATACAATTGCAACCAAATCAAAATGAAATGTACAGAAATCAGAAACACGACTCTAAAATACCCACACTAAAAATTCTTACTATTTTTAATTTTTAAAAATTAAAATTTATATAAAATTTAAGATTATACTTTACAATACTTTTGTTAAAAATTTTTATAATTTAACTAGCTAAAACTAGATTTTTAATCTATACGTTATGCACATTGTTATTTATTATTAATGCTGTAGAGAATTTGACATCCTCGGGCTAAACTACTTTATTTTAAATTTATTACATATTTAATCAATTTGATTGGATTAATGTTATTTTGCTCAAAACATTTAGCTTAAGAATAAACATTTATATATCCCATATGAAAAATGTATTTAAAAAATGTATCCATAAAATCGAATTTTTATGCAATGTCACTAAAAAAAATTTGAAATATTTAGTTAACATCCAGTTAAGTAGTCGAACAAATTCGAACGTACAATTAATAATAATTTATACTTCTTACAAAAAAAAATGCTTTTTATTATTTATTTTTCAAACTTTTAGTCTAATTACTCCCTTTTAATCTTAAATATTTTAATTTACAACTATAATTTTAAATGTAATATTGTAATCTTTTCAGGTTTTCAGATCGATATTAATTATAAAAGTATTTTCCGAGCTTTACTGCATTTTGTTTTCCAAAAATATGTTCACAGTAACACGGATAATTTAGCTGTAAAATATAATCATCTTAAGCTGGCACATGAATTTAATACAAACGTCTATTACTGACTTGGGAATTGCATTTAGAGATACCCATTTTAAAATCAAAGAGTACAGTTTTCTTGCAATAAGGCGATTTTCGTTCACATATGAAAATGTTACTCTCTACAATTGAAGAATAAAATATTTACTATTTTTTAGCTTCTGGTCAGCCCATAGAAATGATAGCAGCAACAGCAAAATTAGCAACAGTCAGCGGCAGCACCTCGGCGACTGCCCAGCGTCGGCTTCAGGCCGTAGCAGCTAGAACCACCACGAAAAAGAACAACCACCGCCGCCTGTGGCGCCACTTGGCAGTATGCAGGACACATGCGCAGCGCCAGCTCTGCCAGTGCCGCAGACAGAGTGAGAACTAGGGTTTGAGTTGGTGTCGCAGTAGGAGTCAACGCTTGGCAGCATTTGAATTTTGAATATGAATTTTGACACTTGATTATCAGCGGCGTTTGCAGTTCGCAGTCAGTTGTAACTGTGTGCAGACGCGTCGGGCAACCGGAAAGGCACAACTTTTTGGCGAAAAGGGGAAAATATAAATTCACGTTAGTGCAGCGGAAACTATTTGGCAGTGAAAGTGATAAAAAGAATGAAAGTTTCCTCCAAACAGCTCGCACTTCAGCTTGCGGTTGGTTAATGTGAAATCCAACCAGCGTGGAAAATGAAAAAAGTCTTCGTTCATATTTTGTTAATACTGCAATTTGTGTGGTCAGGCAGTGCAAGTTTCTCAGAATTAAATAATTGTAAGTTATCTGAAAAACATTCAAAATGCCCATATTTATTGCTTTAAAAATATACAATTTAACTTAGCCGCCAAAAGCGGTCACACAAATACGCATATGCTAATAAAATGGTTGTTAAATAATGTAACTCGTTAAGCGTGGCAAATTTCAAAAATAATAAACAAAATATAAAATCCTATTTATTTTTCTACGATAAAAATATGGTTAACTAAAAAAGCTGCTGAAAAATATGATCCGATTATTATCGAAGCTTTTTGGTCCAAAAAACAGTAAGATCATTTCACTTAGGTAACGTGTTTTCAAAAAGAATGATAATATTTTATACATATTTGTCTAATTCTGCCAAATATACACTGAATGTCCGATAATGGATAAAACATATATTTTCAATTTTTTTCCCGAGATTTTATGTTAAGTAAATGGACAAATCTAGCATATGATAGATGTTCTTAACCTTTATTATTTTTATCATTGATGTTTTTGTAAGATTTACTTTTTTCTGCAAATACTGTGTAGGAACCTTGTGAGAATTCATTGTACAGGGAAGAAACAAGAAACAAGTACTTTGTACAGTTGTTGATTCAGTTATTTTTTTATTATAATAAACAGTTAAATATAAAAATGTAGCTCCTTGTTTGCTGTCGTAGGTACGGGGTACCCAGTAATTCATCTGTAATCATAGAAAAGCGTTGGGGTAGCAGGTTAATAATCCTAAACTAACAAAATGTTTTTCATTAAAATAATATTAATAATATGTTTTATATATGTATATTTTCAAATAGAAAATTTTAAATAATATACAATTATTTAAAACTATAAATAAAGTTCAGCAAGTCTTGCTTTATGCCTCTATATTCCGGCATTTATGACCAATAAACGCAGTAAACAACAGTAAATAACTATCAGAAAGGAAAATAGGTATTTATATTTTTGTATGTAGTGCGCTGTTCAACTAATTGAGTACATTGCACAAGCTACCAAATATGCTAACGAACACCATTCTAACTCAAAAAAAAGGAATAAACCGAAAAACAACAGACTGCGGCCGGTACTAACGAGCGGAAGTTCAACGGTTCCCTAAGTGAATAAACTGTGGCCAAAATGTATCGTAGGCAAAGGAACACGGCGAGCGACTTCCTTTTGCCGGTCTTTCCATAACCCTGCTCAAAAATATGCCCACAAATAAAAAAAAAGTAAAACCAAAACTTTTAGCCACAACATAAAAACAAAAACAATGCAATTTTACTTAGGTTGGCACTGATACTGAAAAATATATTTCAGAAATTTTTGCTCAAATCAATGTGTCAAGAATTGAAAATGCAAATAAACATGTAAAATATTCGCAGGATCGGCGACGCCCGATAACAAATTTATAGAGGAGAGTGCGACCGGCACTACTCCCTGCAGCGAAAAGGCGACGTTATTATACCCTGGGATATAGGCAAAAAAGTATAATAGCTTTGTGAAAAAATGTTGTTGAACAGTAAAATTTATCTATTCTTCTTAAGGATTAAACGGCTGAATTGATATAGCCTTGTCAGTCTGTCCGTCTGTATATTCAACAGATCTCACAAGCTATAAAACATTATTATTAAATTTAGTTGATAACTTTACAAATATCAATATATATCGATTTCGAAAGTTAATGTAAGCCACAATTTTTAGGAATATCATATTTAATCGATTTAATACATATAACATCTAGTAGAGCATTGTCGACTAGAGTAATCGTACTGTTTTTTTCTTTCTAACTTCCCATAGCACTTTGCCGTTTTTTTTGTTGATTTGGTTTTTGTTTTGAATTTTGGAACGAGGTGTACCGAACTGTAAGTGGTTGTAGTGCGACCAACTGCAGCGTTTTGGCAGACATTGCGTGCTGACGTGATTTCTTGCCTGCACTACGCTAAATGGCAGACAGCTGAAGTGTCTAACAGACAGGACATTCACTTTCCGTTTCAAGTTCACCGGAGTGAGAGGCATGCAGACTAAAACCTTGGCAACTGCTACTACCACTAGTTGGATACAGCAGGGACACCTGCAGTGTATGTTTGTCTATGTGTCCGCCAAGACATTCTTGATAAATCGCACAAATGCTAAACGTAAATAAGCCAAATTAAATTTGGAAACGAAAATCAAAATGAAAACAGTCGTCGCACTTAAAATGTGGATAACCAGAAATGACACATTTAGCGTTGCGTAAGGTATACAGTTTCACTAGAAATTTCGAAATTTTGAAGAATATTGTGAATAAATCTAAACTTATTTAAAATATTATTGAAATGAAAATTGTCAAATTATTACTATGATTCCTTACTATGTTTTACCGGCAATTAATTGAACATGTACTAATTTTATTTTCTGTATAAGTATATATAAATCTAGAAGAACTTTAAAGTGAAATAATACAATGTACATATTTCAGAGCAATGTTAATGTTGGTTGATGATCTCTATTTGATTCTAATTTACAATTATTGGCAAAAGAAATCTGCTACAACTCGCAGATTTCTGAGTTTTTGAAATGCAGCCGAAATTTTGCCTTCAATGCATTTTAAACGCAATATCAAAAGTGTGTTTCTTTTGTACTACAAATATTGAAAAAAAAAAAATAAAAATAAATTATTAAATACTATTTTAAATTTAACATACAACTTTTATATATAATCATTTATTAATCTCAATAATAAAAAAACTCACAAACAATATTGTCATTAGTCTTGGTCCACAGCCAAGGAATAGGAATATAGAAAACTTTTCTTACTTACAAAACAATTTTTATTTTTAATTTGCGTCTTTTATTATTTGGCCCAAAAAGCAAACCAACATAACATTTAGTAGTCACCCAACTTATAGACGTTAAGTTGGCAGCCAGACATACCATATGTACAAGGGAATGAATGTTTTGTTAAAAAGCTTAGCAGCCAAACAGACGGTGAAATGTTTCAATACGCAAACATGCAATGGCCAAATTGCAATACCTAAATAACCAAAACGGCCCAAACAAAAGCCGTATTTTGCCGCCAGTTGAACAGTTGGTGCCGAGCCAAGCGCCCTTTGTCCCGAACCCAAACATAATCGCAAATTATAGGCTATATAGCATGGCATAGGCTTCCTTGAAGCTAGTTGGCAAAACAATCACACGCACACATACACACACTCACACGCCCACATACTGTAAAATGGACAAAAAAAAAAAGGCAACTCGCACCTTTACCGCCTTTTTACAGTTTTCTAGTTACTGCAAGGAGATTGTTCTCTCTGCCTCTTTCTGTTTTTATTTTCATTTTTTCGGGTTATTATTTGGTCATAATTGTAATTTAGGTATTTGCTGTGTGGAGCGCCGACGAGCCGCAAAATAATGCTACTTGTTAGGCATGTGATGTGATTTTGTACGGTTCGCCCTTTTCGGGGCGCGATAGTTTCCCGTTATGGCCGGCATGTTGACGCCAGTGTTCAGCGACCTCACTAACGAGTTGAAAGCGGGATTGGTGGGGTGTCTACCCTTTAGTTATCAGTGTCAAATAGCGAGGCCAACGTTGCATAAAGTCGACACTCTTAACTTTCTATTACACATAAGTCAGTTTCTTGGGATTTAAAGCAATTTGAGTGCAATTTGAATGAAGGAAATTTTTGAACACTAAGGTACAACAAATAATTGTTCTTCATTTATTCATATTTTAAAATTAAAGTTTGATATTGATTTATGAATTAATATAAATATATTAATAAACAATTCATATTAATATAATTTAAGTCAACAATGTACATTTTAAAAATTAATAACATACATTTTTAAAAAGACCGCACTACTGGAAGGATTTTCTTGTTTAAAGAAATATTTTCTTAAAATATGAAAAAAAAAATTCAGAAGATAACAAGCTTTCTTTTCAATGCATTTTTTATACTTAAAAATATTTCTAAAAAGTAGAAATGCTAAGCTTTATAAGAGGAAAAAAATAATTTTCACTATAAATATAGAACTGTTAGTTAAGTTTGCTTCTGCGCCTTAGCTGAATTTAATTGCCGAAGAATCGTACTTTTTCGCTACTATATTAAATGATTGAAGGACTACAACAAATAGATGGCGTTTTTATAAAATTCTGATGGATTTTCTAAAATTCAAAGCGATTATTATGCTCAAAAATAAGTCAATTAGCTTCCATGTTAAGCAAAGATAATTTCCAAAAAAAAAACCCCATAATTATGCTTATAAAGCAGCTGACATTTGAAAGCCAAATAGTTCTCTGCATTTAAAAAACTATTCAGAAAAACTTTCAAATTCATAGAGCTTGAAATTTTTTTAAGCAGCTTATCCCTGACCTGGCTTTTAAATTATGGCTTCTTGGGTGTACCACCCTAACAGACAGCTAATTTTCCTAATTATAAGATTATTTGTTTACATAATAAAATTTATGAGCGTAAAAAAACGCAACACCAAAAAACACTTTGCCTAGCTCAGCATCTGGGCATCTGCCAAGGTTTAGAGCATATCCATTGAATTTGGGCATTTCCATTTTGACATTTTGCAGACACTCGCACAAATGTAAAAAATAATTATCACGCTTAATTGTGGATTACAAATGACAAATAGCGGACAGAAAAAAATGTTTTTCGTCGAGTTAATTTTTATTATCTGGAGGCTTTAATAAGATTAAATTAAATTTTCATATATAGCTGAAAAGAAAATTTTAAATATTTTAGGAATTGAATCATTTATGAAAATATTTTGACACCCTTTCATGTGATTTTAGCAAATTTTAGCATTTATTAGACGCATAAGCACACACATCACACCCACGTTACGTGTGCATCGCTTCGTTATGCTTGCACCATTTAACATCATAATGGGAAACATCGTAAATGTCAACCACTTGCTAAACGACCAACCTTCTACTTCTAGCGGATCCGAAATTCAGTGGTCCAATCAGCAATGTAACGGTGCCCGTGGGACGCGATGCTATCCTCACCTGCACCGTTCACGATCTCGTCAGCTTTAAGGTTGCCTGGCTGCGTGTGGACACCCAGACCATTTTAAGCATACAAAATCATGTCATTACCAAGAATCATCGCATTGCCATCACCCACACGGAGCATCGCATTTGGCAGTTAAGAATACGCGATGTACACGAATCAGATCGCGGATGGTGCGTAAATATATGTAGTACCTCAAAAATCATTTTAAAAGCTTTTGGTGTTAAATCTTATCATTCGACCATTTTACATTTTAATATTTCTCTTTATTATATCCCTTAATTAATATTTTGATAAAAAATTTAATTTATTAAATTTAACAATATATTACTATTAAAATAATTAATTATTAAAATAAGACTTTTTACAAATTATGTACTTTTAAGTCCACAATAAACAACTATTACATTTCAATAGAATTCAAAGGGCATTGGATTTATTCATATACGAAACGAATTTAAAGAAAGAAAGAGACCATTAAAATTGTTAGAAGGGGAATAATAAAGTTCTGGAAAAGTATCTAAAAAAGTCAATATATTCTTGATCAGCAACAACAGCAGTGGCGATGTAGCCATGTCCGACTTTCCGTCCGCACTTATGTCTATAATAGTTAATTACATTGAATTTAGAATATGAGTTCCCGTATATCATACGTACTTTTTCGATTACAATCGTGCATATGAATACATACATATCTACACGTATATAACGGTCTTCTACAGAATACACACAAAAACATATTCAATTATAATGTGCATATGCATATTGCGTTGTAATAAGAAGATTCTCTCCTTAAAATTATGTCATTTATTGTTATCGGAAATCTAAGTGTATCTATAATCGAAAAAACGCTGTATTTTATATATTCAAAATTTAACTATCAATGCTTTATTTGTCTTCTTTTGGACATACTTGCAAATCGAGCAAATTATAGACTGTGCGAGCCACTTGTAATATTGCACATAGAATAATTCTTAACGTGATCGGATACAAAGCCATAAAGTTCTGGGTATTATAGAATATGTCGCAAAGAAGACAAGTAAATCATTGGCTTGTCTTCGCAGCTCGACTCGCTGGCTTATCCTAGCCACAGATTTTATTGTATTTAACTTTTGGTCGCTTCTATACGTTGTTTGCTTTGTGCACATATGTATTAGCGGGAAACGAAGCGGGGAACGAAGCGGCCGAGCCCAACAGAACCGATTTAAGGTATAATATGACTCAAAATACGAGTGCAACTTAGATACGAAAAAAGACAGAGGCGACAAAGGAGCTGGGCAGAAGCACTAGGCCACCGTCAAGCCAAGTGAGTGGCTATAATCAATAACGATAAAGGCAAGTTATAATCAAGGCTATTAACAGGACATTGTAAAATAAGAAGTTACCTAGGTATTAGGTATTAATAGTAGCAAACTATGCTGGTTTTGTGAAAACGACAAATAAAGGCCCATTCTTGTAGATTTTGTCGTCTTAACTTGGAAAAGATCTAATATCCTAAGGACGTTTGTTCTAAACTCTACAGACATAGAAACCCCCAATCCAACAAAGATTCTTGCATTCGTGTTAATATCAAAAAAAAAAAAAAACATAAAGTGGAAAATATACTATTATTCAGATTGTATTAAAATTAATTGTCATCGGATCAATTCAGGTTTGCAACAGCGACTCTCCAAGCATGCATAATATTCACACACTCAACAATTAATAAAGTCACATCATACTTTAAATTTGTATTTTATGTAAAGTATTGTAATAGAACAACAGCGGTACCAAACTCAGTGTCGAAAATAAATTCATGTTTTTTTTTGTTTGTTTGAAAACAAGTAACAAAATTAAATGGCTTTTGTGCTGGGATTTGTCTTATTATGGAAATCTATCGTCCTAATATTTAATTTCACTTATTTAAAAATGTATCCTAAGAAAGTTTACAATATTGTTATATATACTTGTTTTAACTAAATCGCATGAGCTAAAATGATTAAGCATTATAAGGACGAAGGAGAACAAAGTAACTTTTCCGCTGAAGATTTTCGTGTTATATATTCCTTTTTTCATTATTATTAATTATTCATTTAATATATACATATATTATTCATTTAATATATACATATCTTATATTATTATCAAGTAATTGACTTGCTTTTTTCAATATTTCTGCTTCTTTTTATTACTGACATTTTTCTATTCGTGATAATATAAAATCGACTTGAATTTTAGAAAATCGACTGAAAACTAGAAAAAAAAAATTCTTTAAACTATAAAGGCTTTTTAATTTTTTAAACAATAGTTTTTTTTTATTATATATATTGTTATATATTGGAGAGCAAAACATTATTTTAGTAAAAACTCAATCAATCAAAAAAATTAAAATTTTCTTCAAAAATATTTTTTATAGAAATCAAAAAAATTGAAAAATTGTGTATATTTATTACTCTAAGAAAATGTATTATGTATTATATGTTAATAAAAATATTTATCAATACTGAAGGTACATGTGCCAAATAAACACGGATCCGATGAAGAGTCAAATGGGTTATATGGATGTGGTTGTGCCACCCGATATTGTTGACTACCGGACCAGTCAGGATGTGGTACGGGCAAGCGGCCAGAATGTGACGCTCACGTGCAGTGCAACAGGTGTGCCACTGCCGACAATCACCTGGCGGCGCGAGGAGAATGCACCTCTGTGGGTGCCTTCTGAACAGGGCGACGAGCGAATGGAGGAGATCTACAGTTTGGATGGACAGAATCTGACCCTTTGGCAGCTGCAGCGCGTCCACATGGGCGCCTATCTGTGCATCGCATCCAACGGGGTGCCGCCAACGGTCAGCAAGCGCATCATGCTGGTTGTCAACTGTAAGTATATTTTGGGCTGGCTCTTTCAGTTTGGGAATTCCATTTTTCGATTCCTGCAGTTGCGCCGACCATTTGGACGCGATATGATACCATATATATAGGTCTGGGCCAGAAGCTGACGCTCGAGTGCATCAGCGAATCACAGCCGGCATCGATTAATTTCTGGATCAAGGATAAGGAGCTGCTTCAGGGCGGCTCCTACGACTCCGTGGTCGTTGATCATGTGCATCGCATTGTGATGCGGCTCACGCTTCGAGCGCTTACTAGGCAAGACTTTGGGGAATACAAATGCGTTGCACGGAATGCTTTGGGAGAGACAGAGCACAGTATCATATTACATCGTAAGAGAAATACGGATAATTTAGATTTAAAAAAATTTCAATTAATTTTTATATGAACACAGATAAGGCCAAAAAGCATGTGCAACACTTCCATCAGACCTCAACGCGCGAAAATCAATTTATCGTCATTGAAGGTGCGTACAAAAATTCATTAAACAAATATTTACCAAATTCATTTGTATAACTTACTTAATACTCTTTTAACCATTTCTAGAGTACATAGCAAATTTGGCAACAACCAATATTGACTGGCTGGCAGATATTATTAAGTGTGTCTGCATCATAACCATGCATTTTTTCAATAAAATTTCATGTTTTTGAAAACAAATAAATATTTTTCATTACATAGGAATAGCTTATTGATATGGCTTTTTGAACTGAACAGATTCAGTTGTCAAAATCTCGGAAGATATTTCATTGTAATTTTGTAAATATTAAAGGTTTTTCTTGAGCATCTAATAAAAAAAGAAAAAAGTAATTTAATCCTTGTAATCACAATATTCACAAAACTTTTCCTACTTATTTATCTGCATTATGGTATTCAATATATAACATTTTTGGAATGGTATAAATAAATAATTTAAAAATATATGCTCAAAATATGTGCAACAAATTTTTGTTGATAAGAAAACGCAATTTGGAAGTGTCCTTCTGTCACTTTTGTAGCATGACTTTAAATCTTTTTTTTTTATTATTATATTTAATTTGGTTTATTTTTTAGTACAAAAAATTCTGACATAGCTTTTCATTTAAGAATAAAGTAGATTTAATTTTATCAGAAATTTTTGACACTAACAAAGGTTAAATTTTGATTTTTTGGTCAAACTTTTTAAATTAGCTAAATTTGTTTTGCTATAAATTAATGATTTTTTTTTTGCCTTTAAAATCAATAAATTTGATTTAATATTTTAGATTTTATGATGATAAATTTAAGTTTCGCTGCGAAGTGAATTTTTGCTTGGTGCTTACAAGTTTAAAATTAGCTAGCCTTTTTTTATGCTTAGTATGTACAAATGTGTAGTTACTTGAATCACGTAAGAAGCTATAACTTTAGCGACTAATATAGAAAAAATTGAACTAATGTGAAACATTCTTGTTTTACGAATGCTGTCAAGAGCCAAGCGACAGTAATGAAAGTTACTTAGATTTTTCAATAAATTAAAATGATTAATATCTATATATAAATTTGAATAAAAATTCAAAATATGAGCGTGTCGAGGTAGGCTTAACAATCTTTGTTAGTTGAATACGCTTATCAATTAGGTGCTTATGTATGTGTTTGTGTTTGTGTACGTGTATGTGTATAAGTGCTTAATTGCAATCTCCAAGTCACCACCCATAGCTTCAACTTGAGCTGTCATGTCCATTGGCTAAATTTGTGGGCATAGATGCGGCGGAGGTGAGTTCCATGGTAGGCACTATAATTGTCGGCGGCGGCGTGGCGCCTTTGGCCTTGGCCAGCAGATCGCGTTGCTCGTAGATTTCGTTGACGAGCTTCTTGACAAACGGATGGTTGAACTTGCCCGCCGTGGAGTCAAAGAACTCCTGATGCTTCAGCAGGCAATTATCGCGTTTCTCATACTCAAATGCCTGCATAACCATATCCAAGCGATCCAGGTCCTTCACAAACTTGGACTCGGCACTTTGCGCATGCTCGTACTCCTAATTATACAGAAAATCAGCATTAGTCACACATTATGACAATTATATATATATACAATTGCTCACCTCGAATAACTCCATGATGCGCTTGCCGCGCGGCTCAATCAGCTTGCATATGTCCTCCATTGCCTTGAACTCCATGGCACGCTTCTCGTCTTTGGAGACACCGCAAAAGGGCGTAATATCGCCAACCAAACTCTCGGCCAGATCATGCACCAGCGCCAGCTCCATGCAGCGTATCTGATTAAGACCCTCACTTCCGTCCAATAGGAAGGTTAACATGCTCATCCGATACATGTGACCGGAGATGGACTCACAGTCGTTCACATCCCGCAGCACCCACCCAGTACGTTTGGTGTGCTACAAAAAATAAAGAAAAGAAGAATTTATTAAATATTTTTGTAAAAATAAGATGACTAAGAGCTGCGATTGCTACACTGCTACAATCATAAACATACATTTAAGCTACGCAATAAACAACATATGCTTAGATTACCAAAAGTAATAATACTGGCAATAAACAAATCGCATTGTATATTCCAACTAATCAGCTTTATATTATAATCAGCTATCATTATAATATTTGCGTAGTCATGACTTGTTAAGGGGCATATTCGTTCGCTGCTAAGCACAGCAATTGCATTAAACAACGTGACTTTTACCCAATTCAAGATAAACTATATAACATAGTGCCTGAGATAAGCAGTTCTCGCTTTGAGTGGTCATGTAAATATGATAGTATATATGGAAAAATCTTTTGACCTTGTCCACCGGCTGTTGTGCTTCTAAAAATAATCCGTTTATTGATCAAATAGAAAATGTCTACAGCCAACCGTATAGGTTTAAGTTAAAGGCTTGCGCAAAAAAGGGGAAAGTAGGAGAGCGGCGCACTTGGGCGACGATGTCACTGGTTAGGCTGTCATTGGTGTAAACCACCACGCTCCCCATCTTACTCTCTCTCTCTCTCTCTCTCTCTCTCTCTCTCTCTCTCTCTCTCTCTCTCTCTCTCTCTCTCTTTCTCTTTGCGCCCCTCTTTTTATTTAGACAAAATACTTAGACCCTTCATGCTAATAGAAATATTGGGCTTGAAGCGATCGTTTGGCGCAATATATTAAGTATTAATATAATAAATTTCAGATATTTTTTTATGCAGAAGTATATTGATAATGACAAGTTATCACATGACAAACAAACAGATTAATATTAGATATATTTAAGCATATGCTTTTTAAAATTCGGGTCGTGTTGGTAAACAATGAATTTTCTATGGGGTCTAATTTTATATTTGATAATGAAGCATATTTACTCGCTCTCAGGAGTGACCATCTAGCAGGTTGAGTAATCAAATATTATTATTGCGGTTTCGCTGTTATATTATGTATTTTTAACAATAGCGAACACAGAGAACACAGACAAGACAAGCCCCTCTACCCCCTACCCATACACACAACTACAGTTCATAGCCAAGTTGCCTACTGCATATAATAAAACATTCTGAGTAACTTGTCTTCAGTTTGAAGGCCAAGATCAAAGTCACAATTTTCTATTGCTATTTTAATTACACTGCTACGCTCTAAAAATTTTCTTAATATACGAAAAATATATATGCGAATATTTTGCAAAATCGCCTTGGCCATATATAAATTGTTCGTATATTATTCAATATAATTCCAAGTGATTTCAGAATGAAATGAGTATATGTTCACGTGAGGCATTTGGAACTTTGCCATTGCGAGATAAAAAAAAAATGGCTTATGCAATTGAAAATTGAACTCAAAGTTCAATTAGGAGAATTGTCAGATTAAAGCGGTGCTCGGGTGAATTTCAAACTTCACCTTGATAAAAAAATGAACCAAATTTATAAATAGGATTTTTTAATTTACCCACATTGTAATTCGTTAGATAATGCATATAATCCCTAAAAGAATGTAGAACACAAGGTATTTTTTTTCAAAAAGAAAAGAATAACAAAAAAAAACGCCTGACAAATTAGTTAATTAATTTATATTATAATAATTAAACACCCTAATAACAATCAAAAAGAAACTAATTATAAATAAGACATAATTTGTGTCTACATATGTCCAAGCACATATTTAAATATGTATTTGAACGTATGTTTATTTATACATACTACGAGAAGCGCTCAAGTATTATACAATGTAGTTGTATTGATGAATTTGCATACACTTGTGCGAGAGTAAAACAAAGTGAATTTTGCTGGGTAAAGAGCAAAACAGCAAATTCACGTAATTTGTTAGTACAAATTATTTTTATTTTTATAGAAAAGTTTTGCAAAATGTTTATAAGGAAAAGTGCATTGTTACTTAGTTCAGTCGCACCATCAAAAATTAAGCTGTGACTAAATATCTTTAATATATTTTTTATTTTAGAAAACATATGTATGATTTATCCTTCTAATAATTCACAAAATATTGGATTAGGCTATGCAATATCTGAATACTTATAAATATTTTCCGCTGTTTTCTTCATTGTTAATTTAGTAAATTGTATACTATACATATATTTTTATAGCGTTAACCCCATTCCCGACATCGACATACCATCGCTAATCTAAATAATATCACCTGACTTGAATTTGAGCTTATCACCAAAGTTAGCTTCCCTACGTCGTTGGAAATTTATATTTCGTCGAGAGCGGCAGAATAGGTTTCCCATTCAATCAGTATAAAAGTTGTCATTTATATATTATCACTAAACACACAGACGTACCCAAAATGGATATGCTTAAATTAGTGCGAAATAAACAGAAAACAGTCAGTCAAAAGAAAACAATGACAAAGAAGAACGCAGATATTGCTATTGAATAATAATATTTCAGAAAGACGGAAGAATGAAGACTGTAAATGTTGAGTAAAACTTTAAATTTAAATTTTAAACTATTTCCGTATCGAACAGTTCATTGTAAGCATCATCCAAAAATTGGCCGCACAACATATATATTCCGCTAATGTGCCCCAAATGTGTGGAACTAAGTTGTAATAATTTCAAATTGAGAACTTATGCAAGTTTTCAACTGACTGTGTGTGGCAGCTCCGATATTTTTACCTATATATACAAAAATTATAGAAATTACTAAATTAGCAATTCACGAAAACGTAGTAAATAACTGTCAAAAATAAAAAGATATATTGCATTTGATGAAATATTTCCAATGACCATTTAAATCATTTAAAAATAGTGCACATATTTCCTGTTAAAGTTGCTGAACTATTCTATCCAATTAAGAATAATTTACATTCCCAATTCACACGAATATAAAACATAATATTAAATGAAAAAACAATGCAAATTTGTTTTGTTTATATTATCTTTGCTTTTTTGCTCTATGCCCAACAAATTGTTGTATATATATATATATTGTTTTTGCCTGTTTGTATACATATTGGAAAGGCGAATTTGCAAAATATTCTCACATATTTTAAAATATATTATTCGTATTTTAAAAAAAAATTTTAGAGCGCTGAAGAGCAATTAAAATGGCTATGGTAGTACGCAATCAGTTTATCATATATAAAGATCGTTCGAAAATAAAATTTCTTTTAAAATTATCTCTCATAAACAAAAAATATAGCCAAAATTCTACCAATATAACTCTGCAAATCTGTAGACTCATATTCAAATTATAAGGTCTGCCTTATGGTCTTGGAAAAGAGTCATGCTGATTTCTAGCTGACTGACACAAAAATAGTTGCTGTTCCAGTGGTGGAAAAATCGATGCGATGGCATTGTGGTGAATACTCAAAAAACTGTTTTTTTTTTTTGTTTTGTTTTATTTGTGCTTACTTTGAGGTTGCCGATGAGCTCCATGAATTGAAGGATGTCGGCAAGGCCTGTGTTGAAGCAGGGCTTCTTGACCGACGCACTGTTTGAGGCTTCCTCGTGGCAGGAGGCGTTTGTCTTGCTTGCAGCGCCATCGACGGCGGCGGCGGTTACGCCAGCAGCTGTGACGTCGCTGCTGTCATTTCTGCTATTGCTGTTGATGATTTCGGCCTGAAGAGGCTCCGCTGCCAAAGAGGACATGGCAAATTTGATAGTTGTCTGTTGTGACGAGGAGGAGGACGATTTGGAGGATATGTGACGCTGTGTGTCGTGAGTGCGCTGCTGCAGCAAACTGCGTGCAAATTTCTTTGATAAATGCGCCGACTCCGATTTCGATACGTGCGAACAGCAACCGTGTGCTATCGAAGGCAAGTTGCGACTGACAGCGTCGTCTCCGAAGTTGAATTCGCTCGACTGCTGCTTTGCTGTCGCTTTGGCTTCAGCTGATGATGACGTCAGACCGATGCTCAGCTGACTGACGAACTTGCAGAGATCAGTGGCACCACCTCCACCTACGCTGCTTCCACCAGTCCTCTTGATCAGTTGCTGCAATGAGAACATGGCCGAGCTGAGCGTCTTGTTTTTCGAGCGACAAAGGCGAATTTGAGAGGACAAGCGCGTGATGTTTAGCTACAATTGTGTGTAGCCGACGACGCAAGCATGTGATGTGTTTGTACTAGAAAAATACAAAGAGAGAGAAAGAGAGGGAGTAAGTACGTGCGAATCGGTTGACGGTCACCGCTTGATGATTGGGTTACAGTTTGAGTAGCACTCACGCAGAGATAAGCATTTTCTATTTGTTTTTTAAATCGGTTTACCTGGTGTCAATTTATGGCTTTAATTTCAATTGTATTTCCAATTAATAATAATTTAATTAACATATCTTTAAATTATATTTTTTGAATCGACTGGCTTTAAGTTGATATTAAATAATTAAATAAAGAAAATCAAATATAATCAATATGCTAGTATGATGCTGTGCTAGAAACTTCATTTTATTTTACAAGTCTCTGGCGACTCAACAATTTTGAATTTGATTGTAAATAAATTTTTAACTTCCTTTTTGGCTACACAATGTGATTAATAAAATTAGATAAGGGCGGCTTAAAAATTACACACATTTCCATACACATATTCAACAACTAGAAAATGTCTTCTGGGCTATGCGTAAAGAGTTCTTTATTTAACAGAGTAAATGGTAACAACACGTATTTAACCATGGTGAAGTGATTGTTCTTAAACTGAATTTTATCAAAAACTCTATAAATTTTTTATAATCAAAACACGCCCAGACGGCCAGAAAGCCAATTGTTATTAATATCAGCAAATAATTATCTGAATGCGACTTATTGATGTTTTTTTTTTTGTAGTATGAATATTGGTAATTAACATTTGCCAATAAATAATTGGTATTATTTTTATTGAATTAATAAAATCACACTTTTTTATTTTCTATCGATTTTCAATTAGTTTTAAAGAACTTCCTTAAAAAAATTTTCTATTCTTTATTGCGTACAAAATGCACCAATACCTAATTACTTACAGCACTTTTGAGGTAACCCTCGGGAGCACACAGTATACACGCAAAAATGTTACATTGATTATTGTGTTTTACGCAACAACATTCATGAACTCATTGACCGAAAATTCGCAGGCACAAATAATCAAATATTTGTTGAAAAAACAATGCGATTTGAAAAAAATACATATATATATATATATGTCTATACATACCTAATCACGTAAATGTATGCAATCATACATATGTATGTATATTTTTTGTTTGGTTTCCTATCAACCAGTCTCGACACAAACGCGGCCAAACTGAACTTTTTACAGATTTGTACTTGAGAGAAGGAAGTAGTAGGGTAGGCAACCGTTAGCAATGAATCGCGTGCGCCTTGTGACTGCGGTCAACACTGGGCCGTGGCACCTCAAGGTGACGACGCTCGCGGGCAGCAACTGCGACTGCGACGTTGACAATTCTCTGCCGCTGCTTGTCTGTAAATGTTGACTAACGGCAAAGGCGGTAAATGAATTTGACAATGGGGCAGTGGACGAAACGACGGCGGCGCACAATTAAAAATATCACTTAGCTAATACAGACATAGCGCACTTCGTTGTGCTTCTTCTGCATTTTCGGGTCGCTTCTTTCAACGGCGTGATCGTAATGTGGCTAGGTTTGTTTTGCAGCAGCTGATGTCGCTCGCACAGTTTACGGTTAATGTAAAGCACACGTTTGTCTTATGTCCATTAACCCTCTTAACAAATTGCACAACGAACCTTTTTTTGTGGCGAATTGAGTTGCCGCGAAATGTTTTCGCGTCGCTTGCACTCAAGCGATACATTGTGGCGGTCGGTCAAAGCAGCTGCTGTTGTAATATCGACATGCTGCTACAATACCAAAATATGAGTAAAATACCAAGAAATTGAGTCAAATGCTCAGCTGTCTTAATTATCGATAACACTAAACTAGACAGCCCTGCACATGGTTTTGTGTTTTGTTTTGTTGCCAATATTCGCGCAAATTTCACCCGCCAGCAAAATAATATTATTCATTCTCATCAGCAATGTTGGCGCCCATTAGGCATTTGCTGAACAATTATCGCATTGTCCTCGCCAGTGGATCCCCTCGCCGCCAGGAGCTGGTTCAAATGCTGGCAAGAGCTCAGAAACAAAGTGGGATGCAATTTTAAACAATTCTTATAAATTTCATTTATCATCCTCAAGGGTCTCAATGCGGAACTATGTCCCTCGACCTTCGAGGAGGATCTGAATGTGACCGATTTCAAGGAGTTCTCCGACTATATCGAAGCAACCGCCTCGGGCAAAGCCGACGAGGTTTTCCATCGCTTGAGCAGCGCCGGCGAAGGTGAAAATCTGGTGGTTATTGCTGCCGACACAATGGTCACACTGGCCAACGAGATTTACGGCAAACCCAGAGACGCAGCCGATGCTATCCGCATGCTTACCAAGTAAATCAGTTAATAAGATATTAATTTTAATTAAAGCAATCGTTTATTTTTATCTCCCCCTTACAGCCTTTCAGGCGCCACCAATCGCGTGTTTACCGGCGTCATCCTAAAGCATGCCAAAGGTGTGCGACAGTTTACAGAAACAGCTGATGTCTACTTTGGTCAGCTGACCGCGGAGCAAATACAAAGCTATGTGGACAGCGGTGATCCACTGTGAGTATGATGTCTATTATTTAGGTTTCCAGTGTAATTGCAAGAAGGAAATTCATTAAATATTGTGAAACATTGATCTAAATCTATACCTATGTGACTGTGATAGGATATTTTTTTCTAAGTAAAAATTTTCCGGTTCAGTTCCAGTACCTTTAAAACTGCACGCACTTGCTGCTCAAAACAAGTTTCTTCTTTTTTTCATTGAAGATTGGTTCAAATGGGTACTTTGATTTTATAATATATGCTCTTAAAACTATAAATGTACGGACTAAAAGTGAGTCTCAAGATGGAGGAGTGAATTTTCAATGATAGGATCAGTACATTTGCAACTATAATTAGAATGGCTAACCTTAAAATGAAACTAAATGAGCATCTTCAAATGCTGCAATAGAGAACTGCAATAACTCAGTATATCTTAAAGGATACCAACAGCCAATGACTTAAAGCACTAGGCAGATAATTCAGCAAGTTGTAAGTCGATTTGACGCCTCTGGGTAATGTCTGCTTTGTGCTTTATGCTAACGATCAGTGAGTAAATCTGAAACTGTGGAGCAATGTTGATTATTGGATTACGAGTTGTACTTAAATATTTTTCTCCTTCATCGCTGAAGAAAACCGTCCGTAACCTCCAACGAAATTATTATTTAAATTTAAAATTGCCATAGTAGTAAAATATTGGTAAAGTGATGTCTTAAATAATATTTCTAAGATCAGATATGATGTGTACTTGTTCTTTACTACGTGTAGTATTTCTAAAATAATAATATTTTTAAACAATTCCAGTTGACAAGTCAAACTTTTTTGTTTATAGAAGTAATTTTTTGCTTCATATTGAACATTTTAAAGAGGTCATGAATTTGTATTGTATATGTAATAAGATACCTATAATGACTTAAGTTTGTGCTTTACTTAGAAGCTCAGGGAATATATTTTTTTGTACAAAATATCTTAGACTACACTCATCGTATCTTTCTCTCTCTATATTTATGCTCTGCAGCGATAAGGCCGGAGCGTATGGTGTTCAAGGACCTGGTGGCGCCCTGATATCTCGAATTGATGGTGATTTTTACTGTGTCATGGGTCTTCCATTGCATCGTCTGTGCTACGAGTTGAACAAACTGTTTCTGGAGGATCTGAAGTAACTCCTACAGAGCATCGAACGTTAAACGCTGGCAGTCAGTCGCTTATCTCAGTTCGAAATATGTAATCTGTGTACGTTGGAGGCTACACTTTAAGTTCGGCTAGTCTATGTCTGATAAGACATTTAATTTGCCCGCGTAATTGTGTGTTTTTGTAAAAATAATATTTATAAAAAAAAGCAGCGGTTTTTTTTCTTTTATTTTTCCACATCAAGTTAAATTGCTGTGTCGTTTTTGTTGTTAATTTCTTAGCCGCACAGTGGTGCTGATTTATATTTATATATTTCTATAGCTCAATACGTTTTTTTTAGTATTTCGTATTGATTGGTTTTCATATACATTTTATTTGAAATATGAGTGTTGAAATGAAGTATACAATTTAAAGCCGTATTTTTAATGTCACAAAGATTAAAATCAATATGTTAATATTAACATAAAAATGAAAATATGTCAAAATTACACCTAAAGCAAGCTGTAAATATTATTAAAACGAAAACTAACTTTCATTATGTATATTATTAATACATAAAAATCTAATTCATCTAAGATAATAATTACCATTGAGTAATTAAAAATATAAATATATAGAGATATTTAAATAGACTAAAAAAAAGTATGCTCTATATAGCAGTGGGCGTACACAATTGTATAGTACTTCTAAAATCATAATTACAAATTAATAACAATCACTGTGACAACATTTCATCTACGAAAAGCGACACGTCAAGTTGACTTTTATAGCTTGGAAAAAGCAGCGCATTAGATCATTTGGAAAGTAACGTATATTTTCAAAGATAAGGCACAGATTATATAGCTAGATTCAAAATCAACAAACTATAATTATTTTTAAATATAATTTGACAACACGAACAACTGGCAGTCAGTCAACTGGAAGCAAAGCAAGCGGAATGACGCACGACCATTCGCACTCCTCCAGCTATCAGCTGTGGGGTGGACGCTTCACTGAGCAACCGCATCAAGCGCTTCAAGAGCTGAACAACAGTTTATCCCTTGATTGGCGTCTCTATGCGGATGATTTGGATGCGAGCAAAGCCTACGCGGAGGCACTGATGCGCGCTGGTCAGCTGAATGACGCTGAGTACGATAAACTTGTGAAGAGTCTGGAGCTGATACGCTATGATTGGATTGAGCGACTCGTTAAGTTTGAGTCCAGCGATGAGGATGTCCATACGGTCAACGAGCGCCTCCTGGTTAAGCTAACCGGTGAGCTGGGCCAGCGTCTGCACACGGGACGTAGTCGCAACGATCAGGTGGTCACCGACCTAAAGCTCTGGCTGCGCAAGGCGATACGCGAAACTCTCGGCCGCTTGAGCCTGGTCATCAGTTCGATAGTGGAGCAGTCGGAGTTGCATCTGGGCGTGCTCATGCCGGGATATACGCACCTGCAGCGCGCTCAGCCCATTCAGTTCTCCCACTGGCTCCTCTCGCATGCATTTGCCCTGCGCGAGGATTGCTTGCGGCTGCTCGAGATACGCGATCGCTGCAATGTGTTGCCTCTGGGCAGCGGAGCTCTGGCCGGGAATCCGCTGGGCATCGATCGTCTATGGCTGGCTGAGCGTTTAGGCTTCGCTGGCGTTACGGGCAACAGCATGCACGCTGTGGGCGATCGTGATTTTGTGGGTGAGTTGGATTGATTAAAGAATCCTACAATTTTCATATTATTAAAAAAAGAAAATATTATATATTCTTACAATATTCTTATCATGTTTTGTTAAGGGAATATGAATTATCTTCGCTTTGATATAATAGTTAAACCTGATACAAATGGTTACCTGTTTGCAACACCGCATTGAGTTTATATCAGATAAATTTATATTTTGCCTTCATAGGCACGAATGCATATGTGCCTACTATTTACATATTGTAACTTTAAAGTTCCAACACAACATGCTTAAGTTTAGATATAAGTATATAAATCTTCAATGTCATCAAAGTATTGTGTTAGACAATCCTAAACATACAAAATTATCTGTATATGGTTGCTCAGTTTAAAACTTATGCTGTGCATAATAGTAATAACTATTCTCAAATTATATGTTAAGAATTATAAGTATCTAAGGAATACAACAGTTATGGAGTATAAGAAACATTCTTATATAGTTTTCAGCTGACTTTTATAGATTCCACTAAAAATTTGCGACTGTCTGTTTCAATGTTGATAAATTTTGCTTTTAAAAAAAATTTACTTAAATTTCGATTTCATACAAATTTCAATTTCTATCATAAGATAAGTTAGTGTGGAAGATTTAAATTACCTAAAAAAACAAAATTTTGTTCAATCCAAATCATAAACATATAATTTGGTCTTGAAGTATCAACCAAATAAGCACACTATATTTATACTTTTATACCGAAAGTTTCGTGGTATATTGAATTTATGCAATGCCCGTCAAGACAGCATGTCCATGTCCGTCCGTCCGTCTGTATGAACACACAATTTTTCACACCCATAGAGGAAGGACCTTGAAACTTGGAATATATTCTGGTCTACGCCCCGCCTGCGCCCGCGCCAAGTAATGTGTTATTTGGAGTGCCACGTCCATTGGGAGGAATTTGATAAAATCGATAATCGCAAATCGATAGGACCACATTTCTCTAAATGGTAGATTGTTCGCGATATCCCTCAGGCCCCACAGCTTTATGCCTATATATTCTGAAATTTTTGCATTTTAGCCGTCAAATTTGATATGTATATTACTGATAGCAGCCCGTCGAATACCCTAACTTTTCGTAGGCCTACCTAGGCTTAATTTAATTTAACATAGATGGGAAAAAAAATTGTAGGCCTCTGTCCAATAAATTCAATAAATTGTTTAGTTTGATATAATACAAATAAGCTCTTCTCAAATATCGTCATTATAAAATCATTCCATTAATAAAATGTATGCATCGGAATCGTAATTTTCCTCATTCACAAATCTTCCTCATTTGATTAAATGGTTCTTGAAAAAATAATTTTAAAATTAATCTTTGAAATTAACAAAAGCGATTTATGTTATTTTTTGTTGATTAACATATTTATATCTTCTCAATTCAGTTAAAAATAAATTGGCTTCGATCCATAATTGAATTAAGTGCTGGCCATCGTATAAATTTACTTATATTTGGACTCTTCGCATAAAATATATTAATACAGAAGCAAATTAATATTATGTTAAGTCAATTATTTTATATTTGATTCGCAGTGGACTTTATCTACTGCTGTTCAATGGTGAGCATACACCTGTCTCGATTCGCCGAGGATCTAATTATCTATAGCACCAAGGAATTTGATTTTATCAAAATCGCCGACATGTTTGCCAGCGGCAGCAGTTTAATGCCACAGAAACGTAATCCAGATAGTTTGGAGCTAATTCGTGGCATATCGGGTATGATAACTTCGAATTTGACAGGCATTATGATGACCATTAAAGGCACTCCATCCACCTACAATAAGGACTTCCAATTCGATAAGCATTACTGCTTCCAGGCCTACGACAAATTGGCCCAGAGTCTGGACGTCGCCGTAGGCGTCATTAAAACCATGCAGGTGCAGCGTCATCAATTGGAGGCGGCTCTCAGTTGCGATATGTTGGCTACCGATTGGGTAAGTAGTTCCATTGGCTCAGAAATCTGAAATAAATATTACCTAAAATCAAGAGGCAAGTTGAATTTAATTTTTAAAGGAATTTTGATCAAAAAACGAATAATTTTTTATTAGTATTAAAGCTTTAAAGATTTTAAAAATGAATATTCTTGGGCACAGCACGACTTTATATCTTTCTTATTATTACAATGGAAGGTTTTGGCTTCCTGCAAGTCTGTGTTTTAAGGTACATTTTTTCAGTGTATGTTATAATTGAACAAAATTTAGAAATCTTATATATTTGAATTTTAATAATATACTTTTTTACGACGTTTTTAACACGAGGAGACCTAAAATCTGTATAACTCTAAAATAGCATTCGATAGAAAATATTTTATTGCTATATTATACAATATTTAAAGAAATTTTTTCTTAATTTTCTACTTTCTTTTTCAATGTTTCAAAAATGTATTTATATATTTATTTAATGTCAATTAAAATCACACAAAAAAAATATACAAATTTAATTAAGGTATATTCAAAATAAATGTAAATCTATCGTAGCTATATCAAGATTGCACTGAGAGTAAACAGCATAAAAACAAAAAGTTAGTCAAGAATATAAAACTGGCATTTCAATTAGTAAAGCCTCACGATTGGGGTTATATTTAAGCAAGTCCGCGATAAGACAGTAAATTCTATAAATTAGTGGTCAACATTAACAAGTACACATTTTGTAAATAAGGTTGGCAAATTAATAATCGAATCTGCCTCGTAATGTGTTAGTATAAAACTAAAACAAAATTTGAATAACATTGAAATATTATTAACTGACTGATTTCAGGCCTACTATCTGGTGCGTAAGGGCGTGCCCTTTCGGCAGGCCCACCATCACATTGGACGCGTTGTTAAACTGGCGGAACAGCGGGGCGTGGATATAACGGAGGTTCCACTGGGCGAGCTGCAGCAGATTTGTGCCGCATTTGGAGCAGATATTGCCAACGTGGTGGACTACGGTTACAATGTGATGCAATATGATGTAATTGGTGGCACCGCTACGTCTAGCATTGTGGAGCAACTGCGTCTACTCAAGAACTTGGTCAAGCAATTGGGTTAGCAGTCCTAAATTTTAAAGTTTGGGGCTGCATTTTATTTGAATTTTACTTTGGCATTTGATTAAGATATTACATAAATTTTACATATTGTTGTTTACTTTTAATTGACGCTGGGACTCTGGGGCGTATAGGTATACGGTTCATTCGTGCCCGGCTGCCTGCTGTTCTCCAGCTGCTGGTAGCCGCTCATAGCCGAGTTGACCGGCAGTCCCATTTTGCCGCCAGAAATGAAAACGCCGAGGCTCTGTTGAAGTTGCCAGCGACGCGCCTCGCGTATTGACTTGTTACGTCGGAGTGTCTTGGCCAGCATAAGGGCACAGAGCACGCCCAGGAGCTGGACAAATGCAACGGTGGTCGCTCCGGTGGCAATGAGCATCGCACTCTGCGACAGTATGTAATTCATCTTCCGGAAGCAGCCATATTCGAAGGGCTGCAGGCAATTCCCCTCGTCTTTATCGAAGGGATCCTGGTCCAGGCTGCCGCAGCATGAGATCGGCACAACAACATCATCCGAATTCAGGTGCGACATGTTCCGATTGGCTGAGTCGTACTGCTTCCAATCATCGGGATCCATAACGCCACAGCATCCCAACTACAACAATAATACAAATTTATATATTTTCAGTATAACTAATTTTAAAACCTTTGTGTGAAGTTCAAATATAATCTTAAAAATATATATGAATTTATTTTATTAATATTACGTGACATTTTACATAAACTATCTTTTTGGTAGAATATTGAAAGCATAAAATTGAGAAATATTCATTAAGTTTTCATTGAGTGTTTAACTTGAAACTAAGTTTAAAATTTTTAAATTTAGAATCAAATTTGTTTTTAAATACTTTAAAAAGCAAAAAAATATATGTCCATTTGGTTTTTTTTCTCCATGCGAACCTCAATATTGATAGATTTATCCACGTGTCATACTTACCCCAGACTGCATAAAGTCGACTGCTGACTCGACATTGGAATCCGTTTCGTAATTGGCTAGCGCCTCGGTCATGGTGCGCATTAGCATCTCGCGGACTTGGGACTGCATCACAAAGGCGGCAATAGCTGCCGACACCTCAAGCAAAAAGACGATAAACAGACAGACGCCGTACTGCAGATTGGAATGCCAAAAAATTACAAGCTGATAAGTTTGAGTGTTATTGGTTTCCCTCTTACCACATTGATAAGCATTACACTCTCCTTGACCGCTCCATAGGCACCCAGGGTGGCGACCGCAATTAGTATGAAACCAATGGCAATGAGGAGCGCGGGTGGGGATGAGAAGTGTCCATCAATGAAGAGACTAAAGTCGCCGAAAATCGCCTGAATGGTCGTTCCCACCATGATTAATAATATGGCTGTCAGCTGGGAAGGGAAAGACAAATAACCGTTAACAATTTCGGTTCACAATCGCATGCCAAGTCACGACTTTGACGTTGAATCTCATATTGTTGACGATAATTAAGTGAACGGATTTCACATTATATTTGGTTTTGGGCAGAGAAGTGGACAAAGAAAATAGTCCTTTGCATTTTTAGTAGTTGTCAACTAAAGGGTAAGCAAATTCAAAAGCGATTGCTCATGTTATAAATAGTTCTTATTTTTGATTAGTTTCTTATTTTCCATTTAGCTAAAAATTAATTTTCAAAATATATATTATTATATAAGTCAATAATTTCGTTACATTTCCTAGTTAAGATTTATAGGACACTAGAACCAAATTTTATTATATTATTTCGAAAGTATATTTTATATAGGTATTTCGCACAATATGCACATTAATTTCCCCTATCGCCCTATTAAGGAATAATAATTATTATTCCCTATCATGTAATCCATTCAGATAATTTATTTATACCTCAACTTAATTTAAAATAGCTTGTCTGGTAAATAACTAATACATTTTATTCTTAGATTAATTTAATTTAATTTATTCTTTACTTTTAATATTTTTATGAAGACTGCTATTAGTTGACCTTAAATAAATAAATAAAAATGTTTGAAAACGAAAATAAAAATCTGAGATATTGTGTGGCAACTGATAATTACTTATTAACAAATAATATATAATATATATAATCTATATATATAAAAACAGTATTTAACGCTGCCTATCAAAGTCTTTGGTAAATAATTGTGTCGTATAAATGACTAAGTGGAAATAAAATGAAACTCTTGGGTATAAATTTACTCGTATTAAATCTGTGCTTTTCGAGAATTCTGTCTCTGTGTTGACAATCTTATCGAAACTCGCAAAATCTTTCCGCACTGGGTAAACATAGTAATTCATTTAGATTATTTTTGATCGTAAGTCAATTTTGGGAAAAAGTTTAAGTGGATTACAAAAAATATAAAAATAATTAGAGATAACGAAAATCAATTATAATTTGATAATATCTGAGGTATCAAATGCATATAGATACTGATACATTACAAAAATTAAGGTTAAGTTGTATGCATATCTTAGATAAGTCGTTGTAAGTTACATATTTAAGTAATAGTTTAAAATATATTTGCTATAGTTGAACATATCATGACTTATATTCAACTGTTATATACACATGTACAATATATCAGTTAAAATTAATTTAGCTATTCACACATTTGAAAAAATGACTTGCCGTAATCATCTATATAAATTTCTATACTTTAGATATTCATAGTTACAGCAAGGATATCTTTAACAATAGTTGAATATTTAAAGCTTAAGATTTCAAACTTTATTCATATACATCTCGCCTTTAATCATTCTAACTGCTATGTCCAGTCTATCTTCCAAGCTCTGCGTCATCAAAAACGAATGTATTCAGCGTTATCAAGAAAAACAAATATTTGACTCGATTCTCTTTTGCAAATGATTCTCATTCGCTCTCGCAGTCGATGTAAGAATGTACGACTAAAAATTCAGATACGTACATTATGATTCACGAACACAACAAAAATATTGCTCACCTACTGATAAGAGCGAAAAATAAAGCGTTGTATTATCAGTTCCTCGATATTTTTTCTCAAAGTGAAAAACAAAATGGCGAAATTGCTTTAACTTATGAATCATACGCAATGTAAGTTGAAAATTTTGGTGGAAAACTTACCGCAAACATAAAGCTCACTATGATGAGCATATATTTGGCGCAGCGCATTCCGGAATTTAATTCAAGTTCCCGGTTCGCCATTCTGTTGGTTTATCTTTTCTCTGATTTTCGTTGTTCAATTTCGTTTAGCTGTAAAGCAATGTATATATTATATTATATTTTTCTAATTATATTGAGTATATTTTGTATTAGTTCTTGTTTTGCCACAGAACGTACTTTAACTTTAGCTGGCTACACGTTGACTGAGCGAACCCAGAACGGGAACGTTGCCAGTTGCAAACGCCAAACGGCTCTCGGCTCTTGGCCAACTCACCCACCTATCTCGCTCTCTCTTTCTCTCTCCGGCTCTAGTCAGACTAACTGACTCTCGCTTTAACGAGTCGCTTATCAGCCAATATAAGTTCAGTTTTCTCAATTTAGTAGATAAAAAAAGCGATAAGATAATGCCTAACTCATTTCATTTTGCAATAAAAGGTGAAATTAGTTAATCTAAATATTACTACGAGTCTATTAATGCATAAATACATACAAACATTTATAAAGCACTCATACTTAATTCAAACGTCATTCTTATTATTTCAAATTCAAACAAGGTTTCAGGTGCAAGGTCATTCGGGTTGTGGGTCGATGTGTGTTGGCCATATTATTGATTGTATGTCTAAATTTTAATGAATCAACTGGCCATGTCGATTTTTTAACAAAACTTCTTTATATTATATATTGCCTGTAGTCATGCAATGAATGCTACACATGTAGGTATACCTGCTGGACAAATTTTCGATTTATCTACCAATTAAGTTGGGTATCTGCATATATGATGTATTTAAATTGGAATGAATATATCATAAAGCGATGCCATTATTATCACAATTCGATCACTACAACTGAGCGGACTGATTCCACTACCTGACTAATACAGCGTCACATGTTCCAAGAGTGGGACACCTATATTGGGTATATTTCGATGGCAAACAAAGAAGTTTCTTCTTAAAATAACTCAATGTTTTACTGCTCGTAGTTAAGCCATGTTAAGCCATAAGCCATGTTTAATTAAAATGGCATGTTATTACTATTTCAAACTTCACTTCCATAATTAAAAATGTTTACTTGATTTCAATTTAAATACTTTAATTTAATAAACTTTTAATTTAACAAATCGAATCTTCTGCCTAACTAAATAAATTAATTAATAACATATTTATATTAAGCTACAAAAAACCAATAGCATTTTTGTCTAAATTAGTCTTATATTTTACACCTAGCCCAAAATTAAATGTATAAATAAGTACTCTAGCTATATATTGTCTTAATGTATTTCCTTTGTTCGCTAATTCCAATCTTTTTAATACTATATATCCGTCTCGAAACCAATAGAAATACATTGCGAATGAAAAGATTGACTTTATTATTGCGCAAATAAAGACGATAAGAATTGATTAAGGGATTGATGTGAATAATTGTTAGACAATAAAACAATAAAAAGTGCATTTAATTTATATTGAAGTATTTGTAAAATAGCTACATTTTTTTTATTATTATTATTTTGTAATTTATCATTGAAAAGCTGGAAATGCGAAAGCAAATTGTAACTTAAAAATAACCTAAGATTGCAGGCCATGAATTTGACTTGTTTATATTTTAACAGTGGACCTAATTACAGACATCTACATAATTCCGGTGATGCCATTGCGAATTTTGATCTCTCGAGCTATGTAGCAGGCAAAGATGACGCCAAAGAACTGCAAAATAATAAATTGAAATTAGATAAAGGTCAATATATTGAAAGTACAGAAAACTCACCTGAAGAATGGCAATAACGACGCCAGCAGCACCCAAACTAACCGCATGATCTGCTATATATTTGGAAAAGCCGTCTAGACATCCTTCATGGTATCGGTTCAAATTGTTAATGTTACTGTTGCAGGTGAATGTGCCCACTTGGCCCACTGGTATCGTGCAACATGACATGGGAAGATCCCCATTTGAGAGCACTTCAGACCAGTCCGTATAGTTTTTGATGCCACAGCAGAAGAAATCGCGTTGCACATCGTCCCAGAGTTTAGTGTATGAATCCTGCGATAAGCTCGAGTACTTATTCATTGAACTGTTAAGCGATTTATCTATATAGTCATAGGCATTACTGCGGAGCACATATCCACTAATGCCACCAGCCAGTTCCATAATAAATATGATGAACAGCATCACCGAGAAGCTCAGGATTAGGCAATAGTTCTCCTTCAGCGCACCCCAACAGCCAAAGAAGGTGATCAGAATGATAAACGAACCAATCACAATCAATAACGTTGGAATCGAGAAGAAATTGCTAACCAGGAAGAGTTTGTAGCCAGTATAAACGGAGCCAACGCCCGCTCCAACTGCTATAAGAATGATGCCAGTGATCTAAAAATAATTCAACAATCGATAAATATTATAAAAATAATATAAATAATCTTAAAATGTGACAAAATTGCATAAATTAACTTAAAAGTCCAACAAGTTAACCATAGATAAGATATATGAGAATTCCAGAAAATATTTTTGTATGAAAAAAAAAATTAATTTACTCTATTGTATTTTACATTATGTAATTTGTAACTATAACTTTAATTTCTAAATTTAATTTCATATTATCATTTTGTTACATTGCGGACTAATTTAGTCCACATTACATAGATAAATTAATTTTTTAGAAAAAACTTAATATAAGCCTTGAAAAGGGCCTGTGGGTTTATATCAAAATATTGTGATTATATTTTAATTTAAATACACAGAAAACTATCTAAGCATTTTATTTTTTTTTTTTAAGTTTTACTTATTTATTTCAAGCAATAAGAGAAAAGCAAAAAACAATGGAAACGTTATCTAAGTGGTTTAAGAATTAATCAATGTCTAAACTTATCAATAAAAGATAATAAAAAGAATAAATATAGATTAAAAAGTAAAGGTGACTAACTGTGCACATATGTAAAAATAAAACAATCAGATATATTAATAAATCATCTGACTAGACAGCTCTTGTATCTACAAAGATCACTATCTTATCTGTATGATCACTATGTGCTAGCATATCTGCTTAATGACAGATGAGACTTCGACACACTTTGTACTAATGCAAAATTAATTCCAATCATAATGCATAGCCTGATGAGTCAGCCAGACATATTGCTATTTCAATTGTTATGGCTACTGCACGAACTTACCAAAAATATCAGATTAAATCCAAATAGCGTGTACTTCACCGCATTTGCGCTGCCTGTTAGAAGCGACATGTTGCACTTTTCCTTGTTGACAAATCTGAAACAATATATTAATATATTATTTTTTTCAAATACATGCAATGAATAATATTGATCAAAGTATGAAATAATCACTTTAACAGCTGGCTTTACCGTAAAAGCTTTCAAATTAAACACAACCGCCGCTTTTTCAATACAAAACGTTAATAACCGACCAAAGAAGTCAACGAAAGTTTTTCCTCCATTGTTTCTAATAAAAAAAATATGGTGTTGTCTTATCTACAAATAATATGGCAAACTTTTTGTTGAAGCGAAATGTGGTCAGCTAAAACCTGCTGGCTGTTGCAGTTGTTGTTGATTTTGCTTAGACCGCAATTTCAGACTAATAAGATAAACCCAATTTTGGCTCGATAAGATAAGAATGTTTTAAATAGAATAAATTGAAAATATATTATATATTTTAGAGTAAAGCATATAGCAATATAAAAATTGACTATTTGTGCGAGTTTTCAGTTGTTAAATTTTCTTATTATTATTATTTTATTTTCAAGTTATTTTCGTAAAACAATATAAATGGGTTATTGGAAGCCAAACATTGTAGTCAATACCTTATATTTATTAAATTAATATTTTATATATATTTTCCAGTACCTTTTGGAAACAAGATTTTACAACTTCTCAAATGTACAATATAGATAATTGTTATCAATTTTAGATAGTACAATGCACACCTGCATTTCTTTTCGTTATGTTTGATAAAACACAATTTTATTCTTGCTTATTTTGAGCACATGCGTAATATTGATCGTTATTTCATATGGTTAGAATGACTCATGCAAGTGAAATGAATGAATAGTATATTAAGCATGAACAATCATATAATAACATCTATGCCAAACATCACTGATGTGTACTTTTGAAATTCAGTTGATATATATAAGGTATATACTCACTGTTCTAGCCGTGATTAGCTCGATGTAAGTGGTGTCGGTAACGACTGTTGGACGCCAACTGAGCAGTCACTTCATTCGCACGTATATACTATAAATCGCATTGACGTTCGCTGTGTTCAACGGTGTTTATCAACACCCACTCATACATACACACATACACATACACATACCTGTGCAAAAGTATTGCTATATCTGTACATAAATATTGTTTGCCCACATATGTAGATGGCAGCAAAAAAGATAAATTTGCTTGCACGAATAGTCGACTAACTTGTAAAAATTATAACAGTAGCATTAACAATGTCTGTTGGTAGCTTTTGAGTCACTCTATTTTTTTGATATGGTCACATTTTATACACTCTTTTTATTAATTAATACAATTTTGATTCAAAAGGCAATGACTAGCCAACAATTTTTTTTTTTTGAATTCTTAGATTACAAAATTTATATGTAAGATGGTCTTTCAACAGGATACAAATTAATGAAAAATTATAGTAAATAACATTTTGGTTGTATTTGCTTAAGCAATTAGCAGATTCTTATTACAAAAAACTTCAGATTAAAACCAAATTGTAAATTCAGAAAATATTTTTATTTTAATAAAAATGTATATAAAAATTTAGCATTTAGGGACTTTTCGAAATACATATGCTTATTATTTCGCAAAATATTTTGAAAATTTTTATATAAATAAATTGTTTATGATTTCGAATATGCAATTAATAAGACTTAAAGCTATTAAAGATTATATGAGTATCATTTGTTATTTTAATATATAATTGATTTGCGATTTTTAATGTTTGTAAATATAAAGTATATTTATTATGTTTGTTATTAATAAAGATTGGGTAAGTAGTAAGGTAGTAAAAGTAGTGAAGTTCTGGCATAGCTTAATACTTGAATTTGGAATTTATGCCCAAATGTGCGTAAATTTAATAAGAGAAGTATGCATGAATGTTAAAGGAACTGCTTTTCGATATTCTTTGAATAGATGCACGCATTAATTGGTAATGGATTGTTAATAAAAAATATCCGAAATTTTTTTAGACTTCTTGATTGCCAATTCGAGCAATTACTTTGAAATTTCTGGAAGCATGTGAAAAATTTCAAAAATTACCGGATTTATTCACATAAAGCTGGCTTCGTAAGCCAAAGCTATTTAGATATATTAATGATTATTATTAGTAAACTGCCTATTACTTATTTAAGTTTTAGTAGTGTTCGTTGCTTCGTTTATTTATGGTTCCTTCTCTCCCAACTATTTCCTATCCTTGCCATGTCGATCGCGCTGCTGCTTCGTGGCAGCAATTGTCGTCGTGGTCAGAGTGTGCACATGGTGCTGAGGTTGTGGTCCTCCTTGGTGTTTGCTGCCACTGCTGTTGTGGTGATGGTGGTGCTGCTGATGATGTCCATTCAGTGTGCTTTTACCGTGTCTGCCGATAAGATAAAATAACAATTAAATTAGCATTGCTTTTGGAATTATTATTTAATTATGTTGTTTTTGTTTTAATATGTTTTCTACTGGATTTTATACAAATACAACATATTCTTTTTAAAGAGTATACCAATGTGCTACATCCACTACGAAGTTCCAGTAGCTAAAGTAACGCTTTTAGTGTTCTGGTACATAAGAAAATAGAGTAGAGCGAGCGATGTTGATGTTTTTTATATTCAGTTCATTTTCAATTTCATTGATGATTTTTTGTGTTTTGATTTTCATTTCTTTTTCCAGCAACATGTTCATAGTCAGTTTTTAGAATCGATACTAAAGTTTGGTAAAGAGTACTACAAAGTATGGTGTGAGCAGAGTATTTGATGAAATTAATAATTTTTAATTAAAGCAGGTTAAGTTTTTAAGAATCATGCAAATAAAGCTTTGAGTATATTATGTATCTAATATTTAAGAGAATTTCAAAACAACTACATATAAGTAAATACTATTTTAATATGTTTTATTTCTTTAAGGGTAAATTATTCATTAAAAAGTTGTTCTGAATTTATGGCAAGTACTACATTATTTACGTATTTAAGTATTAAATGAAACGATCATTTACCTTTTTGAAAAATAATGCTAGTTCCATACAATTTATTCCATTAAATGTAAAATATTAAAATATTGAAATCGTTTGAAACTTGCTAGCCTCTAACGAAAGTTTAGATTAATGTACTAAACATTTTTAAGTCTTTTCCTAATTTATTAAAAAACTTTACCAATTTACGTATTTTTAAAAATTCTTGTATTGAGCAAAGAATAGTTTAGACTGACGTTATTGAAATAATATTTCTGGGAAAAGTTAGTTTAGCATTCTACAGAAAAAAAAATATCAGCTTAGAAAGTTAGCGACGAAAATCCTGATGCACCCACAACATGCTTTCATTTGCTTAATTACAAAAAAATATATGACAAAATTTTGAAAATTCTCTTACGCTGTGATAAGTAAAAACAGAACCATATTCATTCATTTTATGTGTGTGTATTTTTTTTTTTGCCGAGTGTGCTCCAAGTACAAAAACAAAATCTCCACTTTCTGTGCCATTCTCTTTCTTTCTCTCGACCTCTTGAGTTTTAAGTAGTATTATTAGTGGAGAACACAGGTTAGATAACTGCAGAGTCGTTCAGTTCGATAAATATGTTTATAAATATTTAAATGTATATATATATATATATATATATTTTTTTTTAATATTTCGTATTGTTTTTCGTGCTTGGTTTGTTTCTCGTGCGTGAAGTAGTCAAATAAAAACTGACTAAAACAAAAGTTAACAAAATTTTTGCGTGCATAGAAGTTCTACATATTAAAATCGGAGTGAGAAAAGAGTGTCTATGAGGAGATCCGTTTGCACTTATCCTTGTGCGACTATCTTTTTGGTTTGCTGCTCCAGCTCCAGCTGACTATGAACATGTGCAGATGCCAAAGGGCTGATGCGTTGAGACGCTGCTGCGCACCTGCCGCATGCGCAAGCGCTTCGGCCAGCTGCCCAGCCGCCCAGTCAAAGCGTTGCCCCGTGAAGCCACCGCTCCACCACACCCGCTGCTGCCAAAGAGCTGAGCATGCTCATTGCTTAAGTTGTGCTGATAGGGGCGCAGCTTGGATGCTGTTCCTTTGAGTGTATCTGGCGCTGCATACAGCAGATAATTGTCATAGACATGGCTAACGCTCGAGTTTCGCTTGGCTGCCAAATATGGCAGAAAGGCGAAACTCGAGCTGGTCGATTGGGTGCACTTTAGCGAGGACTTGCGCGGCTGTTTAACCTTGCAGCGCAGCGTCGACTGATTCGAGTAGCTGGGCTTCGCTTGCGTCGCTGGTATCATTTCCAATTTAATGCGATGCTCGTAGGCTGTAGTGGGCGTGGCTCGCTGAGTGGGCAGTGGTATGAGCGACTGCTTGCGCTTGCGACGCGGCGGCGGCAGTGGCAATGGCAGTGGCAGCAGAATTGTTGCAGGCGTTACAATTGCCTCATCAATGCTGGCGTAGTCTGCATCCTCGCCGGTTTGTGTATTGGCTAAATTCGTTACGTATACGTACGTCAGTTCGTTGTGCGTTGTTGTTGTTGTTGTTGTTGTTGTTGTTGTCGGTGCCGTAGCTGTAGCAGTAGCTGATGTTGTTGCTGTTATTGCGTTTGTTGATGTTGATGCTTTGTGTGATGTTGTTTTGCTTGCTGCGGCTGTACCTCTTTTTGTGCCGCCTGCAGTTGTTGTCGTTGGTTTGGCGGACTTTCTGTGTACAGATGTTGATGTATCCTGATTGCTGCGACTGCTTCGACTCGACTTGTGACCCGATGAACTGGGCTCACTGTGTCTGGAGCGACTTGAGTGACCTGTGTGTAGAATGTCTTGGCATCTGATAAATTGCGCTTTATTTATATGTTTTTGTTAGTTAAGATAACCAATTCGCTGTTTAAGCTACGATTGTTATATCTTGTGTTTAGACTAACTGGTTCTGTGTGTGTGTGTGTGTGTGTGTGTGTGTGTGTGTGTGTGTGTGTGTGTGTGTGCGCGTATGTGCCAGAATGAGTGGTGTCAATTTGCAGTTTGTTTTGCACCTGGGAATGGAACTTTATTCGACTTATGCCAGACATTTGGAAAACAAATGTACCAGTCTGATGCTAACATCGCTGAAGGCATATTTATCAGTCTCAGAGTAATCAAAATAATAATTCTTGCCTTTAAATAGACGGATGGAGAAACGCACACGGCTATATCGACTTAGCTTATGCTTGACTAGATGCTTACAGAGAATATGTATACCTAATTTGATTGGAGACTTATCTATTAAAGTATAATTAAAAATAGCCTTCTACATAGGTAAAAATATTAAGAAGAATACGTTTTTTTATGTTTGTTTAAATTCATTCCATTGAATAACAATCAGAAGTAATTAAATTACTCTCTTCTACTGTATCTCTTTCTCTGCGCCTGTGATTTTAAGTAAATACTAATCCAACACAATTAGCTGTTTTCAATAAATGTTCATTCCCAGTACTGCGGTGTGGTGAATAAAACGAGTGCCAAAATTATCAATCAAAAGAAAAATAAAAGAAGAAGAGAGGAAAAGCCTCGATCAGGCAGTCCATAAAGTTGCGATCTTTGGCTGATTCTTCCCGTTTTATGTGCAGCTTATTATTGACGATTCGTAATTGGCACATGGCTAACTGTAACTCGTAACTGATGGCTAACCTAAAACGTTTACGTAGTGTGGCACCCATTATTAGCAGGCCCAAAACAAGCAACTCTGCAATAGATTCACGCATGCACGCATGTAGAATTCACCTCACACTTGAACCGCCACTAACTTACCACGAGAGCGTGAGAGCTCTTCTCGATGCTTCTCACTGCCACGGGAACGTTCCCGATCACGATCTTTTTCCCTCTCATGTTCGCGGTCCCGCTCCCGCTCGCGTTCGCTTGTGCGCTGCGAGCTAGTGCGCGGCCGACTCTCTTCGGTGACACGCGAGGAGCGTAGCAGACGACTGCCACCCGAGCCAGAGACAGAGCTCAAGGAACGCTGCTTGCCCGAGTGTTGATCACTTGAGTGGTGCGAGTGCTGCTCCTTATCGCGGTTGTGTCGGCTGTGGTGATGCAATCGCTTGCTGCTCTCCGGCGCCACATTCGAGCTGTTGCCGCTGCGTGGCTTACTGATCTGCCTGGATGAGCGTTGCTCTGCTGGCTCGTGTCGTGATTTCTCTCGCTTGGGTGTTCGCATGCGTAGGCGCTCGACACGCTGCTTGCTAGATTGCTCATCGGATAAGCCACCTCCTTGGGTCATTGACTCACGTGAACTGGAGCGCGAACGGTCTCGTGGACAGAGCTCAATAGATGACTGCGAAGAGCTGCGTGCTCGCGTCGGCGACGGCGTCGATTGTCTCGAATTGCGGCGCGCCTCCGAAGCAAACGTACCGCGTGCAACGCTCAACGCATTCGCGTCGACATTGTGCGTCTTAACTTTCTCATCGATGGTGGCCAACGGCATAGTGATGCGACGCTGCAATGAGCAAGAACGTCTTCGTTGATCCTTGAAGGCAGCCTCATCGGACAATGCCTGAAGGCGGAAGATTTCAATTAAAGGTTTACAAATATAGCATAATATAATAATATTATATATATAAATGTATTTAAAGCGAATGGAAACTAAGAGAGTAACTCATATTTATGACATTTCCCTATTATAAGGCGGATAAGTAAAGTTAGGAAATTGAAGTAATAATAAGAAACAACCGGGTTTCTCAAAACCTTTTTCCTTGACTTTTCACCTTCTTATGAGGAATTTTCAAATGTCGGAAAATAAACATATGTAAGAAATGGATGCTTTTGTCTCACGAATTAAAGTCAATCCGTTGAACAGTCATTAAGTCATCCAATTAGAGTACAATTGATTGTCTACCTTCAATGTTTGATCAGCGTTCCGGGTCATCTCGCTGAGTATCTGGGCATCACGTTGCAAGTCTGTCTTCCGCTCGTAGTTGCCGGGCGAAGGTGACTTCACCCTAAAAGTGGTTGTTAGCTCGTTGGCAATGTTCTCGTAGCAGTGCTCCTCGTCTTCCGGATAATCGTTGTATTCCTCGGCGGCCTGCGGGCTATGCCTGAGCAAATCGGGTCGATCGTTTAATAGTTGCCACTTGGTTGTTGTGGTTATTGTTGCTGCTGATGCTGCTGTTGTTGTGGTCGTTGCATTGTTTGCCTCTTCGTTGTGGGTCTGCTTGCTGCGTGTGGGCAGCGTGCGTCGTGGATTACTAGGCGTGGTTAGTAATTTCGATGTCTGCGTGGGCGTCGGCAAATGTTGTACACCAAAATAGGAGAGCTCATGCTCTCTTAGTTTGCGTGCGCCGCGTGCCTCCTTGACAATCTTTAAGGATTCGCTGCCAGATTCGTCAGTGGTGTCCGCAGTAAGCTGTGGTTGCACGAGAAGTGTGCGTGGCTTGGCCACCGGAACCAGCTCGCCAATGCGTAGAGTAGGCGGTGTTGCCTGCGGCTTCTGCAGCCGTGGAGCATGCAATGCAATATTCATCACATTTGTCTTGGGCAAATCTGAAAAAAAAGAAAATCGAATGGAGCTTAAAGCGATGGAATTGTTGCGAATGCATTGATTACAGTTCCCTATTTCCTAGTCACTCAATAAACTCCTCTACCTATACCCTGCCTGGAACCCTTAGACTTGGTATTACCTGCCCGCTGCAGCGTTTGCTCTTGCGCCTCAATCTTCCAGATAGTGCGCTTGGCTTTCAGGCGACTCCAACTGCTCGAGTACTCGCTGCCCTTGAGAACCACATCCTCTGGCGAGGAGCTGCCCTGTGTGCCGCCACCGCTGTCACTGTTGTGGTTGTTGTCCTCGCGAAAATAGCGTTTGACCTCCTCGTCGGCACTGTCCTCCTCCTGTTCGACGGCATCATACAAACGCCGCAGCTGCGTCAGCTGTTGGCTAACAGGTATTTGCGTATTGCCCAACAGCTTGAGGCGTGGCGGTGCCAGCGGCGTCCGTGGCAGTGAATCATACAATACACTGCCAAACAAATCGTTGCTGGCTATAGAGGTCGATGAGGTGCGACGTGAAGAGCTCTCCTCCTGATAGCTATGCGAGCGCAACATTGGCGTCGGCACCACAATTGTGGGCTGGATAACTGCGGACTCGATTGAGGCTATGCTCAAGCGGCGCATGGCCTCATCGAATTCGCTTGCGGAGCGCATTGTTTTCATTATGAGCGATGTGGATTTGAGGCCCTCGTCTAGGATGCGCTGATGGGCGCGTAAGTTCTGTAGGAGCAGCTCTTGTGCTGTGCTGCGACGACGACCTGAGGTGACACCTGTGATGGGGAAATGTGCGAGAAAATGTTGTTGGTGTTTTGGTTTTGTTTATGGACTTGGGTAAGCTGCAGTTTTAGGGACGAGATCCGATTCGATTGTATGCATATAATCATGACTGAAAATTTGTTTACTCCATGTTCAACATTTCACTGTTTTGTTTATATTTTTTTATTTTTAATGTTGGGAGCCATCAAATAAACCGAGCAACTGTTCAATGTAATTTAATGTAAATAGAGCGGTTGTGATGTAGGTGTGTGGAATTATGTATGTATTTTATATGTTGTATAAGAATATGTAAATCCAAAAATTCAGACATGATTTAGATATAAGTTGAGTTTAAATCGTAAATAAATTGTTTTCATTACTATTAAGCATTTCGTGTTTATATTTTTAGGTTAAGTTAGGAGGTGAGCTTATAAGTAGTATGTTTAATTGGCTTAGTGCGAAGAAGAAGCAGCGACTTAGACATGCATTACGAGTTCAAGGATTGATTATATTAAGACTAGGCTAATTGAGAGACAAGTAGAGGAGTTTACTACTAAACCGCCAAAGACACAACAAATCAAAAGACAATTCATTAAAATAAGAACGAGCTAAAGCTTGATAAATATTTAGTTTTTTTTTGGTTTCTTTTCCATTCGAAATACCAACCTGATTCTGGCCACTCCTCAGTTCCAAGGCTTACATTGATCTTCGTTGAATATCCACTGCAGGCAGGTGATGGCTGCTGCTGCTGCTGCTGCTGCTGCTTATCGAACTGGCGCTGCTCCACAATCCGAACGCGTTCAGCCACCGATTTGGTGGTTGTCGGCGAGTGGCTGTCGTCTGTTGCTGTCATTCAAACAGGAAAGTCAACAGATAAATGTAGTTTTATTAAATTTAATTACTAAAATTTTAAAGAATTCTTTAATCAAGATTACAGTTATTTCACTGGTCTGAGGCTATTGATTTAGGCCAATACAATTTCAAATGTTTTCAGAGAATAGATACATGATTTTAAATTATTATTGATTGCGGCATATAGTGTTAATATTAAATTTCGAAGTTTTATGTCCTAATTCGATAATAGGTACTCTAAGTAATACATTTATTTATCTTTCATACCTAAAGAATTTTTAAATAGACTTCTAAGTTGCTCGAAATATATATATTTTCCAACTTATTAAGTAATATTAGTACCCAAAACTTATCTTTCCGATATTTATTAATCTTAATAAATTACTTTAACAAGATTATGAAAACTTCATCGAAATGATTTTACTTTGTTTGGTGGAGAAAATAAGATTATAAGAAATTATAATTATCCATGGAGTCTAAAGTCATTGTTTTAACTTATAGGAATTAAAAGAAGACATTAACTAAAATTTGAGTACATCTTATATATATTAAAGTTTTCTAAGATCCTTAATGTTAAAGAATATATATATAGTCTCTAATTTATCGACTTTAAAATAAAACATTCTCACTCTGTACCCACCAGTTTCGCGACTTGTCGGACTGATCTCCCTGCTCTCACTTTTGATCGTTGCTGGCACGCTCCAGAGCACATCGGCACTCAAAATATTCTCACCTAGATGATATGGCTTGGGTTTTACCGGCTTGTTCTTGAGTATGCCACGTATGTTTGCCAAGTCGTCTGTTTCGTTGTCCGTTGTGTCCACGCCGCTGGTGGAGGTGTAGCTATGCCTGGATGTGGAGCTAGTTGTCTCCAGCACACAGTAGCGTGGCTCCACCAATGGCTTTGGGGTGCTAGTTATAACCGTCACCTGCGTGCCAGCCACCGGCTGTGTCACCAGCTCCGGTGGTTCCATTAGCGACGCACTATATGTCACCGTGCTGGAGGCAACACTCTTTTTGGATCCATCGCCAAAGTGGGTCCCATTGTGGGTCCCATTGTTACTCGATGAGTTGATGCTACTGCTGCTGCTACTGGCACTGGCCGACTTCACCAGGCTCTGAAGCGGACCGCTTGCCGTGCGTCGACGACGTCGAAAATTTTGCGTGGGCGGCGGTTTGCCATCAGTTTCCACAATGTTAACTCGTCCCGATTCGGCGGCAAAATGCACCTCTGTCTTGCAGAATTCCACACGTTTCTGTGCGCTACTGCGATGCTGTTGACTTGAGCTGAGATTATTGTGGTTGCTGCTGCTGATGCCATTTATGGGCTCACCATTAACGCGCACCTGCGAAGTCATTTAAAACATTAAAATTCACTCGACTCTGGGCAGAGTAAATACGTACAAAAAATGATCAGAAAATATATTTTGAATGCCTCACAAAAAGTTTACACAGGCTGCGTTTTCAGTTTTAAAGAGTGCGCACCAATCGTTTTGCCAATGATTACAATTGATCCAATAGCTTGTCTTTGGGTGCTTACCTGCGATGTTTTACGTATATCGCGCCAAGTTTCCTCCACTGCAATCGAATGTCGCTTGCTCAAATGCTCCGTTTCAGTGGGACTTGCCAATTGTGCAGCACGAAGCTGCTGCTGCAGTTGCTCCTTTTGGCGGCCAAAGTGTATAATTGTGGAGTTGGGTCCATTTGCAGCTGCTGCTGAACGCTCTGTGGGCGACCAGTTGCCCAGCTGCTCACCAGATCGGCCCAATCCGCTATCCGTAGAAGAATCGACGCGAAAGATACTGCGATTCTCGGGCGGTGACATTTTCTCAAAGCCGTACGACTTGCGACGTAAATGCCACTCACTGGAACTGGTGTCCTTGGGTCGTTGACGCGTCTCCAAGCTGTGCGTATTGTGGACAGGATGAAAGGCACTTGGTGCCACAGTCAAGGCTGTTGACTCCGTACTTTGCAGCACCTCAACAGCTGCTGGCTTCGAGACGGCCTGATGTGCCAGAAAGTCGTCCTTGTACAGGCTCTCGTCGGAGAGTTTCTTCAGCTTGCCGCGTATCTCCTGCAGCGATTCGGCTGTGAGAAATGTGCTGCGCTTCATAAGTTGCGTCTTGTTGCTGGAATGCTGTGGTGTTGTGTTCAGTAGATTGTCAACTGCTGCCAGATCGGTGTGATTGTTGCGCATCACCGTGTTGAGCAGACGTCCGTTCTCCAACTCTGCCCGGATGCGCGCCACACTAACCGTGTTGCTGGGCAAATCCAATGGACGGGGTCGTGGTCGCGGAACAAGAGCAGTCGATGCAGCAGCAGTCCTTGTGTGATAATCCTGCGATTGAAATGAGCGACGCAGTTTGCTAACCCGCCGCCAGTCGCCGCACGGCTGATCCTCGTCGTCCTGCTCGCCAGACTGCTGTTTGTGCTGCTGCCAATCGTTGCTGAGATCATCCGTTGAAATGGAACGCGAACGCTGAAGCAAGCTGCTGCTGCTGACGGGCAACGGTGGTGCATATACAGATTGGGACACCTGCTGGCGTCGCTGATGCCGTGCACTGAGCCTGTAACATGTGAGTTCAATCAAATAATGCCACGAACATAAGACAAAATTTTTAAAATTTCAATTCACAGCACTTACCGCAAATCATCAGCGACGTCGGCGGCAGCGATGGCGTCGTCATCGTTATAATGCCGGAAACTTTCCAAATCACGACGCAGCGTTGGCGTGGCGACGACGTCAGCATCGCCAGCAGCAGCCCCAGCTTGAGCTTCAGTTGAGACGCCCACGCGGCTCTTGTTGTGGTTCTTATTGTTGGCCAGGCCATAAAAGTCAGCGTGCTTGGGCCAAGTTGATGATGTTGTTGGTGTTGCTGTTGGTGTTGCTGTTGGTGTTGGTGTTGGTGTTGTTTTCTGGCCTACAATTGCATGTAGGCTTATTTTGCCCGCATTTCTGTGGGTGTTGCCTGTTGCAGTTGTTAAATTTGAGCTGTTGCTGCTTTGGCTGGAAATACTCGAACTGCTTTTCTGTAAATGGCAAACAAAAGCAGATTTTAACGCATAAGTGTTGTTATTGTTATTGTTGTTGTTGTTGTTGTTGTTCCTGTTCTATATGGTGTGGGTGCCTTACAGGAACTGCTCAAGGAAGCGTATAAATTGAATGATGGGCTTTTAAACAGTGATTGGCATGTGGCTGAGTGACTGAATGGAAAGAACAACTACATAGTGATTTTGAGAAACGTTAATATGCATTAAAATTTAAATACCAAATATCTTAAAGAATTACGTAGATCGACTAGCAGTTAGCCTGCAATAAGCAATAACAACCTTAAGGGTTAACATGTTTTTTATTGTTAAATGATTTCTTTTAATAATTTGGATACATTTTTCACTTGGTCCGTGTCAAATGTTTTTTTTTTATATATTTTATTTTTAACTAAAACTTGTATATAATATTCGTATAATCTATTAATATGACAAAAATGATCATATAACAATAATCTATACAAACAACAAGCTTTACAATTAAGTAAGCAATGTTACCTTTAAAGCATCACAGACTCTGGCATCTTTAATGTAACAAAAAGCTAGATCGACTAGGCTACTCATTCTGGAATACAATGTCCACTTGTAAGGGTACAAACGAAAGAAATTTTCGTGTCAAGATTGATGGGCCTGGCAATGCTAAGAGTGGGCGTCGTGCTTGGCTCGAGCGTCTCGACTGCTTTGTCGTTTACTGCGACTGGCTCCCCAATAATTAAATACTTTTCGCTGTTCCCCTAATGACCATGGCGACCATCGTTGGTGTGCTAGAATTGCCTTTGTAGTCATGACCCAAATGTGGTTGCCAAATTGGTTCGATTGCTGTTCATAAATTTCGCTTAAGTGTTAAGTGCTTAGCTAAGCTTGCCTATTAAATCCGATTGTTGCCAGGCGATTCATTTGACCCGCACTTTAAGCGTGGTCGTCAATTGCCAATGGCTAACTAAATATGTCTAGACTTTAGAGCTGTCTTGTTTTTGGTCGCTTGTTGACATTGCGTGTTTTGATTAGCGTTATTAATCTATGAAATTTAGCTAAAAAAAAATGGGTGTAGAAATTGTGGGTAAACATTTTGGAAATGTTTATATATAAATATATATGTATGTAGGGATACAAATTTAACAGAATTAAACAGATAGATTATTTTTTATAATATATCTAGTTCAATCTCATTCACTTTCTTTCTCTTTCAATAAATTTTACTGATTTTCAAACATTGTCATGTTAGACTTTTAGTTATCAAAGTAAGTAGTATTAAATTTCTCTGAGGTTACAAAGCACTCCAAAGATGGTAATCTTGATTTCTTGATTTTGAAATTTTTCTTATTTTCTTAATATATCTATTTTATTAATAAACTATGACCCTTATAAATTTAATTGCAATTGTTTCATTTCGTTAAATTTATAAGAGAAAAATAAATTAATGTCAATATATAAATATTTTAACAATGATAAAATTAATACAATATAATAAAGTATTGCTTAAATTGAATTAGTTTTATAATACAGACGTATATAGTTTACAGCTTAATTATACTTCTTAGTAAACAATAAGCTATAACTCCATAAATATTTATGTAAGCATGATATTTTTTAATATTTAAGCAATTACTCCTGTAATGTATCCTTTTCTTATTTATGTTGGTCGTTTTATTTTCCTTGTAAATTATGTGGAGAAAATGATTATGGTTTTTTTTTGCTATTTACTAGAGTCAAGTTTTCTTAAAGATGAACAGATCGTTTAGAGCCAACAGGCTAAACATTTTCGGTCATTGCCATGGCCGAAAGAAGGAAACCAAAACAGAAGCAAGTAAAGAAAAACAAAAAGCATCCATTGCAGTGCTAATGAGCCGCCAAGCAAGCGGATGAATAATGACTACCGCATTTATGAGCCTGGCCAATCAGAGGGTAACTGGCAGGAGGTTAGGGCTGGGAAAGTGTGGAAAGCGGGAGGGAAGCGGGTGGGTATAACTTACCATTAGATTGCTTAATTTCAAGCTGGGCGCTGTGTCGGGTAGCAAATTTTGGCCGAGCTTGTGCAGATGATAGACGTCGTTGTCATTACCATCATCGTCGTCATCGTGCCCATTAATCACAACAAAATCAAAATGGTCATCGACCAGCTCCTGGCCATTGCTAGTTATGGATGGAGTCGTGCATTCATGGACGACGCCAGCGTCGCCCTGTATGCTATCAAAATCATCATCATCTTGATCGTGATCACTGCTTAGCTCACAAATGTCAACGCTTTGCCCGTTCGGAGGCGACCAAAGCGGTTTGAGAGCCGAACCTCCGCTACGGGTGGTTGTTGTGGATGAGGAGCAGGTGCCAGTGGCAGTCGCAGTGGAGGTGGAGGTGGCCCAACGGGATGTGGACGATGTTTTTTGTATTGTCTGTGTGCGTATCACCTGCATGGCACCATTGGCGCTTCGCAGCACCTCCATTTGTTTGCGCTGTATGTGTTGTGTGCCATTCGGCTGTGAGATATTTTGCGAATCCGATATCTGCAATGTCGATCAGATGGGAAGAGGGGGGAAAAATAGACAGAGTGTTGGATTTAAGTGAGACCAGGATTATGTGTGTGTTTTTGTTTTGTTTTAATTTTCTGGATAACAAGGTCTTAATTATTTGTATTTTATTTTTCTTTTCCGAATTTTTAGTATGTCAGTAAGATCTTTGGTTGGTTTAGTAGGTATGGCCAACGGGACAAATGCAGGTTGACTCCATATATATAACAGTCAAATTCATCCTTCAAAAGTGCTTTTATTGAGCTCGTTAGATATTTTGTATGCTGACGAATAACAAAAATTATGTTTCATCACTAAGCAGTACATATTAACAGAAAACCATTAATTTTGTAAATACATTGTGGGAAATAAATATTTTCTAAATTTTTTTATTTACTTCATAGAGTTCTGAATCATTTTACAAAGTTTAAATGATTACGAATAAAAACTTAAAATAAATATAATCTAAAATCTCTCTCTTAATATAAATTAATGCTTCAAAGCTTCGAAAATGCATATCTAGTAACAAAAGATTAGCATGACGAACTTTTTGTTTATTAGTATTAAACTTCTAAATATTATGCCCTTCATTGATATTTTTAAGAGTATTCTTAAAAACTAATTGAATAGTGAGGAATATACTCTTAACAGACAATGTCCAAAAGAGTCTGACATAATTGTATGCAAGTTATAGGGACGCATGAGTGTTTCTGCTGCATGTAAGTAATGTGCAAATGAATGAGGGACGTAGTTGGGGCGGATGAGGGTGTTCAGCAGCTTGTTTGTTTGTTTGTTTGGTAATGCACTTCAATGTCTACTGTTTGCTGTTACACTTATCTCAACAGCAGGCCGAACACGTGACCAATTCGAGCCGGCTGCAGCAAGAGCATAGAAAACACTGCACCTTTTTCATTGTGCGCAACCATTAGCAAATGTGTTCGATCGTGCCACACACACTCACACATACACACTCACAAATCGTTATATCGAAATGCGGTTGTGTGGCCCAAAAGTAGCTTGTGGCAATCGATTATGCTGATGATTTATAGCGTTCGAATTTTTATTAGGGTTCACTTGGGCAAATTTGTGTCAATGACTAAATCAAATGCATTCTCAATGCTCCACTTCCATGCAAATACACAACAAAAACTACCGTTACAACAACTAGCTGAGTCAATGTGAAAAATATTAAATTTGATTGCAATAAAAAGTCGATAGCAAATGTTCTTTGTTCCATGAAACCACAGAAATACCACCGATACTGTCAATGGTTATTGTGGGTTGACTCATAAGCGTTGCGCTCTGACCAAGACGAACTGTGTGTCTCGTTGCATGCAATATTATAATATATATTATATAAAAGAGATGCCAGATGATATTAGTGAAAATATGTAAAAGATTAATACATTTCGATTAAAAATTGTAATAACATGGATATCGAAACCACGCTATAAACCCCAACCACAATAACTATTTATAAGATAATATTTTGAGCAAACGCTTGCTCCTTGTCAAACAAAAAATGGAGTAAACAAGGAGGATTCGTTTTCGCCAGTAGTGCATTATACGACACCTTAGGTTTAAAGAACAACGTGTGTCTGTTCTCAAACTTCGAAAGTATTTATATGGGCAATAACAGTCCCTACAGAGGTGGAACAAGAAGATGATGACGAAAATTAGTTTTCCGACCTGTCCAAGCGAGCTGGGTGTATACGAGTCATGCACAAAACCACGTAAATTCGATCGCAGTATATTTGAATGATATGATGACATGCTCGTCGAATGTCGGTGAGTTGGTCAGGATTAAAAAGAGTATACGTCCTATATTCCAGGTGCTTGAATAGGGCTCTATACATAATTTCTTTGCTATAAAAATTAATAAAAAAAGGTATCATATTGTCCATAACAATCACCCAGCAACACCATTTGTTGCAGCTGCTTAAAGAGTTCGGCATGGAAGCTTGTTTGGCCAGCATCAGTAATGTTGGAATCCCGGTATGGAATACGATCCCCACCAAGTGGACTACATGAAAACAAGTGCTTCCTTGATGTAGATGTGGGTTAGAGATAACAGAAATCGTATACTAGTCACGCGTTCGTTCTTGGCGGTAAAGCATTCTTAATGGAAAGCAGAAAAAAATCATAAGTAAATTTTTAACATATACTGAAATATCAAAACTATTGTTTTTCAAGACGATAATTTCAGTTTACCAAGCATGCCGCAATCATATAGATTTACGTTGTCACTTCGTACGAAAAATTTTTAGTAAGCTTGTGATTCAGCTGGAATATTGTCTAACTAGTCAAATAATAGCCGATATCTTAACTAATAATTTAAGCAAGTAAAAACATGAACATTTTAATAGTTTGCCTGGTTTCAAATTGTCAATAATGTGTTGAAAAACGTTAAAGATCGATACAACATTTTGTTCCTAGTTTTAAAAGCATATCGATACTGCACGTGATCCCTCAACCTCCGCTGATATGTATTAGATTGTATTGAATAAGCGTTTTTCTTGTCTTACCGCCAAAACCAAAGCATCACTTTGCCGCTTAATAATGTTTACTCTAGAATCGCATCAGCGCACATTGGGAATAATATCATTACAGAGAATAAAAATACATTCTATAAAAAGATTGCTTCATTCATTTTTTATTCCAGACTTCAAAATCTTAGGTTAATAATTTAAGTCTTAAATTAAGAACTCCAAGCGATAATTATGTTCATTTTGGTCTAAGATTTAGCAGAAAACTGGAATATATAAGGACATAGCTGTGCTTACTATTTAAATGCTATTTTTCAACTCAGAAATAGTTTATTCTCCATCTCAGCTATCAATTTCAGCACTGTCTTCTCAACAGCGTATTCATTGCCAAATTGTTGATTGGTTTTTGGCTGGTTAACACATTTCTGAGTCAGCGCATGATGACCGTAGGCCAATTGCAAATGCAAAATAATTTGTGCGGCTCCATAAAGTCGCACTTGTCCTTGAATGGCTACCAAGGGTCACAGTACCAGTATCGACACACTTAAATCAATTGAGCTTAAGTGTAATGCTTTGGGATATTGAATGTAGCCAATTCCTGGAGATGTGTTAAGAAATGAAAAATTCACAGTGTAAAAATCGAACGTTTTTAGTTATTGAAAAGATAAAATTGAGTTTGATTTCTTTATTTTCTGAGTTCTACTACAAACTATTTTTTTAATTTTGCTCTGCAAGTACCAAAGAACCCGTTACCAAGTACCCGATACACGTACCCGCCACAATTTCAGTGCGGAGATAAGTTATTAGCAGAGTTTCAAACCCTTGAGGCAATGCACGTTCGCTGTCGCTGAGTTTCTCACGCCACATCGCCGAAGAGACGTTGTCTTATATCTCTTTTTGGCCATGTATTACATTTTTTGTTTAACAGGCTACAGTTCTATGTGTGTCTATCGATGACCTCTTTTTCCCAGCCTGCTAGCCAGTCAGACAGTCAGCCATGCTGAAATATGTGAGTGTAGTCTATTGTTAAGACAAACCTGGTTTCGCTCTGTCTGCCAGGCTAATTAAGCTATGCCAATCTGCATGGCTAGTGAAACTAACCCACATCCCCCAAGGGGGTTTGTTGCTCCAATCAAAGGAGCGAAAAAAAATATTTATATATATATTCATGTATATATGTATACATAATTCGATACAACTTAACAATCAGTGAATCAGTGTCATGATCTCGAACTTGAGCCCCATGCGGCTGGTTGCCCGACTGATAAAGCCAAAAAAATTCCGCGTGCTCCTCGCCGCAGCCAAATTGAAAAATGTTCAATGGCTTTATGGCTGCTGGTGCTGCTGCGTTTGTTGCTTTTGGGCTCAAAGTCAAGTTGAAGGTTCAATGAAATGCGGCAGCTGCAAAATGCAGGAGGGACGCGCATATATTACAAGTGCGCAAGAGCCAAAAGTCGTGATGATGTAGAGACGCTGTTGCCTGCCGTGTGGCAGTCTCTGCCCTCGCTTCCTACCCTCTCTTTGGCAGCAGCTTTAGCCTAGGCCAAAATATTTTCGCCCGAGCCATGCTTTAAGCGAATTTAATGATGCTGCCCGCAACATCGTCGTTTGCGTGGCTGTCTCTCGCCATAAGATTGACTGTCTATCTCAGCTCTTGGCTTGCTCTGTCTTGCAGTCTCCTTGTCTTTTTGTCTTCTCCTCTGTCTATCTGTCCGTCTGTCGCTCTGTCTTTGGTCTGCCATATGCTTCATGTCTGCGAATGCATGTCGTCTTTCCTGGCGGCTGTTGCTTGTACACATCGTTGCATAGACATGCCAAAGCGTTGACTCTTTTTATTTTTAGCTGACACTGACTTTGTCTGCACTGTGGTAACATAGTGCTTACAAATTGATTGCAAATGTTAAAATATAACTAAATATTGGGAGGTAGTGTACACTTACTATTTCGATATTTTATCTGGGAGGATTTTGTAATGCAATGGAATTTTTAATTACTAAAAATATTTTAACTGAAAATATTATATTTATAAGTTTAATTTATTTTTTAATATGATTTTCATGATCTTCCGTTTTGACTTTTAAAAAACTGGCATTAAATATATAAATTACTCAAAATTTGACGTCTAAGTTGCATGTGCTTAAACCAAATCTATTTATTTTTGCTTCTCCTATATTTCATAGCAAAAAGTATGCTTTTAATATAGTTGAGTTACATAAAATCTAAATATACATATATATGTATATAATTTACACCAACATTTTTCAAAAAAATATTGTACATATTATTATTATTTTTATTTTACTTTTTTATTTTTATGTTTTTATTGTAGTAGGGGTTGCATTTAAGTAGTGCTCACTGTTGTGCATGCTGCATTTTAAATTGCTTTTTGCCTAACAATGGCCATTTTGTTGGCTATGCTGGAGAGACCTAGCTTTGCGCTAATAATATACATTTTTATATGCATTATTTCTGTCACGATCTCGATGCCTTTATATCTCTATAGAGCACATCATATATATATGTAGATGTGTATGAGCTAGCATTAAGTGTAAGTATGATTTCGAGTATGATTACTCGTATGACTGACATTTGTGGGCCCTTCTGCTCATGACCGATTCATGGCCAAGTTGTGGGTTTTCCAGACTATTCCTTTGAATCTGATTATGTTGTGTACAGGAAATTAACAACCGGTGATGTTTAATTGTAGCGTTGGTTAACCTCCTGAATTAGGTGCATGACATTCAAGTAGTAGTAGTTAATGCTCCAATGGCTTCTAATAGAGCTGGCCAATCTACAAGATTCGATGCCACATCTTTCACGAGGCTGTTGGCAACCTAGTGACCTACAAAAGTCGTCTCTTGCAAGCAGCTGTTTTTTGTTGTACCGTTAGACTGCACTCTCGTTCTGCCTCAACTCCAACTTCGAATCCAACTTAAATTCCACATCCAGCATGAGCGAATTCAAATGCTGCATGTCGCGCCGGTAAAATGTAAATTTACTTGTCCAACCATCCATAATATTATTGAAGCAGGCATAGTTGTCTAACGGTGCTACAAGTTTGAGGTTTGCTTTAAGGTGGCTATGCGTCTGGATGCTCCCTGGCACAAAATAAAAATTGGCTCAATTATAATCCGTCGGTAAGTTTGCCATTGACTTTGTCGGCAGAAAGAGAAACAGACACAGCGGGATAACTAGTCGATAGACTCTGTCTGCATCATGATATAAATCAGAACAATCAAATGAACTGCGCGACTATTTAAACTGAAACTGACCACTGAAATAGCTCGAATCTCATGTTGTTCCTTCGCTTCAGCTTTATCTTCTTTCATGTTTAAGGGGTTCTTTGATTGTTTTCGATTCTATTGATTGCTTCGAGCAGCAGCAGCGGCAGCCACAGCAATGGGAGCAAAGTTCAATCTCGATAAGTTAGACATACAAAAAAAAAAAAAAAAAACAACAGATACGAATTTCAGAAAGTTTCTATACACATATACCCTTTCAGCAATGAAAATGCAAAGGGCATATGAACTCACAGTTAGATAATGTAACAATCATTAGATAAAGGTTTTTGTAATTATACCAATAAAGTTAAATAGTTTTGATCGCTTATAGAATATGGTGATCAATTATTCATCGGCAGAAGAAAACTTTATTTTTACTCCTTTGTATTGTAATTATTCCGATCAATATTGACTTATATTAAAATTGTAATTTGCAATTTGTAATCAGGATAAATTTATATAGGTATACAATAAATGTAAATTTAATTTAATGCATTTTTTTACTATGTACAATAGCAATTCCCCAATAATTTATACAAAGCTCAAAAGCTGAATGACAAAACTGTTTTTAATTAGAATTCACTTATTGAAAGCTTGTATAAAGTCAATTTAAAAACATTTGACGCTTAGTCTGTTTTAAGAATTAGTTTCGATTTGTTTTGATTAAGAGACGGTCTAATCTCTTCTCTTCTTTTCCGAAAATGTCAAAATATTTAATTTTTCTAAATATTTTGCTGCTATCAATTTTATGTGTAGTTAGTGCTGAAAATGGAAGATCCGTAAGTTTTATTGGCATTTTTTTTTTAAGTTTTAAACTAATTATTAAATTTTAGAAAACTATATCAGGCCTTGAGCTTCAAATATCTGCACTGGAAACGCAACTCGAAAATAAAGATGAATTAATTTCCATGCTTAGAATAAAAACAATAGGCGAACAAGATAAAATCGATCAGTTGGAGAAGAAGTTATCCGAATTGAAGTTGCAGATCAATACATGCCAATTTTCCAGCTGTCTATGCAAATCGACTGATGTTCATGATTTAAAAGTTTCTGACTCGGAATCCTTTCAAGTGGCATGTGACTCAACGTTAGCTGGTTCTGGATGGACCGTTGTTCTGCGTCGAATCGATGGCCGTGTAAACTTTAATCGAAACTGGCGAGAATATCAGCAGGGCTTCGGTGATTTGCGAACAGAGTTCTTTATGGGGCTCGATAAGCTACATTTGATAACCAAGTCGCAGCCCCATGAATTGTATATATACCTGCAGAATTTTGATAACGAGACCCGATTTGCACGATACGATAATTTTGCAATTGCGAATGACGACGCCTCATTTGAGATCACGACACTTGGTGATTATTCGGGCGATGCTGGAGATGCAATGGTTCATCATAAGAACATGAAGTTTTCCACACATGATAATGATAATGATAATAGCAATAGAAATTGTGCAGATGAAAATAGTTCCGGCTGGTGGTTCAACAACTGTTATCAATGGTAATCATTTAAATGTTATTTACTTTTCAATTCTATTTATTTTTTCCTTTCTGTTATTAATTGTAGCAATCTCAATGGACCTTACAAAGGTGGACTTTTCTGGTACCCCTGGCAGAGAAATGTTTTGAAATTTACCCAAGTAATGATACGGCCAAAATCTCAATAAAATATTTATATAATTTATACATATATTGGAATAATCACATATTGTAAATGAAGTCTTAGCTTATTGGTGAAAATGGTTAATAAATTTAGATTTTACAGGTCTGTTTTCTAAGCTAAATAAAGTGTATAACGTTAATTTCAATAACTCATTTATATATTTTTTTATAAAATCATTAAATAAATGTTCTTGTAGATAGTTTCACTCGTATTTTAAAGTAATGTTTTTTCAATTAATATAATTTACACTTTACAAGGTTAAGTTACATTGTCTGTCTCAAATTTATTTTACAATAAATTTCCGCTAATCATAAAAACCCAACTCCCTTTAACAGCATTGCCAATTAATAGAGCAAAACAATCTAGATTCAATTCTCAACTCCCTTCAATCGCAATGCTAATATTATATATTATGATATAAAGTATATAAGCTTTATTAATTAAATAAGCAAATCGAATTTTTTTTATTATTAGTAAAGATAGTAAATAAAATAGTGTAATTATAGTTGTCCCACATTTTATATATTTATCCAATTTGATTTTATCAAAATTAAATTTTAAGTATTTTCGAAGCACTATTAAATTGATTCTGTTTTAAGTAAGTAGTTTTGTAGCCCCACATGATGTCACTTCATGGGCATAAGTGTATTATTTTTTTGAGAGTATTTTGGAGTAAATCAGTTCTACCAAAGCTTAATACGCTCGAATTGCTGAACCGCTTTCCGCTGTTTGACACTTGAGGCGTGAACTTGACTCGGCCGCACGCACGACTCATGGGATGAGATGGCTTCGGCTGTTGGCACTTTGTATTCGTCACTGGGAGTACTCGAGACTCTCAATGAGCAAGCATAAATTTGTGGCCTTTCTCCCATAAATATTAACCATCAAATCCTAGAGCAATCAATGGCAAGACAAAGCTATAAGAGCATAGGTCAAAGACATGTGAAATCTGAAGAGCGCGCATTAAATACCAACTGTGATTTGGTTGTATAAATATGAATGTATGTGTGTGTATGTGTATGTATTTGTGTGTATATGTGTGTGAGAGTATATGGAAATGCGAAGGTTCAAAAGCGAATCAAAACAAAAGCAGAATAAACACTTGCTCAAAGTAATTCAAGTAGCTTTGCCAAGTGTTTTGCTATTTCTTGGCGTTTATAAATTCTTTCATTTTTAATTTGTGTCAGGCAAGTCGATTAATAAGTGGCACAGTCGTGTGTAACTTATATCTCTGATCAGTTAGTGCGTGCGATCTGTTAATTATGCCCCGCTAGAGATGGTCAAAGCCGATGCAGTTACTTTCCGCCGCAAAAAAGTTAACTGACAAATAACGCAAAGCGTAAGAATAAAAAATATCTCTCAAAGTTTTCGCTATGAGTAGCGGTTTTAGCCGCATGCCCAGTGGCATCAATCGATGCTGGTACAGCTAAAACTTTAAATTACTATAAATTAATATTTAATTATCTCTGAAATAATTAATATTGATATTTTTAATATATATATTGATATTTTATAAAGTTTTCTGTCGGTTTTTATTCTACACTATAATCACTTTTTTATAAACACTCATAATAAAGTTAATCATTTAAATTTAGCTAAATATTGTAAATAAATTCCTTGGACTTTAATCCTTTTAAGACACTGTAGTTGTTTACTTAATACCCTTATTGTTATATGGTTATTGCGGCTGTCCCTCGACTGCTTGCTAGCTAAATAAACTATTAACTGATCAAAATTGAAGGGCAGCTAACCAAACTGGCAATCAGGCTCAATCAGTCGATAGCCTTCCGAAGTGTACAATTCCACTGATGCACCCTGAAGCGTGCCTTTTAATTTAATTTTGATGTACATCCCCAGTTCTATCTATAAGACTGTGTGGACTGCAAATAAAAGCTACAATAATTAGGCCTCCACTTAGGCATCAATCAGAACTCTACCAACGCACTTAACACAGTGGGAAGTTTTTTATTTAAGCTTCAAATAATCCGGCTAAAATACTTTCAGTTACTTGCTATTTTTAAATATATAAAAAGAAATTATTTTTCTTAAACTTTATTTTCAGAAGTAAATATTGAAAATAATTTGCAATAAACTTAGTTTAAGATATTTTTTCCTGAGTTAATATTTTTGTGTGATATTGTTAAATTTTTCGATTGTATGCTTCTTACCTTGCCATAGCTGTTCAGTGGTCCATTTATCCAGCGATCTGCCTCCAAACGGCCGCTGAGGAGCGCTCCAGTGTCCGGATCGATGCGTTGCCATTCACGCACCTCGCGCTGAAATGGGGAACGAGAACCGGGGCTGACGCCGCCAGCTGCGCTGCTATTGCTAAGATGATGATGATGATGATGGCTCTGACTGTGATTGTTTGTTGTTGCCACTTCCATGTTTATAGTTTTTTTTTCTTTTAGCGGCTCCTTCGAGCTACTGTGCGCTTTTAATTTGCACACTCGACGCGCTCGAGCTACTTTTTCTTGAATCTGTTGTTTAAATATATATACACTTAGATTTGTGGTTGGAGGGCTGTTGCACTGCTTTCAGTTCTCCAGATGAGGCCCAAGTCGCTGTCTGTGTGTGTCTATTTCGCTCGCCTATTTCAAATTATTATTTATTGTTATTATGCTACCGTCTGGCTACCTTCCTCAGCCGTTTGCGTTACTAAATTAATGGCAACTTTAATTTATTAACATCATAATCATCATTTTCTCGACTTTTTTAGCCAAGCTACTGTCTACCCCCTGCCTCCTTTGCCAAGCTACTCTCTACCCCCTTACTCTTTGCCTCCTTTCTCCTTATATGCTAACTATAATAATTTTCGCTGCTTTTCCCTTTGCACGCTTTGCTGGCGTTTTGGTTTTATTTATGTTTATATTTTTATTATTACGAGTATTTCGTGTTGTTCTTGCTTTCACGGTCTAATTTGAGCGATGTAAGTGGTTGTCTGTGTGTGCTGAAATGACAAGAGCAGAATAGAAAGAAATTTCGTTAGTTACATTTATTATAATTGTATTGCAACATATTAAAATGTTTATTATTTTTAGCGGAAACTGGGTGCCTTGAACTGGTAGCTCTCTAGCAGGCCAACCCTTGAAGATTTCTAATTAAATTTGCGGGGAACGTTCAGCGGATATGTTAGATCCAGAGGCGATTCATGTTGATTTAAGCCGTGACTTCCACTCGGAGCTGTCAGCTCTCAGCGCTCGGCGGATGTCACAGCCTATTTCCACCTGGCCTACCAGCCATTCTGTTTCTTTGTGTATGTGTGTGTGTTTTTATTAAGGTACTTAATTTAATTTACTTTTGATGGCACACAGTTGTTAAAATGGCTGGCCACTAGTACTTGACGCAGTAACAACATACTTCCATTTGTTATTGTCAAACTTGCGCAAGAACATAATTTTTCTCTTTTTCATCGCTCATCGCATCGTGGTCAACGACAATTGTTTGGCACAAAGGTGACCAACCAAACAATGACAGTGGCTTAAACTTTATCTTAATTCAAAAAGTTAAAAAAAAAAAATTTTGTTTTTGAATAGTCAATATCAAAACAATATAATTTTTCATGTGTATTTATATAGACATAAATAAAACTACGATTTAACACTTAAAATAAATATACAAAGATTAGCTTCTAAAATGGTAATTTAAATTATTTATGACTGTTTAATAAAAAACAAACTTGTGTTCATTTTGCTAACTATGTATTGTAACAGTAATGTTTTCATTACCAGCAACTAAGCATTGCCACACTGTGCTGTCCGTAGCACCGTCAAAACAAGTGTTGGAGCGGCATTAACACTGAAACAACCGTTTGGTAAAAAAAAAAATCATCTGAATTTGGCACACAGCCATGCAGTCCCAGACCCACTTTGTACACTAGTTCAGTACAGACCCCTTCTTCCGCTCCCTTCCTGGAAGAAAAGCCATTTGACTGCATATTTTATGCGAGGCAAGTCGGCAAACCAATGCGGCCGCTAAATAGTAACTGTTACTTAGTTTTCTCTAGTTTTTTCGCTGATCTTTGCGTGTGGAGTACAAAGTTGTCCGCTGCTCAGGCATTAACTTCCTCATATGTGGACAGAGAGCCGGCGTTGGCGATAGCAATGACGATGACTATGCCGATGCCGAGAGCCAACAGAGCACAAAAATATAATAAAATAAAATAATAAAAATGTGAAACTCGTTTTCGCCGTTGAACTTGGATTCGTTTCGGTTTTGGCCAAATGCGTTGTGCTAGTCTCTTAGCACTACAAATTAAAGTTGTTATTATTACTCGCTAAGAAAATGCTTGATATTTGTTGCAATATTTATTTCTTTCTCTTGAATGCGGCACGCAACTTGGCCAAAAGACATTCACATTTGCAGTGGACACGTTTTGCCGGTTTTTCTTTTGGCTTTAATTCTGTTGCTTACTGCATCGCACTGTGTTTGTATGTGAGCAACTCTTGATTGTATTAATTAAATTTTAATTATGCGCAATTATGTATAATTAGACCTCATTCGATGCGCAAAAATTAATGCTCAGTGCTGTGCACCGCAGCGTTGCCAATTTGTTTTTCCCGTTAAATGCCTGGCTATTTGTTCTCGGCTTAATCGCTGGATTTGATTTATTTGCTTTATCGCTGAACTGTCATCACCAAAGGTTACTACGAGTCAAGCATTATTTAAACAAATTGTATGTATTAGTCGACCGAACGTGTATTAATTGCTATCTATGTGATATCTACCCAGACTAGGTGCTACTGCCGAGCTTTATAGTTTGTGCATTTGAAAAACATTCTAAATTGAATTTAGGTGTGTACCCTCTTTTTTTAAAAGAATATCTTTTCACTTCTCACCCAATTCATATGACGTCTTATTTGTAATCTTTGTATTAAATTCTAAAGTAGAACACAAAATCTGTGTGAGTTTTAAAAACTTATCAAAACCCACATAATTTCTTTAATCTTTGTTTATTTTCTTGGTAAATACATAAAAGCCCTCATTTTATTAAAACTGAATTATGGCTTAATTAACTATGATATAGAAAAATTGTTTCAATTAAATGTTCCAAGGTATATATAAACATACACAATTATTTACGAACAGATATTGAAATTAATTGGAACATAATTAAATAATTACACAAAAATATGTAAGCTCACTGGAATAGTATAGCAGTTAATAATGAGCTCACTATAGAGTGTAACCCATACAACTCCCAGTTATGTGGCCAAGTTCTGGCCAAGTTCACTGGATAACCACAAAAACCACATTATTACCTGGAGCCACTGACAGACGTGAGAGGCGTTCAAGTCATCTTGGTAATCATAGCGGACGTATTATTTATGCATATACAAAGCCACATATTGCGAAGGTCAGTGTATATAATATTATTATTAAAGTTTTCTTTTTTTTGTGCAACTAATTTATATAGATTTTTTTTTAAGTTTTGCTATTGGCGTTCACTATGCTGAAGCTACATATAGAATAAATAAATGATGCTCTAGAGTTATTAGCACGAGAGTAGATTTTCTGTATGATTGTGGTTTAATATGACTTTGGGTTGGGGCGTTATATGTACATATATTATTCGCATATTATTGTGTTGGGTAATTGTGGCACTTGACGAATTCGCCTAAAATTATTTGTATGTAGGTTAATCCGTCCTTTTAAGGTTTATGTTACATAGGACTTATTAATACGCATAATTGTTTTCGATGTACATACATTCATATTTTGCTTTGGCCAAATGATTTATTTGTTTGTTAAATAAAGACACAACGTGTGGGCTGATTGCTTAGCCATATTTGTTTTTATGCGGAATTGTGCAATACTGCGCAGGCGTCTAACAGTGGCATTGAAAGTGCTTCTAAAATAACAATATAAAATAGTGTTGTCAATTTAAAGCCCCCATCGGTAAAAAGAATGTATTTCACAGTCGTCGGGCAAACTTTTGTTATTTTTAGCGCGTGCACAGCAAATATCGTGCACCAATTGACCGATATGCAAATCTTATTTTATTTGCAGTTTACTTGTTGGACTCAAAGATTTGCATAATTGGCGTACATTTGTTCAAGTTTTTTCGTGTGTTGTTCTCATTTGAATTTTCTCAGTTCAGACACATAACAGAAGCACGCACGCGTCGGAAAATGCGTCAGATTGACAGATAACTATCATAAATATTAAAGAATTAAGAACAAACTTGAAGGCATTTATAAAAATGGTTAGCAAGCAAGCCAAAATTAGCAAACAGTTCGCCATAACAGGAATATCCATACGAATGGGGAATTTTTCAATGTTTACTAAAAAAAAATAATAAAATATTTTACCAAAAATTAAGTTTAGACATATATTAATATTAAAATTAAAGTGATTAATTGAATTCATATTTAAAATAATAGAACAAAATATGAAATACTATAAGATATAAATATTTTTAAGCATTATTTTTTACTTTTCCCATTTTAAATAAATCTGTACATGTCTCTTACTGCTGATCTCAACAATAATTATTCACTTCCTTACTTTGTCAATGTGGTTTTTGTACAATTATTTTTAGTATTAATCTGTTTTGCTTTCAGCATTAATCTTTGACTTCGAGCATTGGCATGTACAAAACATGCCTTAATTTTCATTATCTGAAATCTCTTCGATGTTTGGCATAATCTTTCAGCAAAACTTTTGCTACAATTCAATTATAAATACTTTTTGATTAAAGTGCCGCCCATTAGACAGTAACGCCCGGTACTTCAAGTATATATATACATATTTTTTCTAACTGAATGTACATGTATACATAAGCCATAAGTTGCCTGTGTGTAATTTGTGTGCTTTTGTGCTTCCGTCTGCGTCATTTTATCCATATTATAAATCTAACCCGATACGATAGGCTGTGCCTTTGTTTTTACTTTTGTTGGTTTTATTAAAATGTTTTGTTTGCGGTTTTTATTCCATTGGAAAATAAATTATCTTTTAATTAATTTTTTCTTCAATTTACATTTGATTTTTCATCTATTTTATTGCTGAAGCTAACCGCAATGCTTTCGTTTAGCGTCTGTTATTAGGAACACGCAAATGAATCTTTCGAATTTGCTTACGACTTCCGCATGGATACTTTATGGATACGGGGGGCCAATGCTAAATGCGCAAATCTTTTAATTATGTGGCTACTTATTGGGCACCCAAACTTGATCGTCTGTGAGCGTTTATTGTTTGCATTGATTAATAAGCTGAATTAATAATTTGCATTTAAATAAGTTACATTCATTACACAAAATTTGATAGGCAACTCGTTTTCAGTTCTCTGTATATTTTGCATTTGTCCGCCTTTGTCTTGCCAAATTGCAAACAATATTACATAATTGTGTGTGCCAAAAGCACTGGCAAAAGAGTATAGACTTGGAACAGCAGGTTCCACCTCCGAGACATTCACACTCTGCCCACAACTTCAGCAAAAACTGGTAATTGTTGCTGTAATTTATCTGCTTCGCTGTAGTGACAAAAATAACAGATATATTATACACAGCACTACTATATCTTCTATCTATCTATCTAATGAAATTTTATGATTTCCTGCAACGCCCACAGTTTCAATGTATGTGTGTGTGGTGTAAATTTCCCATACGGCACTCACACAACATGTGCGTAATTTCACTTTGTTAATGCGTATGAACAATTTCTCGTGAAATATGAGGTGAGAAAGTGGAAATCTTCGTCCGCAGATTGTTGTTAATTTGCATAAATATTGGCTTACTACCGTTACACTTTAGCACTTGCGCTTGACTTCATTCCACACATGTATTATTTTGTTGTTGTCAATAAACCAAATATTTGCAAACATGATTAGCAACACAGCCAAAAAAAAAGACCCAAATGTGTTAGACTTGTTGTTTGCGTGTTCATTAAATGCGACCATTGAAAACAATGTTGATTGATATGCAAAATTTAAGTATATTTGTCATATTTTCAATGACTATCCACTTTAAAATAATTTTTTATTATGTGTGTAAGTATTATTATATATGTTTGACAATTATAAGCTATGGCTCGAAATCGAACTTAAACTTGATATATTTTTTATTCTAATCAGATGATTGGTAAGAAATTCTGAAAATCAAGTAAACAGAATTGTTTCTCATTATCTGAGTCAAGTAGAATTGAAAACAAATTTTTTTCATCTGAAAAGAAATTGCTTTCTAGTTACTTTCTCATGTAAAGTACTTATTCTTGCATAGCGTAATTATTCTTAAAATGATCTACACTTAATATGCTCTGATAATAAAGTTACCAGCAGTTGTGATTATTTCCGCATGCAACAGAAAAATTTCACTGCAACACTAAGCATAAAATGAATCAAATTAAAAAGAACAAAGAACTAAGAAAAAATAAAGAAAAAAAAAAACAATTGGAACTGTCAAAAAGCTGACAGAATGACTCAGCCTTGTTCTCATTGTGTGTGGCCAAGAACTGACTTAGAATTACATTAACCGTTAAGTTGTGTAATTCCGTCAAATCAAAAATATTTGTAAGCAATCATTGAGCATTATTAACACACAGATCTTCCGAGCTCTGTTTCAAGTCATATCAGAAGCTTGCTAAGTGGCAAAACCCCTAAACCAAATTTGTCTTCATAACTGTGAGTCATTACTCAAGAGCCGGAAAGTATTTCATGACGAAATGCAAAATTTACTTCGATATTTCATTAACATAGCGGGTTTTTTTCGTACGTATATCAAAAAATATATGTATTATAAATATTTTCTTAATTAGCACGTCCACGTGAGACAGAGGGAGAACCACCCACGTTTACCTGTAATACAAATTTAAATACAAGTAAGATTTATAAAGATGCTTTTAAAAATTGTATTTGAGAACTGCCTTGTGGGGAAACGGCCATCAAGCTTAGCTACAGCTACACTTACACTTTAATAACTGGTTTTAGCGCATCTATATATGTATCTGTAAATCTGTCCGCCCTGCGATTGACGACGAGTGTCATAACTTCAGCTGCGCTCTAAAACTAAGGCTGAAACGCCTTCAAAGTCAAGTTCAATGATGGACTCGCCATGAAGTACTTTAAATGGTTATGTGAGCGTGCCTGTTTTGGCTTGGCAAGCGATAAGATTATATTTCGTATATGTACACAAGGAAAATGCGATCGGATTTATTGGTTAAGGGAGGGGTGGAGGGGGGGGGGTAACCAAACAACAGCAACTTGTTAACTAATTAAATTGTGTGATAGGGTCGTTTGCAATTTGTGTTCCGATTTGCATAACTAATAGGCTATAACTGCTGCTCTGGCATATCATGAAATAGTAAGAAACAATTTAAAGATTGTCAGAGCTTTTGTCTCAGTAATATGAACCAGTAGAAAATGTCGTATGTTTAGTTTAAACGCAGATAATATGTTTAAAAGTAATATATGTAAAAACACAATTTATTATGTCCAAATTTTAGGCTAACAACAAAAGTGAATCAGACAAAAAAGGAAATTATTCATGCGACTGGTCTTAAATAGATTAATTTATTGAAATTTTAGTTTTATATTTTTTCATTTACATGTGTAACATATTCCTACGAATAGATTATCTGCAGCTATTTGGATTGCGCTCTTGAGCCACTTTCCATGCCAGCTTTTTCCTCTTTAAGATGCTGTCCATCAACTGTCACTTAAGAGTTGACAATTTGGGCGTTACTCCGCCTATTTTCGTACTTTTCGTTTTCTTTCCGCACTTCTTATTGATGCCACACTTTCATTTGTATTGTGCTAGAACAGTTGAAAAATGTACGAAATTTGCTTTTATTTTTACGGCCATTTGCCAGATGACAATAGACCCAAAAAATCTTTAACTTTCTTCACTTAAGCCACACAAAATGACTTTCATGTTGCTTGCCATGCATATAATTATAGAGTACTCAATAGACGAGTTCCCATATATGTATGTACGAGTACTCTCAATTTACCGCTTTGCTTTACTTTGATTAAGTTGTTGCCATTGCCAATTGTATTGCTGACAGTTGCGACCAGACTTGGGATCCAGTAGAATTGTTGAATAAACAATTAGAAAAATGTGTCTTAAATGACTGGAAATCTGACAGATATCTCTCACAGCATAGAGCATAGGTGAAAGTGGTTTCTTCTGTTTATTTATGTCATTTTTTGTACTAAGTACTTTGGTACTTTATACATTAAAAGATACTCTGATATATTTTGCTTGTCTATATTGAAGATCTTGACATAACTAGAATAATGAAAGTTATATTTAAAGATGTCTGCATAATATAAAACAAAGCAATTCGAAAAATAAAACAGGTTTTAGTGAAACCAAAGTTTTTTTTTAATAATGCTGTGCACTCCAAAACTAGCTAGAATGATAGATAACATTATCCAAATAGATTTATTTTGGCAAGCACCTGACCTGTCATATCCTGCTAATAAAGTTTACCATGTTTACACCGCCTCCAGTCTGACGGCCAAAATGGTAACAGCCTAATAAATAAAGTTAACAAATGACATTTATCAGACGTTGAAAATCGAGTAAAAATACGGTACAACTCACCGGTACACCCCCTTTAAAACGCCTACGCATGCTAAATGCAATGTGACAAAATAAATGAACCGCAACAGCCCACAAAATCATAAGCAAAAACGCAGTGGAAAAAAATATATATATAAAATGAATTCAGGAACTGCATATTAAATGAAGCGTAACGAGCACAGGTAAAAAAATCCATGTGTGCTGACCGGAGTGGAATGGAGGGGGATTGGGCACCCTACTCGTAGGGCCAAAAGTTAATTACATGCGACGCCTACATCGGAGATGCCAATGTCTTTTTAAGGTTTCTGTGTGGTCGAATTGTGCGCTTTTCTTTTATTTTTTTGAAAGTGAAATATGAGCTGATTTATCTGTGGTCAGCTCGCAAAAATATTTATATATCCTATACCTATGTTGCGGCAATGGGGTATATTGTAGTGTTCAATAGACATATTCATTTTGGAAAATGGCATTGGTGTATTTTTAAAAGCGTTAGAATTTAAATTGACAAATGTCATAAATAATGTGAAAGCTAAGATTACTATTTCTCTAATGCTTACAAGAATTATCAGATGTTCGATTGCATTGTTTTATTAAGAACTTCAAAACTCTTTTTCGGGTGGAAGGTATCAGTCACTTAACAACCGCATTATTTTTTTCCTACACACAGCTTAACACTTTTAATTTTTGTTGTTTATCATAGCTGATAATATGAAATTATAATTTTCAGTATAATTTAGCGGAATTTGTTGATTGATTTTGCTTGTTCAGCCTTGAAACTTAGTGCGCAAAAAATTTGGAAGCAGTGGCTTTGTATTCAGTTAGCTGTTCTTGTCGTTTGAGTCTTTTGTATGTTCTTAATTGGGAAAAGAAAAACAACATCTAAAATATGAAACAACTGAAAACTTACAAAAAATGAACATGCTAACATAATTTGCATATGGAGTTGGCTGGGTGGCATCTGCTTCGATACCCGTTGTGCGATTAAAAGCTTGACAAACCGATTTGCATAAATGGAATCAAATATATCACCGTGTTGTTTGAAGAAGGCAAGGGATGGTCTTAATCTGACTGGGCTAAGAAATGCTTAAGCTGGGCAGATAACAGAGCAATCATTTAATCAAATGGTTTAAAAATTGTCAATTAGTTAAAAGTATATGTATCTTTTCATAAAATAAATTAGTTTCGACCAGACGAGCAAGATATATTTAATATTTTTTCCAATGTATTGATGTCATTAGTTTCTCACTTTAATTTACCCTAATAATTACTTTTCTTTTTGTATTTTTAACATTATATGAATACTATCCTCATTATCTTCCTGTCTTAAAACTAGCATTCTGTTCCAATTCGGAGTACATCTCTTTGTCGACTGTCGACTTAATCGTATGATACACATATTTTATACTTTCTACTATAGTTATGTTAATACTATTGTGTAATAATCAATCAATTCGCAATAATTACTCTTCATAATAACTAACTAAGCAAACGTGGCACTAAGCATCGCATATAAAATTAGGTATTCCGTTGTGTATCGAATCACGTACAGATTTTTTGTTTATGTTCTCACAAGCAAAACAATCAAGTCTGGCTAATTTACATATTCAAATTGTCATTTATCCAAGCCAAGCCAGTATTTTATAGAATATTAGTCTGGGGTCAATGGATGGAGTTTTGATGATGCCTGTTTTTATCTGATATTGTATTAAATATATTTAAATTATTTTTTTTTAGTTATATTATTTTAAAAACATTGTAATTGTTCACATTTGTCTACATGCAAATAACATTTTTTTTATACAAATAAAATATGGTCAATGTTTATTTGGAAACTTGTTGGAAGATTTCATTTTACTTTCTAAGTTCAAATTTGTCTAAACAAGCATTTAAAATATTAATTTATTTAAAATAAGTTAATTAAAGCTGATATGTGTATATTTTATTTTTTTTATAATTCTATCATTAAGGCATTACACACTTTTTTAAAAAAATCTGTTCGATTTTAGTTTGTATTTTAAAATGTACTTATACAAATTTACTTAGATCTTGAAAACACAATTTTTTGTTCGCTCAGTGTAAGCACTGCAGTGACAGCTGAGCTTGAGTTCAAGTTACCTAATTCCACGTTCTTTGTTGATCAGTTTTAAAGTCCCCTCACCTAATGCGTGGGCGTCTGTTGCGATGATGACAAATCTTGCGCACACGTGCGCCGCAGATCAAACAAAGAACAGTCGGCATCGCGTCATTTCGTGGTGAATTCAATTGGTAATTTGGGCATTTGCACAACTGACCATATTCCATATGTGCCACACGTTGGCCATAAAACTGCATTTTATGGCCACTTTAAATATATAAAAAAAATATAAAAAAGACTATATTGAGGAACTGAAACTCGCTCAAACATGGAAATAACCAAAAACTAAAGTGCACGTCTTCGTCTAGCTGTAAAGATTTGTATCTTGTTTTGAGCATTTTACGGAACTAACTGAAGGCTGAAGAGAAGTCGGCGGTAAAGGAGCAGAAGCATTGGATACGCGCAGATGCTTTAGTTCTATAACCTTTTTGGCCATACAATATATATGTATATATAGCAAACAGTTTTAGATGACTGCCATTTGATTAGCGCTGACACTTTGCCCATAAATAACCAACTAAAACATGTGGTCCCAAAAGGCAGCGCCTGTCGAGCGCTGCAAGACACGCAAAAGTACTTAACAATGACCAAGAAGTACTTAAAAAGCTAAAAATGGTCAACGACAAGACTAGAATTGGCAGACGAGGCCTAACAAGCAACCAACTCTTGCCTGGCATCGTCTGCTTCTTCTACAACTCATTCTGCTTCTTATTCTGTTTCTTTTACCTTGGCCAAGACAAAAGGATGCTGCGGCTGCTTGTTGGCAGCTGCTTAGAATTTTTATTTTGCAGCAGCAGGAAATAAGCGGGTTCAGCTGCAACTCCTTTAAAAGTTAACCAAGGCCTTAAAATCAAACAAACGGTAATGGTATTAGTGAAAGGGTGGTAAAGCGTGCGTCGGGGGCTATGCTGAAGAATCACTGTCTCAGACAACAGGCTGGATAAAAGCTGCAGCTTGTTAGACCTTGCTGTATGTATATCTCTCTCTCTTACTCCCACTTTCTGTCTCTGTCCTGCTGTGTGAGAAATCATTTTGAGTAGTCTTGTTTTATACCTTTTAATCAAAATCCATTAAAAAGGGATATATGCTATATTGATAAGCTTAAAAATGTATTTACAGATATTGTGTATGGAGTTGGTAGAAAGGATCCAAGCCGAAAACATCTAAATAATTCTTTCCAAAATCGTAATATTTATTGTATAGCATTCGGACCAAACTATTTCTTATTTTTCTTCTTATTTCTTATTTTTCAAGCATTACACTGAAGTACCATATGAAGTAAGTGGTTTTTGTTTGAGATTCTTATGAGAAACAACAACTATATATAAATGCTTCTACCCGCTAGTCCATATAAAGAAGTCGAAATAAAAAAATTTAATTACAACTACAAATACAAATGGAATCCAAAAAGGATAATAAAATAAATAAAATTAAAATTAATAATGCAAAATTACTTAAATATTATTAATATATATCACAGGGTATCGACTAGCTCCATTACCGGGACTCTTGTTGCTGCTGTTAGGTTGCTTGTTCCTTTGTAGCTGGCAGTCTTTAAAAATAGTTTATCGCCCGATCGCGCATTTATTTCGTTTGTCTCTGTCGAAGTGTGGCCACTGCGCCTCCCTTGGCCCCCTAACAGCAGAAATAAAGTTAATGCTGTCAAGATACCAAAAAGGAAATCAATGCGAATACTGGTTAATGTTGTTGTTGTGTTTGTTGTTGCTGCTGCTACTCTAAGGGCTTTTGTGTGAGCCACATGATAAATGCAACACTCATACTCACTCGCTTGAACAGCTGCTACAAGAAATGTATCTCTGCTGTGCAGGAAATGGCAACACAGTGGAGGGAGTCGAAATACCACCACCATTCTGCCCACCAGCCCCAGGCTTGATTCTTTTTGTTTGCTTTCGGCTTGAGCAAATTATTCTAAATTGCTGATTAACACGCTGGCCATGGTTAGCATCTAGTGGTAACTCGACTTGGCTTAGTCATGCAGCTCGTTTGGACTTTTGAAACTTATGAACGGAAGGAGCTGCACACATATTGTATTGCCCCAAGTTGACTCTAACGAGATTTGGTTTTTGCAATGACTTGTAATGAGTGTTTGAATAGATGGCATCATCATGTTAGGTGTTACTGGCATTTACGTAGTGTCGTTTTTTATGTGTTATCTCATTGGAAACATATATTCATAAATTTCATTTCTTTTCATTATTTATGATTTTATATTAAATGAGTTAAAGAGAGAGTACTGCAGGTTCAGTTCATAAATGAATAGTTAAATAATATTTATTAAGATTATTATAAAGCCTAAAAAATATTTATAAAGAAATCAATTACATTAAAAAATAGTTTAACACACATCGATACCAAAGTAACATCTTTATCTCTACAAATTATTTAATATAGGTGTCAGAAGTAAATGAAGCTCTGCAGAGTTAGGCCAATAACTGATAACCAAAAATATATAAGTTAGCGTTCCGAACCTGCAATGCTTTATTTACTTTCGAAGCCTTATTCAACCAATTCGCAGAGACTGTACATTCGTTTCCGATAGTCAATGTCAAGATTATATATATATATATATATATATATAAGCTTTCGCTGTGGCTCATTTATCACCTCTCGTGGCCAAATCTCATTTTTCACTGCACACAGATCGAACTGGAGCAGCTATAAAAAGTCTATATATCTATATATAACGAACGCTGTTTGGCAACTCAAATGATTGTTTAATGGTTTTCAATGGCCAGGCGCTGCTGCTGTTGTCTTCAAATTAAATAATAAAGCGCAAAAAATTAATTATGACAAATAGTTAAGCGAAAACTTTTCATTTCGGCTATCCGTTCCCCAGGCCACGAGCAGCGAGAAATATAACAAACAGCAAACTCGGACAAAATGAGCAAAATGCACATGGCGCAAATCGTCAATAAGAAATAATCAATACGAATGAGCTGTAAGGAAAAGTGAGCAGCGAAATGGAAAAGTGAAAGCGACAGCAGAATAAAACAAGATATAAGTCATAGTTGTTTTTTTTTATGTTGTTATTATTACAATTTATTTTTACACTTTAGGAAAATTACGTTTATTTGTCTCTGGTTTCCATTTGTGTGTACAACTGCAAGAGGTATGCAGGCAGCTAGACATATGAAATATCGGTTAAATTGTAATGCAGTTCCGCAATTTTGGACCCAACTCAGATTAGGTAACAATGCTTATGAAAGCTTTAAATATAAATGATTACAGGCCAACTTTGAACCACATGCAGCGTTGTGCCAAGCCCCAAACAAAAAAGTTATCTTGTATGTGGCTTATAATTTGGAGGGGTCTTTCAACCTGCACTAAACCTGCCCGTGGCTCATTAGGAGCATGACTAAACAAGTAATAACAACATAAATGATGTTAGTACTCACTCGACCAAACAAAAAACATGCGAGTCAATTAATTTTGAAGGTCAGGGCAAGTCTATTAACAGGCAAACAGGCCCGATTCAGATACCAAATCCAAATTGTACACTTCCTTACCCGATTTTCGCACCTCGCATCGATACACAAAAGCGATCTTTCTGTCAATACTCGATACTCGCAATTCTAGGTCAACACATGCAATTTACATATTTCTTACTCAATGTAGACTACTATATAATTCCCAATTAACCCGAATTATTAATTTTAAACTTGAACTTATTTTTGGCTTTAAAAATTTCATTGACAATGCTCATAGAAATGGTTCACTGAGTGGCGCAGCATTATTCAAAACGAGGCATTGAATTTGAAGCATTAATAAACGCATGATTTGGCGTTTCTATTTAGTGGCTATTATACTCCAAATATTAGTATTCGCCTAGCTTAAAGGTCAGGTTTAGAAATAATTGTTGGTTTCCATTTCTATATTTGTGATAATTACATGTATTTTAATGAATTTGAAGTTTCTAATGAAAAAATTCAATTTACTAGAAAAAAAAATATTAAAAATATGAATAAATGTGTTAAAAACAAGATTTCTTTCTGATAAAATTGTATATATTTTGTAAAAAAAAAACAAATATTTCATAACTTATAAAAAAGTCACTTTTTAAACCACAGGTATAGAAAATATTTCGTTTTGTGTCTTGCGTTTTTGTTTGCCCGCAACAGGGCAAATATTTTTTTTGTGTCTTAATTAGTAACTAATCATTGGCATAGCTAACATTAGTTCGTTTGAATACAAATTGATATTGCAGTCAGTGGTGTATGGAAATAAATTTATTAAATAAATACCTATTGCTTAATAATGAATTTTATTTTTTAATTACTTAATCAAAAATGCTTATAATGCAGCATAATATAATGTTTGGCTGTTGTGTGGTAGTCAATTAAACAATTTTTTAAAACATTGAATAACTGGGTTACCGGGTAAAATCGCTATCTGTCTTTCTGTCTACGTTGTTGTTTTCTTTTAGAAATCGTGTAAAAGTTAATTGCATTTCGGTTGAAGTTAATTGAAAAATAGCTGTGCATTGTGTTTAGCTACCAATTATTGATCATCAATTGATTTTATTAAATCACCAGCGGAAAGTGCAAGTGAAAACAAGGATGGGAGACGGACATATGATTATTAATTATTTTGTTATTATTATTCAATAAAATTATTTACCATTTACTTCTTTAAGACTATGTCTCTCTTACACTCTATTTATTTTATTATTTTCTTAAGTACATTTATCCAATTTGCCATTCCTATATTTAAGTTACATATCTTATAAACATTTGTATTGTCACTGACACGTTTTGTAAGCCAGTTAACTCAAGAGCGTGAAATGTAAAAGCCTTCATAGCACTAAATAAAAATATATACATAAATTAAAAAAAATCAACAAAAATAAAATAATTGTGAGCCATGACAAAGCCTTACCAAAAGCACAAGACGAAAAAGACAACGCAAGAAATTATAGCATGAAAATCAAGTCATAAAAAATTACCGAAGCTATAATCATAATAACAACTTAAGGAGCTCCGACTAAGACAAAATTGTACAAATTTTAGTTTTCTTGTTTTTACTGATTGCGCAGTCAAAGACCTTCATGCTGGTAATTGGTCGAAATTTAACTAATTCAAAATAAATAATAAAGCAAGCGAAAAAATAAAAATTTGGCTCATAATTATGCAAAAAAAAAAAAGAGACAGCAGCAGGAGCTGTTCTCTGACCTGGGCGAACTTGGACCCTATCTAATGGGATTGTCATGGTTGTTTTTTTTAGGCCAAATGATAGGCAGGCAATAGCTTAAGACATTTCAAATATTTCAGCTACAAAACATCAACAAAAAAATATAATAAAAAAAAATTGTCTTCAATGAGACCGAAATCGGAGAAGACAATGGCCCCAGTACGATCTCGAGTCTGCTTCGCTTTTTAAAGCCATTGTAATTGTTTGCAATTATAACAATTCGCACAGCCTCAGCCTCAGCCTCAGACTTCGTCTCAGCGGGTGGCGATAGGAATGAGGATGGAGCTGGGCACTGGCCTGATCTGATCTGGCTTGGCAATATTCGCCACATCGTATTTTGCTCAGCAGATTTTTAGTTCGTAATTTTTTTTTTACTGATTTCTATTTTTCTGTCTTCTTGGCTTGGTTTTTGCTGCTGTTGTTTTTATGACACTCTCTGGTAGGCTTTAGACAACGCTGACAATTGCCATTTGGTATTGCCGACTTGTCATCAATCCTGAGCGGTTGCGCGTTGTCAGTTGTAAGGCGATCGCCGCTGATTTTAGTGACTGCAGCAATAAACTATAAGTTTGTGTGGCTTTTTGCTAAGAGGCTTTGATTTTTTTCTCCACGTTGGTTAGTTATCTGATTTGTTGTGTCCGGCTAGCTGGCTAGATTGCCAGTTGGTTCAATGACATTGTTGAGGTGCTGATTTGATTGCTCATTTAAATAGTGTATAACGAGAGACGACGTTTTGATATTTATACAATTGACTATGCAATTTATACCAGCTTTCACACTGACGGGCCAAATTTTAAGATGCTTCGGATCAAATAGTTTATAAAATTTTGATTAGCAAGTTTTTGTCTCAAGTCATTCGGTTTTTTTGTAGCTGAGGATGTCATTAATACTGGTTAGTAGATTTTGCCTAATAGCTTGAAAGTAAGGTACAAAAATTAAGATGAATACATTTTAACTTTATAAACATTTATTGTGAATAATTGCATATAATCCGTTTGGTATTTTATAATATTCTGTTATTTTTTATTTTTATTTTTCAAAAACTTTTGTGAAGACTCTGAAGAGTCTAGTACATTTTTTATATATATCATGTTGGATACAAATTTTTAAAATAAATCAAACATTACTTGTTTATTAACATCAAACATAATCAAATGCTGTCCACTTAATATTTATTAGCAGTGCAAATTAGCAGTGCAATTTGTACCACATTCTGCACCCCTTGCGCTGATAACTGGGCAATCAATTCGGTTACGAATTATTATAGCACATCATGCCCAACATATATAAATTGTTTGATTGCCAGCTGTGTGTGTCTTCTTGGCACAGTCCAGTCATATAGAAGAGCATACACGAGTTTCAGCCCATCTGTTGGAGCACTATTCAAATTGGATGCTCGTCGACACATGGAGCTTTAGTAACATTTTATTTATGTGAGCTTGATTGTTTGGGATTGAGTGGATAAAGAGCCGTTAAAAGCAAAGAAACAATGAAACAAATTATTTCTATATTTCTGGTTTCACATTTTTTTCACAATACCGAAGTGAACAAAAAGCCTAATTGAAGGTAATTTAAATTGATTAACCTAAACGTAAGCCCACCACAGCAGACAAAAACTTTTAATAGGTTGGGCTATGATTTCATTTTCAAATTTGTTGACTGCGGAGGTGTAGCTGTTGTAGTTTTCAACTGCTTTTTCAATTGACATTGTCTGAAAAATAAAAAACTACAAAACAAAAATCAAAATAAGACGTGTGGGTCGCTTGTCATTTGGGTGGCTATATGTTGAACATAGTCGGATGTATTTAGGTGTTTATGGTTGAATTAAGAATGATGGAAAAAAGGCACTCATGCCGAACAATACCACATAAGCATTTTCAAAAAAAGCTTAAGTCAGAAACTTGGCCCAAACTATGCATATAGCTAATTAGGAACCCGGCTGTAATCAAGTCAATTGATGATTAAAACACCTAATATACATAAAAAGGTTCAGCCAAATAAAAAGCCTTGACACTTCTATGACGCGTATCCTGTCTGGATGCGAAATTTAAGCGAAAAACAACCCAAAAGCACGAATTAAAATCATTAAAGTTTTTTATCTCATTTTTCTTAATGCAAATACAAACAAATTGCAAACGGGTTGACGTCTGCCAAAGTTCATTGGAATTTGTCTTCTATGCAAAAACGGAGCAACAAAAAGATTTATAAATAATTCAATTTTTGGCTTTTTGTTTTAAGCATTTCAAATAGCAATGTGCAGCCATAAAAGGCAAAGCTAATAATTATGACTTTGAAACGTTTGCTTATATCGGTATTTTGTTTATTGTCTTATTTTTACCTTAGAAACTGCGATAATTTTGAGGCGAGCACATTTCAAAAGCAATGGCAAACCATGCAAAATATTTTGTCAGAAACGCAATTAAATTCACTGCAAATGCAAATGCTGTGCTCGGGTGTGGTGTCAAAAACACCATTAAATTATGGATTTAAAAATATTTTAAAAACTGTCAAAGAAATTGGTAAGAATTTCAGGACATTTTTGGGTACAAGAGAATAAAGTGACAGGCTTCTGACACCTAAAATTTAATTATCTGAAGACTCAGCGCTCGACAAGGAAATACTCATTAAAATTTTTTAGATATCTAATTTAAAATCTCTAATACAGTAAACTTGCATAGAAAGATTTGATTTATCTGTGTTAGATCTGCAAAAATCAAACAAAAAAGTATTTTATAGAATTAGAAATTGAACGCCTACAAAGTATTCAAGATCTAACACGTTTCGCTAAAGCCCATCATCGCTACTGGCCTAAGAGATATTTTTTTTTTGGTTATCGCAGTGTCGAGATTCGAATAATGTCAACAACAACAAACAAAGCCTGTCTGGCTTTCTGACATTCAAGCTGCTGATAAATTGGCAAAAGGCGCGTGGCAATAAAAATTATCGTAGACTGTGTCGTGGCGCAAGGTAATGCAATACGCTTTGGACCTTAGAATTCCGCACCCAGTTTCATATTTTCATGATATATTTGGAGGTGACAATTGGGGCCAACACCTTTTGCCAATGGTAATTTGCTCTAATCTACTCCACAAAGTTCTTTATGATGACATTGCTTGAACTGTAAGCCACAATTTGGGTACATGAGATGGCCATAACACATGGCATAAATATGTCAATCTGCAAATCCAGCTCAAGCGCTGAATTTGACTAATGTCATTTTTACATAACGACCCACGATTTGTATATGCTCTCTTAAATGTTTTTTTTTTTTTGCATTCAATACAACTATCTAAATATGGAAAATGTATGACTAACATCAGCGACTGGGTAAGTTGTGTCATGCACAGACTAAAATTATTGCGCTTTTATTGTAAGAAACGATTTTTATTTTATACACTGATATAAAATGAATTCGAGTATGATCGAACTTTCAATAAATTTATAAGTGGAATCTTAAAACACAAAGTATACACTTGAAAATTGCCGCGCTGGACAAAGTGGTAAGATTTGTCCATCCACTCTACATCAATAAACCTATAAAAAAAATTTAAAATTCTTGAAACTTGGTGTGAGTACTTCTTAAAATATTGGTTAAAATAAATTACTGAGTACGCGCACACCTAGTTGAAATCAAAATGTCAAATAAAAATTAACTGGTATGACACTTAGGTCAGAGTATTACACAGTCGGTAACGATGCACCGCAACGTTATTAATTGTTAGTGATTCATAGTCATTCGTCTGAGCAAGTATATATATATTTATAAATATATATATATATATATATATATGTATACATATATGTATTCTTACGCTCAAGTCTTTTGTTATAGTGGTGAGCAAAATGCGATAAAAACATTAGAAATTACAATTCATGGTGAGTGCTGCTTGAGAAAAATCTTTAGCTAATGAACATTGGGTGGGTGAGAAAAACTAAATGTAAATGTTGTGTAATACTCCTCCGCTGCCGGAAGTTATGACATGTTGGCTCGGAAAGTGGATACACACAATTAAGAAATGGGACAATAGCTTAAAAATTTAACTGAGTTTTAATTGGCGCACTATTTACAATTGCATGTAGACCAAAGAGTGAAAATTCCTTCATTTAGAAATATTGTTACCTATAGAAATAATAATGGGAGAACTATAAATAATTGCGACATTTGCTATGAAAGTTAATTTTAAAATTGAACAATGGTGGTTAATTAAAAGAATACCAATGAAAATGCCAGCAGCTTGTAATACAAATTAACTTTCTTCTTGAGTAGTTTCCTCTTTTTAAAATGTTCTGATCGAAATGGGCTAAAACTAAATATATAATAAATATATTAATTTTAATTATGTATTTTCGACCGTTACTTGGGCCACTGCTTCGATTACAGCTCATAAATTTGGACAACAGCCTATATTACAAACACATATATAAACTGAAATACAATATAGAATAACATACAAAAAATCAAGTTGGTTTTTTGCGCTGGCAATGAACAAAACGGTAAATAAATAAATCAAATGACGAATTGCACGTACCTGCCGCGATAGTCAGACGTTGATAGCTCTTTTTAGCATGTGCCTTACATTTGAGCCGAAGTCCACTGAAGGCGTTTTAAGCAAGTGTTGTTGGTTTCGTTGTTGTTTGTTGTTGATATTCTGCTTGCCTTGCTGCAGAGAGTGGCGAACAAAAAAAAACGAACACCAAATGCACTGGTGATTGGCATCAATGTCGCTTGTCCGCTTTTTAAGCTGTGATTTTTATTTTGTGATATTTTATTTTCATATAAAGACATACACTCAACACACACTAATGTAGCCAACCTGAAGCGCGTGGTTTGAAATTAATTTTTTTTTTTGCATTCGTATAAGAGAGCGCGTAATCAGCAAAGCAAAGCATTGGCATCAAAATTATTGAAAATAATACATGTATAAAAATTGAATTTTCAATGATTTTTATGCTAGAGCAAGTGGGCGAGCAGCTTAAGAAACAGGAAAAATCGAAGCTGTTCATGGGCCTCTGAGAAGACCAGAAAATTGTAGCAACACTTTTGAGAGTTGCACTTGAAAAACTATAAAAAGTGGTCGGGTCCCAAAAACCTTTCCCTTTTTTTTGCCCCGTCTCGTCTTTCACTTTCTTTGCAATTGTTTTAAGCGGAATTTAACTTTTGCTGGTTAGCCTTTGTGACTATAAAAACGCGTTTTAAATTCGCTTGCTTTACGCTTCACACTCAACGCTTGGATACACTTCAATTCACGTAGAGTTCCACTATGGGACTGGGACAGAGTCAGAGACTCTGAGACAGAGACTGAAATAAGCCATTAAAAAGCTTTATCACATTCACAGCAGCAACTTGCCTACAATTGTTAAATGTTTCCTTTTATTTTTGAATAATTTTGCTTTATTTCTTATTATTATATTATATTTTATTTTAAATGTTGTTCTTTATTGTTTTGCACTAGTTAAACGCCTACGCTAAATATTTTTATGTCGTATCAAAATATATTTATATTGCTCGAAACTCGAACTCGTTTTGTTGCCAGCTTGTCAAGTAGTACTTTGTGTATCTTGTGCTCAACCGAACCGTCTGTCTCGCACGCCAACGCTATACTAAAAGAGTTTTCAACTTGGCCAGCGCGTTAAATAAGCCGCTGACAGACAGCTGGCCTGCTAAAGCTGAACCAGCTAACTTGGCCCGTACCTGAGTCTGGGCCTGGCTACCTATTGAATGATGTCAGCTTTTCTGCTAAACTTATAAGTAGAGAGACAGCGAGAGAGAGAGAGAGTGAGAGAGAGTGATTGCGTTTCGAAGAGTAACAAAAGAGCACTTTTTAAAGAGCAGACGCTCTTATTATTCATATTGATCTGCACCCACTTTAAGAAGTTGTTCTGTCTAGAAAATGACACCAGATAAACTAATTGGTTATTACAAGCTAACAAATTCATTGTAATAAAGCTTGATTTATTGTTGTCATCCCCAAAAAGGCACTGCACATTAAAGCTGCGTTTAAATCACAGTAATTCCTATGAAGTCATGTTTTCTGATAGACAATTAGGTGCGAGCTTATCCTCTTAGTAGAAGAATTGTCTTTGATATGTGTTGAATAAACATACCTATGACTTAGCAACGTTCAGCATTAAGCTAATTTTAATAATATTCAATTAAAAAATCATGCAGTTTTTTAAAAATCAAGAATTATAATGAAGTTTCATTGAGATGTGTTTATGTAAGCCAAATTTAATATTTTTAAATAAATTATTTACACAATTTTGAATATGTAAAAAATGTTTATAAAAAAATTCTTGTACTGCTAAGGAAACCCGTTTGCTCCAATCTGTCGAAATTCAAAATTTGACTTCTCTTACCAAACAACTCGGCAACCCTATGAGTAGTTTTACGAGCAGTTCTCTTCACGCTCTTGGTCGGCATTTTGATATGTGCTCAACGCTCACATAGAGTATAAAAAACCGGCATATGAGACCGGCGCGGAATCGTAAGAAATTAACGTAACATACAAATCGTAACTATACAGCGTAAAACAAAGTAAAAAAAAAGTAGCCATTGAACTTCTATTGATGTATTACATTTTAACGAGCTTTTCCTAAAATTTGATAAGTCTAAAAATTATATAATTTTTGTTATAACAAGAAGGAATGCTGAAGTCGACAAGCTCGACTACGATAAGCCTAGTAGTTAAATATATTTCAGTTATATTGATAAATTTAAAAAGCTTTTCACTCAATAGAGGGCCCAGTACTACAGCGCGTATTTTTATTCACAAGCCTGAACTGACCCGAACTCGTTGGCTTCAAAAACATGCATTTACATAGATATATCTATATGTAACGAGGTTCTGCATATCACTTACAAAAACATATTTACGTTCGCGTCATATTAATGCAGAAAGTGCTTGCGGCTGCTAATAGCAAATGACATCAATATGAGAATATATTTTGGGCTATAACTTGGAGGTTCTTATCCGATCTCGATGATCGACAATAAGCATATGCATATTATGTATTAATTAGAAGAATCTGCCTTTAAAATATTGCATTTTATTGCTATCGGAAGTGAATTGATATTCGAGAAACGGTGGCCGTTACCGATAAAAATAAAGCAAACTAGATCAGCGCCGGATATACGAGAGCCTATATTGTAAATTTGAAGTCTCTGAGATTAGGACGTGCATATAGACATGGCTATATCGACTCAGTTGTTGATCCTGATAAAAAATATGAATATTTTTTTGAGTCGTGGTTGCTTCTTCTATCTGTTACATGCATTTGCACAAAACTAGTATACCATTTTTAATGAGTTCAGTGTATAAAATCTAAAAAGGTGCGTTAAAAATTCTGCGCTGGCGTTTGAATAAAAAAGTATGAGCTGATTTCTTAATTAACTTTTCTAACTTTATTTCATAAATCATAATAACATTATAATGGTGAATGTGGAGGCCCATTGCCAATCGCAACAGAATAGAGTCATTAATTAGAACATCAGAAGGCAAATCGAATATTAAAACATTCGATATGCCCCAATGCTGCGCGTAGGTTGTGCTCCAATGCAGTTCACAATTCACCGAGTCTAGACCAGAGACTTGGCTACCTACTCGCAGTTACCCCCCATTTACTCATTTACTACACGCACTGGCAATACAAAATGCATGTCAAGTTCAGACAAGTAACGCTTAACGATCGCTGCTCTTTCGAGGAAGGTCTCTTGCGGCGCTCGGGCGTGAAGATCGAACTGACAACTGAGAGAAAACATTGCATAGTACTTTTGGCCCTTTTATATACCTTTATATATATAAACAAGTGCAAATTAAGTTTAATTACTCTGTGCATTTATAGTCATTCCAAGCGAGGCTAGCTTTATTATAAGAAATAAAACTGTATTAAGTAATTTGTTTTCTTAAAAAATTTGTAGTGTTTTTTAAATTTTAAGAATGTTTCTAAATAGTTTTGCTTTAAGAGATCTACTCAGATACCAAATGAAATTGAAATTGATTTGAATTGACCTAAGATCTCCTGGCTTTAAGTTTATATTCTCAACGTCTCACGATAAAGTAAAAAATTTGTATTTTTAAGAAAACTCGACTAAACGTTATTTGTTTATTGATGTGGATTTTTAATTTTTTTTTTAAATTTTTAAATTTTAAAACTTTTGAGCCTTTGATAGGTAAAGAATATTTGGCTGTGAAGTAAAATTATGTTCTACAATTTTCAATTAAAGCTTATGAAAAACTGAAATGAAATATCCTCCCAGTTATGGCTGTTAAAGGTTTCGGCCTGGCCCTGCAAATATCTATGCCGCTATCGTGACTTTCGCTACACGCGCCACATGACCCTTTGGTTCAAAACGTGTCGCTAGCTGTAGCGGCTTCGCATTGGGGATTCGCATTTGCAATTGTATTCGGATTCGGTTATTGGAACAGCTGCGACCACTTGAGCATGCTTATAATCAAAATGTTGCCACGCCGTTTAGAAATGCTTGCAATTGTTTCCGACTACAAATTTTTAACAAATCGCATTTCGAATATTTGCCCCTCTGAATGGATTTATTATTACTTTATGTATTCCTTATATTTGTTTTTATTTTTTTTTTTTTTGACAAAGTGTGTTTTTATAGAGTTTAGAGAATCTTTTGCTTAGAGTTATTAAAGTTGTGTCCTGTTTAAAGTAAAAGTTGTCGCGAATGGGCTGATGGCGGTAAGAAACAAACATTTTAATAAATATTTGATTTGCTTGTTAGCTAGCCCCACTTCCTTAGTATATAATTAAAATTATATACAGTTAAAAGTGAGTTGTTAAATTTAAGTTTTATATGCAAAACAAAAGAAGAAAAATCTTTACCATATACTTAATTTAGAGTTGATTAATATTGCTTTTTTAATTAATCTGCATGTAGTTATACAAAATTCTTTGTCAGAGTTACGCCTACGCATTTTGTATTACTAAGCAGCAGTTACTGAATTTCCATTGTTCTATGGTTGACTAACCTTTGCGTACAGTTCAAAAGTCAATATCACCAAAAACGGAAACATAATGCAATAGCGATTAATCAAATGAGGTGTATCCTCATCATTTAACACAGGTGCCAGACTATGTTGTCTAATATAGTTTTTGCGTAGCAAGTCAAAACACAAATCAAATGGTTATTTATTTTTATTTTTTTTTTTGCTTATGTATAATAAGTGAGCAAGTCAAAGGGCAAAAACATTTGTCGAATGCATTTGTATGAAAATGTATTGATGTGATTATTTGCTGCTTTCTCAACATTTACTGAAGTTTTCTTATGTGATTTTTATTTCGCATGCTCCAAAGCGCCAAATACTCTGGCCTGTTGAAGACTAATTGCTGAAAACATAACATAAAAAATTTGCACGTCATCAAATAAACAACAAAACCGTCAACTAAACATATTAATCAAATTTTCATTTGGCCAAAGGTTCATCGGTCGATGTGTAACTTTTGCTTCCGGTTTTAGGGCGCCAGTTGCAAACAAGCATTTTTGTTTCTTTTCTTTTTATTTCTATTTATTCATTTTCTATATTCGCGTTAATATATGCTTGACGACTTGTTGTTTCATCTTCATCGCATTTATTGACATGTCTGCATTCTTTAAATAACATGTCAAGTAATTGTTATACGAATTATTAAGTACCCACAGTCATAAAGTCTACAATTGGTGAAGTTTTATTGTTTTTTTAAATTAAATAAATACACTCTTATCAATTAATTCGTTTTAACTTGCATGGCTGTTAAAATTCTTGTTGAGCCATAAAAGTGAATAAAAAATATATGAATTGATTTACCGCAGATAAATAAATTCTTTAAAACTTTACGGTCCATAAGTCACATTATGTAATATGATATAATTTAAAAATGATAACCAGAAGAAGGAATATAATAAGGAAGAAAATATAAACCACAAGTTCAATTTAAATCTGATCTGCAAGTTAGATGAGCATGCTACAATTTTGTAAGCTAAATTTAGGGCTTACTTCCAAGCTAACATTAACGTGCCATTAAAACAAAAAAAGCATAATTAAATAATAATATTAGGTTAAGTCAATTAATATATTTAAAAAAAAATATTTGAATATCTCTATTGCTGTTCCGAATAGAAAATGACAAAAAAGATAACCTAAACGTAAAGCCTTGTATAATTTATTATCATATAAGCCTTAAGGACTGGATATTATTGTGGGCATTTTGAGAATTTGTGCATGAAATATATTTAAATATGCTGGCAACATATGTTATATGTCTACGAATTATTGTTGAAATATTTTATGGTTGATTTACTTCCAATTTTCATTTCTATATGCTACGTGCCCTTTTTGTCAAAATAGTCGTATTTATGCGACATTTATGGAGGGAATATGCTTTGAATATATAATTGGCTTCTCTTTGAGCGCGTGCGAAATGTGTGTGGGTGTGTGTGAACTATTGCGACAATAAAGTACAGCCATAAAGTATAGTAATTAATGTCCATATAATTATTAGACGAAAGTAAGCGTGCCATAATCAAATGATTTGTGGAACATACTCTGCACAAATTGAGTCATTTTGTGGCATTTAGCTTCTTGATGTTGATGTTGTTGTTGTTGTTGGTGTTGTTGGCGTTGTTGTTGTTGCTTGCTTTGATCGTTGGGCGCACGTTTAGCCGCTTAAACTTTGGCCTTAGCTAATCAATGTGCATCTTGGTGTATAATGTGTGGCGCAGTGCCAAATAGTTGTGCACAACGAATGTGTTTAATGCCAGAGGGATATCAAAAGACTTAGGCAACAAACTTGGCTCACATGCATTATAAATAGTTGCATACATAACACTTTGTTGACCCAATTGCGCCTGGTTGTTTTCAAACTCGGGCGCGCTTAGTTGAACCTTTTAAAGAGCTGTTACATGCCTAAGCTCAAATATTTTGTTCATTGGGCCTGATTGCTATTGTTGTTGTTGTTGCATGTGTTGGCCCAAAACCGGGTAAGCTACAAACAAGTAGCAAATTTTCTGCGTTGTCTTGCGGTTGACTGATGTCAACGTCGCGATGTGGCTCCAAAAACATCTGTAAATCACATGGAACGCATGTTGGCAAGCCGCGGCCCAAGTTTCAGATGGCAAAATTGCTAGAGAGGTGTCTACATAACATAAATTACCTCGTAAGAAGACAAAACTAAACAAATGTGAAATGAACCATTATTTTAAGGCAAAAGACTTAAATTATAAAAGGCCTCCAAGTCCATTTAATTTGTAAGATTTTAATATTTTTTGGAAATTAAATATTAAGCAGTGCCAAAGAAACCTTAAAAAAAAGTAATTGTATTTTACTTATTTAATCTTATATATATTTCATTTGCTTTGTTTTCATTTTAATTTTATTAAATAAAAAATATGGTTTTATATTCAAATACTTATATTTTTATAATTAAGCAAAACTTACATAATTTTTGATTCTATTTATTATTCTTTATTAATTTATATATATATATTAATTTATAATTTCTTTGACACGCCGACGATAGTATACCCTTATTAATATATAATGCATTTTTTATAAGAGATCAGATATTTATTCTTGAATGTAATGCACATGACCATTTCATGACCATTTTTGGAATAAGTGAATAGCTGATTTGCAATCTGAATGACTTTATAGAAGAAGTTTGCCAAAGTGGTGGCAAAAATTGTCTCACAGCTAATAAAAAAAAGACAGAGGAAGCGTAATGGGGCTTAAGTTGAATGAATTAATGGAAAATTTGTAAAGGAACTTGGACAACAAACAGGTTGCAATTAAATGTAGTTATATAGAAATCACGGCATAACTACCCACTGTATTTAGCATAATTTTAACACCTAATATTTATGGCCAAAATGACAGCCCACTTTATCGAACGAGTGCCAGCAGTGAGTGTGTGTGAGTATGTGCATGTGAGTTATCCATATTTATGTGCTCGTTTGTATGCCAACAACTGTCATCTGGGCACAGCCCTCGAATGCTAAAACAATTACTTTGGTCGACACATCAAGCAGACAATCATTTTGATGACAAACTTTGACAAATGTCTGCCCTTTTTACTGGTTTTTCGTCTGGATCTTATAATTGACTTATGAAGAAGTGTCAGCTGTTGACTGTTTCATACATGTTGAAAGGTGTAAGGCATCCAAAATATAAGCAATTTTTTAAAAGTTTCAATGAAACCCTTTACCAGAAAACTGGAATAAAAATTACTAGCAAATGCGAGGTTTGCTTATTCATTTATTAAAGGTAATGTGCATATTATAATTTAACATCACAAATAATTAACTTACCATATTCATAGCATGAAATAAGTTGGTTATTCGCAGTATTTATTATGTTTATTTTATTAATTAAATAATAAAATAACGCAGAAAGTTTAATAATAAAAATAAATTATATTTTATTATTTAATTAATTAAATAAGCAGACAGTTAAATTAAAATATCAAATTTAAATTATAAATAAGACAAATAATAATAAGACAATAATCAAATAATTAAATAAATAATAGAAAATGTAATTATATATAAAAATATATATTTATATTTTTTATATAAATAAATAAAAACTACATCTTAATAGATTTGGCTATTCTCTGTAAAACGTGACATGCGCAATCGAAAATTGTAGTATGAACGTATTGATTAATTGCTATCATGATAAATAAGTTGCGCCTAAATGTGACACAAGTCGATATAGGGAACCGGTACTGAGGGGAACATTGATAAAGCACCACAAAGGCAACGACCATATGCAGATCTAACCATAAAAAATCATTTGAAATTAACACGCGTGGGCATGTTGCTCAAATACAAAATACAAAGCGAGAAAACACGATTAATTTTACAAATTTAAATAAAAAAAAGTAAAAATTCGATTCGGTTCAGCTGCCATATAGGGTGACTCGACTGATAGCCTATGAAGAGAGACGCTGCGAACTTTTAATATTTGTGTTATATATACGTACATACATATAAGCTATAAGTACATTTAATTGTATATTGTATATGCATTAGTGAGTACAAATTTTGAGATACTTGTCTAAATTCGTTTGCTTGATTTGTTTTTTCTGTTTCATTTTATTTTATTTTTTAAAAATATTTACAACTACGTATATTATGTGGATGTGTGCGGCGAGCTATTTAATTAATTATTTATTTATAATTAAATTGTTTATTTACTCGGCAATGTTGTTTTGACCATTTCGGATATATGTTAAACAGGAAGCTAATTAGTTTGGCCAAATACGGTAAAAACTATGCCTCTGAATGCTGCTAGTTGGGGGACTATTTGGAAGCATCTCTTAGCTATTGTCATGTTAACCTAAGATATTTATAGCCTGGTTGACAACGTACTATCAAAAACATGCTCCATTTGGCTGCGTTGGAAATGGCTGATAGTTAATCCGAAAATTATTCATAAAACGCATATAGTTAATTAAATGTTAAATATAAGTCGGAAAATACATATATACATAATAATCTGAATGATCTTGAGCATGTCACTTATATTTTTTATATTTTCGAACTCCGTTCTCAGAGTCTTTCCATCTTAAGTACAGCTGCACCCCAAAGCTGACCTTACACAGCCACAGCCACGCCCATTTTAATCGAGAGAATTGTATAGTTTGAATCATAATAATCTATTGGACAGGTCGCAATTTAAACACCTGGTCAATTTCACAGCTTTTGTATTTGACGATAAAAACAAACATTTCTTTTAATACAACAGAAACATAATAATATCAATAAAATTTCAAATTTCCTAATCAATCAATACAAATAATATTCACAATTACGTTTGTGGTTAGAGCCAAATTTATTTTAATCTTTGTCCTTTTATAGGAATTTAGCAATTAATCAGAGCACAAAAGAAATGCTTTGTGGTTTTTGTTCTTTGTAATGTACAAATATATAGTGCGTATATCACTAAACATTATACATCATACACACAACTCGTGACTAAAGCTCCACTGAGGGTCACACTTAGGGCTACAGTCAAGTGGGCGTTAGCATTGACCAAGTTACAATTGCGCACTCGAACTGTGCCCCAGGTCGTGGCAGTTGCCTTATAATTGTCTGTCGACAGAGCGCGAGTATTGCCCACATTAGTTAATTATGCGACCATTAGGCATTACTGTCGCAGTGAGTTGGTGAATTGATGAGTAGGTGAGTGTGCCAGCAGTGGCAACTTCGAGTTGGCGAGATCATTGTGAAATACGCCAAAACAATTGTCTGCATGTGTGTCTGTATGTGTGTGTGTTTGTGCATGTGCGTGTGCTGCCAAAGTCTCGCTTTTCATTTATTAGATTTCTTTATTACGGCTGTCTGACTTTTGCTCGGCAACAGGCCACACCTCCGCCAGCTCCCTGGTTCCCCCACTCATCGGATCTCAATTATGTTTCATTGTTTTCTTTGTCGTCTGCTGTTGATGGCATCATTTCAGCAGCTACAGTCAGCTGCGAGTACGAGTACGAGTACGAGTACGTGCCAAAGTGTGTGTGGTTTTGTAATGCCCAAGTTGGATCGGATAGGCTTGTGGGAAGTTGCTGCTGCTCCCTCAAAACTCGCATCCAGTTTACCGCTTATGTGCGAATGAAACTGCAAAGGGAGGATATGATATAAAAATATATGTTAACGGCAGTAAAATGCATGAGAATCAAGATTGTATATTATCCCCTTCTCAACTATTGATCTCAGCAACTATACTATATACACAAAATTCCTTAAATGTTGTGAAGTATAATAATTAAATTAACTTTTTAAATTTGTACTTCGTTTTTTTTTGTGTGCATTTAGTTATTATCAGCTTGAACTCAAATTTGAAACATAACATTAGTTTTGCTTCTTAAAACTACAGGGTATTTTTCGGGCTGGCGGCCTCTTTGGATTGCTTAATTTTTCACAGCTTATATTTTTCTTTTGCATTATTTAATTATTAATTCATTTGTGTTAATTAAATGCGTGCCACGCTGCACAGAGTCGTCGTGTCGATTTTCAATTTGGTAGACTTAATGGCAGCAATTGACAGCGTTGGCGTTGTTGTTGTTGTTTTTACTGTTTTTGTAATGATTATTTGTTGTGGTTGTTGTAGATTGCATCAATTGTACGACCAATAAAAATGAGAATTAATTTTCTAAAGATGCTAATGATTGATTGCGTTTGCATTTAATTTTTGGTTTTCTTAAATGTCAAAATGAATTGCGTAAATTTTTGTCTTGCTTTTAATTTAGCTTAATGCTATTTTTTTGGATTCAGCAATACTACATGAACGGTCTTTGCCATATGCTATGAGAATCCTATGACATACCTATCATTACAATATATTATATAACACATTGAATTGAAAAATGTTCAATAAATATGTAAATTTCAATAAATTGACATAAAATAAGTGGAATAACTTTGAGTAATTTAATTTAAATCTTCGGTCAATGAATGGCTGTCACTCCAATTCCGAGTTAATCCGTTTTTGATGTACACAAATTCGACAAATTCGATGGTTTATGGCTTAGGCATAAAGTCCCGTTAACCTTGACGAGCACGGCTCAAGCACCCAAAACATTGGCTATGGCTATTTCGAAATTGGCCCCAATAGAAATGAGAAGCCAACAATAATGAAGCCAAGAAACAGATAAAGATACTACCACTGAAACAAGAAGAAACTAAATAAGAGCAATAAATAGCAATTGTCATAAAAAAAAAAATAAAAAAAACTTAAAACCACTGTATTTGATGAGTGCGTTCCATAAAGATCCGAATAGGCAGTGGCAGATCATTTCTGGGAAATCTCAGCAGTAACTCTGGCACCAGTTTGTCTGCCAACGCGTAGAAGACGAGACATGACAACATAGGATGATTGATAGGCAACAGCCAGTCATAACGGTTTAACTTTTGTCTTCATTTGGCTAAAGCTGTACATGTCTTGCCTAAACGGAACGCTGCACATCAGCCACATCAATCGTACGCCCCCACTGCCACCGACACGAGCCAAGCACCTCTATAATCAATTCCCAACTCATGGCTACAAAAGATTGGCCCAAGATGCTCCTTTATACTGAGTGTTATTTTCATATCAAATGGTTTCTCGCTTTAAAGGTTTTTAGAGGCATTCAAAAGACAATATTCAAGTGAGTTGGTTTTAAAACTGTTGGAGACTAGGGCTAAGCTTGTGATCTGCAGATAACGAGTTGCAAGTTTCCTTCAGCACGGTTTCTAAAATGTATTCTAACATTTATACATTCACATTTATATTTCAAAATTATCCTTATAATCATAATGAAATCACTAATATTTTGGCATATTATTTTTTTAAACTTAATTTAATTAATATTTAATTATTCTTTCATATAACTTTTTACCAATAGTAAATATGGTTAGTCAAATTTATTCACACAATTTAATTAATTGTTGTTCCATTTTCTCTACAGACTCGATTCGACAAAGTTTAGTTTATTTGCTTTAACTTGTCGAGTTGCCTTTTCGGTTGGCAGTTTGGCTTGATGTCAATTAGCTTGATTAGGCCATAAGCAGCAAAGACGCTAAGAATATTTTTTGTTAGAGAGTCAAGTGATGCTGCTGTTATAAATCATACAGCTTAAGCATTATATTATGTTTCATCTGCAATTGTAAAGCTCAATTTTTTGTGCCTGTGCAATTAACTTCAATTAACAAATTTATGTACCTTTGTTTTGTACATGAAACACAGAAACAATTAAGCTGTTCTTAAAAACTGCCACAATCAAAAATCACCTTGACGATAAATCTTGAGGCTTAAGGTAACACTATTTTTAATACCCTGTAATCATTATAACTGTGTTATAAAGGTGTAATTCACTTGTACTAACATATAAAGTTTATGTTTTTTATTACCATCAACATATTTCATATCAAATATTTAAATTAGTAACATTCATTAAGACCAGTTACAAAAACTTATTAATATAAAATTACAAAAATTATAGAAAAAATGAATTAAAATGTAGGATTTTATGCATTTTACCACTGCTTAAGGTGTATGTGCATCTCGAACTTCGGGTTCTACATGGTGTTGGTTTATTTCTTAAGGGTGCTGCCATTTAAACTATAATTTTGTCGGTATTTTTTTGGTCTTTGGTAAGTTATTTTCCGCCTGCTCTTTTTATGGCTCCAATTGACCAACTTCAAGTTTATTTAAGATCGTTTCCAAATAAAAGATTGAATTCATCGAATGAAGTTCTTTGTGCAGAGTGAAGGTTATCTTTTTATTGCTTGTTTTGATCATTCTGAAAAGATATAAATTCATTATTTGGGCGGTTATTATCATTTCCAGGACGTTTACCTTAATATGAAGACAGCTAAAACTTGTTTTGTAGCACCTCAACAAATCATTTGTTAATCGATTAATTGGGGTAATTACTTTTCGAATATGTAGTTTATAATTCCGAATTTCAAACAAATCTCACTCAATCAAAAGGTTAATTTTAAACTTTGATACCAACTTGGTCAAAAGAACGTGTGGGATAGTTCGGATGGGGCTGAGCTGAGACCACCAGGTGGATCGCGGGTTGCGGATACTGAAAGGCCTCTCCTCGGGGAGGTTAGCTACGATTAATACGAGATTTAACGTAAATAAGCAGTCCCGGACAAACTGCGGGTACGATAATGTCCCTATCTCCAAATCTCAGTTCGGGCCGGACTAAGGTGTCACTCGGACCGTGTCTGTCTGGTTAAATAAGGTTAAATACTAGCCCATTCTCCTTGGGTGGACTCAGGCAAATGGCGATGATATAATTAGCCTTACCCGGGTAATACGGATCTCTGCCCGGGCGGACATATATTTCTCCATAGCACGTGGGACCAAATGAAAAGTCCAAGTAAGTAAAAAATACCGCAGGATCTCTCTGCGGAGTAACACATTTGGAGGACCGATCCCTTAGTATGGTAGACCATCTTCAAAAACATGCTACTTCACCACCATATATGAGAGTGTCGCAGGCACAGCAGACCACATCTTCGATGCGCGAGAATGTGGGGTCCGGAAAAGTCATCCTAGTCATGACCAATTCAGCAATGCGAATTGGCCACCAAATTAGCTTCCACTACGGGAACATCCCCGTAAGTTAGCTAAGCTTACCATAAGATGGGTCCCGGGACACAGGTAAATAGCAGGGAATGAATGGATGCAGGAGACCCCTAACAAGGCCAGAACCGTTTTGTGGCATAGGAAAACACACAATACGGCTGCAACTCAGGATCGAAGAATGACAAAGGCGTCAAAGGAGCTGGGCAGAGACACTAGGACTCCGTCTGTGCAAATGTCTTTTAGACGGCTATAACCTTAAACGATAGCAAGTAGTACCCATTGGTAAGAATAAGCTTAGTATACTTACCGGTCTACTGACAAGACAGTTAAGACTAAAAAGCCACCTATCAAAATTGGGTATTTGTAGTAGCAATCAGAGTAGGTCTTGTGAAGGTGGGGAGGAGTCTTCAACTCACATCCTAACAGAATATGTCGCCTTATGCAGGGAAAGATGCAGCACCATAGAGATGCATGTTATAAGAGTCAATGACATAGAAGCTTTCAACACAACAAAGATTCTGGCGTTCGTACGGGAGCTGGGAGCTGGGCTGGATGGAGGAGCTATATGCTCAGTAGGGGCACAATAGATATAATAGATCGCAGTGTAGAAGCCCCCAATTTATAATTATAGCACTCTGTTACCAAAGGTATCATAGTATATTGGTATTGTGCAATGTCCGCCCTGCTGTCTGTCTGACTGAATGTATGTAACTTTCCTCGACCCTCTTGGAGAGACTTGAAACTTGAGAGACTTGAAGCATGGAACATATACTGGTCTATTCCCGCATCAGACAAATGTGAAAAATTGGCGTGCTACATCTACTAGAAGTTAGGAGATCGATGAGATCGAAATTCGCAAATCGATAAAGCCACACATCTCCACTAGAACCACTGTCACCATAATTGGTTGGTATGTTGTTTTATTGTTTTATTTAATAGAATAGAATTATCGATTATTAGTTAAAGATAATGGAAAAATTTGTCATAATTATAATAATAATAATCAAAATATAATAATCAAAGAAATTATATTGATATTAATAATAATAATTATAATAATAATAATATATAATAATAATTATGTTGTGTTTTCGTTTTATGAATATTTTAGCCAATATACCATTTGCATATACATTTATTCTGGTTTCTTGGCCGAATCTTGATTGGGTCTCCTGGTCTTGCTCTGCGCTTTCGGAAGCCTTTTTCAGGAAAGTATGCAGAGCCGCTTGCAAGGGAAAGTTTAAAGCTTATCAAATTTCATGCAGTGCCTATAAAGAAGATGGTTCAATACTAAATAGCAGTAATTATTTGTTTAATACAATAATAACACAACTAACAAGATTTGCAAAGCATTTTTTATTTATTATGCGCTACAATTTATTTGCCATTCATTACATTGTTTTTAATATATTTCAAGGTAAATAAAATTAATAGATTTGAGCCGAAATATTTGTGCAAATCACGGGCCTGGGCCTGGTATATATTGAATATGGAATCTGATTCTTATTCAACTGTAGGTAGTCTGTCGCTTGAAAAACACATTTATTTGCATGATTTGACAGTTACTTAAGGCGATTGACAAGCCGCTGGCTCGCTAGTAAAAAACTGGTCGTGAAAAAGAATATAATGGTTAAAAAACCAAAACAAAATTCAAAACACACATCGAAGAGCTTGTTTCGACTGGTGTTATTTAGCCAACAATTGAATTGTTAGAAAAAAAGATATTAAGTATTAATTGTTGTACGTGCTGTGCGAGGGGGATAGAGAGTGACAGTAGGAACGGGAGAGTGAGAGAGAGTGAGAGAGAGACAGAAGTAACTTCAGGAAGTATCTGAAGTTGTTGTGCAATTTTAATTACGATACGCGCACTCTTCCATAATGAAGTCAGCAAACGTCAACGGCAAACAGCAAACGGCAACCGGCATAGGAACCTTCTGGCGAGGTTCTGAAGCACAATTATATTATCATATGACTTCATTAGGCGCCCCGTAGACTTCAATCAAGCTTTAAGTGCCACAACGACAGCAGCAGCAGCTTCCAAGTGTCGTCGCCTTAGCCTTTGTCACACCCGCGCCGCGCTTAGCCGGAAGACCTCAAGTCCCAAATCCCAAACCGGACCCAACGACTGGAACACTTATTTGTATGTTGATATGGAAGTGCCTGCTTGACATTTTGTTTCACTTATAGATGGTATTACAATTTTTTCCATAAGGAAGACATCTATCAATTCCACAGCATCTGAAACAGAGTCTGTATATCCGAACAAGTCTTTCAGTTGAAACTTAAAGCAAATCCGTAGATATTACAAATAAATATTACTACAATATTTAAATTTGAGTTTTTGTATGCAAATCTTTTTAGTTCACCAACATATTTTTAGCGTACTCGCTAGAACCGAGTGTTTTTATGCTCATAACATTTTAATTTATATTTGTAAACAATTATATATTTTCAATTTGTACAGATATTTATATGCGAAATAAGTGTATTTTTGTCACTAAGCGTAATTAATCTACTTGTTTATCTTTGTAAATCCATATGTTCTTTCCCCTTTTTTTTCATTTGTTCTGAGATTAGCGACTAAAATCACTAGTTTCAAATATTATTTTATGTTCTAATGTGTTCTAATATTGAAGTACTGTTTCTAATTATATATAAAACGAAACAAATAACTTTTAATTTTAAATTATTATTTTATTATTTTTTATCTTAATTTTCACTAGATATTTCGTGTTTCGAAATGAGAGACACGCCCAACTCATCTACTTCAGATGCTGCTGATTATGACGATGATGTTGCTGGGAGGAAAGAACCTTCAACTTGACTTGAGTGAGGCCAAGTCACGTTTTCCATTTAGCTATATAAATACTTATAAGAGTGCGTGCTTATGTTTTTTTTTAGGAACTGGTCAACCTTTAGGGCTGATCGTCAACTCACATACGCATGCCTGTATAGATGTATGTATGTATACTTCGACATCTGTTGCAGAGACTTACTTCCTTATGACCATAGATTCGTGCCTGTGTGTGGGTGGGTAAAAAGTTGTCTATAATTGTAACTGTTTTGTTTACTGTAATTGTTTTTTTAATTGTGGGCAGGACGTGACTGGGAATTGATTTGTGGAATTAGCTGGTGTAATCAACTGCTGATCAAGAAAGGAATCTTTAAAATCGTCAACCGGATGATTAATGTTGGTTTTTAACTCAATTAACGACATTTTTATAGCTTTTTAATTGTCTTCAGTCAAAAAAGCAGATCGCAGCAAGCAGTGTACTGCTTATTCTGCAGTTCAAAGTAATAAAACGGTAGTCGAGTAATTGCGACTATAATATACCCTGAACCCAGTTGTTTAAGATACACTAATATTATTGGCAAATTTTCCTTTTAAAAGTTTTGCACCCAGATATGAGCATGCTAACTCATTTCTTATAGCAGGCTCTGAAGAGTAAAAAAATGCTGGCTATCAAAACTTGCATGTACATACATACGTACGTATTAGTATGTATCGGGGATCTTCGGAATACGTACAAAATATATTGCATACTGAAAATGATTGTGGCTGCAAAGTTTTATAGCCATAGCTCTTATAGTCTTTAAGATCCGCGTATTCACACAGTCGGACGGACGGACGAACAGACGGACATGGCTATATCGACTCAGCTGTAAATTCTGATCAAAAATATATATACTTAATGGGCCTGTTACATACACTTGAACAAAACCATTATACCCTTTTTACCCATTTGCAATAGGTGCAGGGTATAGGAATTCATTAAATATACTATCTTATCATTCTTGTTTTATCTCCAAATTAAATTACATATGTTATTTTTAATAATGATTTTAATATTAGTTGCAATGTGTTTTTTATGTTTACCAATATGTAAAACTGCTTTACTCGTTAGTCAATACACACACTATGCACAGACTTGACGAGACTAGCTTGAAACTTAACGAAATGTGCTCACATTTGACGACATTCTAATTTCGCAACCAAAATCGACTCGCCGTGTCAAAATATATTTCATTTAGTGGCGAAACTTAAAAGAAAAATGTCATGTAGATGGCGACACATTTTAGTAAATGCCAACTAAATGGCGAAACTAGAAAAATTGAATAGCAATCAGCTTTACTGGGAGAGATTTACGTGTGGTTTTTGTCATTGCTGGAAATTAACTACTGCACTGACTATTTAGTATAACCTTGCCAAGGATACCATTTAACTTATAACTGTTTTAAAAGACAAAACTGTTGGATAAAGCATAGTATATAAAATATATTTTACAAGTGTTCCGGTTGAAATCAGTGCTCCAACAGAATATGTTTTGTATTTTATAATTAGATAATGTAGATTTGGCTTGCTGGCCTCACTACAAGTATAAAGAAATTATAAAAAAAAAATGGAATGATTATGATTAACAATTTTATTTGGCTTATTCACAGTTAGCTGCAATTTAAAATTTGTTTAAGACAATTTCTTTGATGTCATTACTAACGAGCAGAAACTCGGAGATCTACGATAGCTGACCGGTTTCAGTTTTCTGTTTTTGGTTTTCGAAATCGACATTGTTAACAGTCTCTGTCGCAGCCGCTGTCGCTCGTATTCAGGTGTCAATGTACGTGTTGGGCAATTCTAATTAATTAATAAATTAAGAATGACAAATGATTTTCAAATGCCTTAATTAATCATTTTTAACGCACCAGCGACAGGCTGTGAACGTGCGTTGTTCGTTGCACAGGTGACGCCAAAAGCAGAAACAACCAAAACGCAAAGGTGCCAACGAAAAACGTTTTTCTCTTCTCGCGTTTCTCCTTTTTGGTGTTGGCAATTGGGTTGGATCTAATCGAGAAAAGTATTCAAAAGATTTTTGGTTGTTTTTATTTTCATATTAACCAAATACAAATGCACATTTTAAATTTAGAATTAACATATATTTGAAATCGATTCTGAAATGTAAAGTTCCTTATTAAAAAAAAAATGTTATTATCAGATGTTGATGACGATTTTCGGCACCCTTCAAACTTGTCTGAAAAAGGAGGTGCGAAATCGAGAACTTCGATATATGCAAATCGGTAAAGCTTAATCTTGGAAGCAACACGATTAATTCAAATGTGCAAATGAGCATTCCACCTTTTCCAGCTCCGCCCCCAATTACATATTTATAAGTTTAGTATTTAGAAAGTATAGCAGATATACTGCTACCAGAGTATATCGCAATTTTCTAAAATTATCAGAGCCACACAAAGCGCATCGAAATACTCATATAAGTTTTTGTGGTATAATCCGTTTGGTCAACCGTTTAATTAGCTAACAATGGTGATCTTTTAAAGACAAATGACACGTATCTCAATCTCAATTTCGATAGTAATCAAAAATTGAATTGAGCCACAAACAAAATGTCAAAAATAAACAAACATTTTCGGAGGAATGTCGCGTAAAAGTGGCGGCTAATCAGAGGCCAAACGAGCCAAATGATCGATTGCAGTCAGAAAACAACCCATAAGAGCCAGAAAATACCAGACCCACGGCACGAGTTGACAACTAAGAGGGCAAATCGACTGACAGTCCAAAATAACAATCTGACACTAAAGTAGAGCATGTTTTGAATGTTGATTAATTAGATTAGTGAGAGGGATAGATCATTTAATAGAACAACTTTTGCCATGACAGAGAGAAAGAAAAAAAAGAGAAAAAAAGAATCGAATTTTATAAACACGATTTTTTATATATTCCATGTGATTAATATAGATTATTTACAAAAGACCAAAATAAGAAGTTTTTTTTAAATAGTCTCTTATTTTCAATAAGATTTCTAACCTAAGCTTAATTAAAAAACCTCAGCTTAAGATTTTTGGACTTAGAACGAAAAGTTCGTATACACTATTTGGTTTGTAGACTGGATTTTTTCGCTGTGTGTGTATATAGTATCAGATTCGAATATTCGTTTTCAGATTGTTTCATATAGTAGATAAAGCGAGATTGCCGCATCTCAGGGCAACAAAACACAAATATCACGCGTCGGCAAAAGGCATTTGATCCGCGATGACTTGCGCAATAAAATATGAACTGTTGTTGTTGTAGTTGGAAATATGCTGACTGTTTGTATCGATCGCCAAACACTTTTTGGAATAATTTCAATTTCTTAATTCGTTGCGCTAATCTCGTCTTTCTCATGACGATGACGCTCTGATCATAATGTCGGGATCTATCTTGCCTTGGAGATCGTTGCCCGTTGCACTGACTCAGCCTCGGCGTCAACCTCAGCTTCAGCTTCAGCTTCAGCTTCAGCTCCATTTACCCATATCCATATCCATTTCGATTTCCACTTCCATTTCTCTTTTCAGCTAACTAGTTTTTGTGCCGCATCATGCAAAATGGAGCTCGTCGCCTGATTGCTACATAAACAAGCGCAAATCCCTATTTATTTTTGTTTACGTTGTTTTGAAGATGCGCCGGCATCTGTGTGTTGGGGCCAATCTCCTAATAGAAATGTTGTCTCCAGTCAGACTTGTCGCGTTGTAAGTCAATTTTTTAAATACCCTGCAGACGGGCATATCATTTGTCTGTGATCAAGTGAAACAGTTATTTTATTATCAAAGGTCAAACAAAATCAGTTTTCAAATCGAGTAGACGCGAATTTTATATCTTTCTTTTATATCTTATATCTTTCATCGCAGAAGTTTTGGTTTATAATAAGGGTTATATAATGTGTTACTTTAATTGATGAACCTTAAGTAATTTTAAATATTGTAATCAGAAATGCTTCAGTTTCGCACAGAATATAAGCACATTAAAATATTAAGAACTATCTCTATTATTATTTTTTACGTTTTCAGCAAGATTATGTTCTATAGATATTCAATTAATTTGAAGTTTATCTCGTAATTCTTATTTTTAATATTTTCATTTATTAGTTTTTGACCAAAATTTTTATTTTATAGGTTAAGGATTTAAACCTATATTGAAGAGATATTTTCTTTAAAAACGCAATATAAATACGAACTACTTAAGGTATTTATTATAATTGTCAGAAACGAAGATTTAGTTTTGAACAGAATATTTGTACAAATATAATTAGAATAGTTGTAACGTTGTTTCGTAATAATTATTCATTATATATATATATGTATATATGCTATCTATATAATAATATATAAATATATTATTCATTTCTATCGTAGTTGCTTAACTTGTGAGAGTTTGTAATTTTTGTTGTTACCCCGTCGGGTGCCTTTTTGGTGTCTAAGTCCTTCCGCTGCCTTTATCAATAAGGCTGTGAGATAAACTTGGACAGGGAGTGACTTCACTTCCTTTACTTGGCAGCTGTTTTGCATAAATGACATCCACACAAGCACACACACTCACACACTCGCACACAGCAGACAATCAAACGTTGTCTCGCGTGGGTCTTGTGGAGTTGGGCGGGGTGACGAGGCGAAGGCGAAGGTGAAGTGAGGTGAAGAGTTGCCAACCGCACGAGGAGGCGTCTGTTCGTCTATGCCCGCCCAAAGAGTGCGAATTGTGGGCGTGGGCGTTGTGCCTTGCTACTGTTGCTATTGCTATTGCTATTTCTTGTGTTGCTGTTGCTGTTGCTGTTGTTGTAGCTTCAGCTGCGTATTTGGCGCTTCCTCCTTTTGCATACATGAATACGTAATTGAATTTTGCGGCGTGTCGTCAATTTTGTTTTTTCCCTCCTGCATTTCAGACTTTTCACCAATTTTTTTTCTGTTGTTGATGCTGTTGCGCTTTTCCTACGACTTTGTTAGGCGTTTCCTTCACATCCACTTAATTTCAATATTTTTCCATGTACTTTAGTTTGAATTGCGTTGAGCATATTCTTTTTTATTTTTCTGACTAGGCGACTCAGACTTGTTGCATCAGGATGTGTTTCAATTAAAGTTGAAAGAGTTTGTGTAAAAGATGTTTTACATTCTTTTTGGAGTTACATTAAGAAGAATTGCAACAGGTAATTGTGCAATAAACTAAATAATAAATTATAATCTTATGGATAAATATATATAAAGTATAGTTAAAAAAAAAATGGAATTATTTCGCTTTCTATTATTTAATTTAGCTTTTAGCATTTTAAGTACTTTTTCTAGAATAAAACTTAAAGCAGTCAAAACATTTGCCTTTGCCAAGAAAAGGCGCAGGAAATCAGAAAGGCTTTTTGAACTACTATTTTGAAACACTGATAAAGATAACACTACGATTATCTTAAGAGCAAGTCAGATGCTTTACTGATTTTGTTTCTTACTTGGGCCTGCAGGGGTATTACTAGCGTCATTTTGCTTGTCACTTAACTTAATTGCAATTGACAAAGAGTGAGAGGGAATCAGAGAAAGTGAGAGAGAGATAGATAAGCAGCGACGGATATGTGTATGTGAGTAGCACTTGAATTGCGATTGGTATCGAATCGACTAAGGCATGACGAATTTCGAACAGCCATCGCATGTCACTCTAATGCAATCCGCATAACAATTATCAGCAGCATCAGTCGAACGAAAAGGCTGTTTAAGAAGTTGGATTAAAAAGTGATAAATTTGCATGAGAAAATTGCTTTCTATTTTTGCTTCTAATAATTGCCTCCCATTTCACTTTTATATAAAGAACTGAAGGTTCACTTAACCGTTTTATAATTTGTAATATTAGAATATAAATTATATTATATTATTCAAAACAATCTAAAATATTATTTATTATTTATTTAAATATTTAGAATAAATTCAGTAAATAATTAATCAATTATAATTACACATTTCACATAGTTACTGAGCAGCCCTCGCACCAACTAATGCCAAGCCCACCTACCAGATCCACCCACCCAGAGATGTCTGTGACATGAAATTGAAATTAAATTGAAGAAATATTTTTTTCTTTTAACAGCAGCCGCCGCAACGACAAGAACAACAATAAGCATAACCCAACTCATAGCGACGTGCTTGGTATGTTTAATTATATAGGATGATATTCAAAAACGTACAAAATGAGATGAGTAAAAATACCGATTTTTATATGCGATGGACGTTTAATAAAACAAAATTAGCGTCGCATATTTGTGAGAGACTGAGACCGCGGCTGGGACTGGACGGACTTTGACATCCAGATCAAGATCGGAGCAGACAGTGAGACGTCAACTTATCGGCGGCATTTATCGACTGGATGCAGTAGATTTCTAACACACGATAAGACTACATTTAATTGCAGGCCAGAAATGGTAATGGCCATGTGGGAATGGTTATAGGTAGACTATAAGAGGTTATGAGAGTAAGTATCTGTAGCTGAGCACTCGGGATGATTATGATTACATTGAGCAGCAGCAGCAGCTGCAGCTGAGAGCAAAGCTGAGACCAACACTGAAGCTGACGCGTTGATTGCGCGTGCAATTAGACCGACGTTTGCTTCTTCTTCTCCTTCTTCTTCTACCATGCATCATCACTCACAATTTTTTAACACTTTTTGACTGTACATACTGCAAGTGGCAACCGGCAAGCGTATTGGCCTAATGGCAGTTCATCAATCAGTTTGGCAGCGATAATCATTACAGCGAACTATTTTCCATGCCGTGTCATATTTCTTAAACTTAAACTCAAACTCGATCTTCAACTAAAATGCAGTCCGGGTATAACGTCATTATTTCAACATTTACTTGCCTCATTTATCAGCATTTTTCTCTCTTTGCATTTTACCGTCGCCCATCTCTCAATCTCATTTTCTCTCTATGCCATTATCACTGAATTTTTTTTTTTTTTCTAAACTCGCGCCATTATCTTTGATTGCAGCGAGCAGACTCTATTTCAAGACTTAGACCCATTTTTACCAAATCTTGACGTGTTTATTATAAGATTTTTGGGATTCTGTAATATAAACATTTATCTTTATGCCCCAAGAACTCGAAATATTCGTGGAGTTCAAAATCCCATTTTATTTATGGGATTCACGGAACAATTGTCTGTAACTTATTAGTAAGTCACTTAAAAAAAATTGTTTTGAAACATAAATATTTTAAATTAAATTTAAAATTCAAATTAAATTTTAAATAACATATATATTATTACCTTCAATTATATAAGATATTAGAAGTAATAACCAGCAATAAATATTACTATAAATATATATATTATATATATATATATAATATATTAATATAAATTATGGATAAAAGTAATATAAAATCTATACATACATAAAAACCCACCCAGCATTTAAATTTGTGATATAAGTCAGAATTTAAGTTAGATAACCTCTTATTCACAGCTTGTGAGTTAAACTGTTAATCTTTTTAATTGCCTAGTTTGCTGAACGCCCACAGATGTTCAAAATTTACTAGAACCCAATTAATCAGTGCTAAAAAACGTCCGCTAATACTCAAAGATTTAGCGCTAAATTGAATCCGACACAAAAATCAAGTGAAATATTGATGAACGGCTTTTGGGGGTCATTTAGTGGCATTAGCCTCCTGAGCCTCTCAAATTGCGGCACGTAGCTGCTTTAGCCTTCCTTTAGTGAACTTTTGATCGCTTTTAGTTCCCCCAAACAGAGCGTAAAAAATGACAAGTGCTCGAGCACACAAAAAAAAGAAAACAGTAAAGACTGGCAAAGGGTGCATAAATTTAACAAAATGTAACGCAATTGTTTTTAACCTAGGGTAAGGACTCAATCCACCCCAGCGGTGAGCTAACCGGCGAGGGGTGGCAAGCAGATTTGGGTTGGGATTCGGTTACGGTTTTGGTTTGAGTTTGAGTTTGAGTTCACACTAGCCACTGCAAGTGCGGGAGATATGTAAGTACACATATTTAAGTCTATCCATCGCTGCGTGGGTTGTTACCATGTGCTTATGGGTTTGACTTTTCATTTGATTTAATTTGCCATGCTCGTGGGCGCTGCGAGGGGAGAGCTCGTCTCCCCCAATTGGATTAACTGTTAACTTTTGCCACACTCATCCGAAACAATAAAATCAAATAATCATTTTTTACGCTTACTTAGATTTATGTCTTGTGGCAGTTCTCACAAAATCAGCTCTTACAGCCGTAGAGTCCTTTCTAACACAAAAGGGTAGTTTTTGGTTCGGATATAAATATAACAAAAATCTGGCAAATGATTTTCATTATATGTAGCATATTTTAAAAATTGGAAACCATATTGTAAATTATTCTTAATAAATTAAATTACATTCTACATGAAATAAGATACAAAATTCTTCTGCTGAGGAACAAAATATATGTTGCACCAAAATTAATGGTCAATATAAAACATTGCCAATATATGGATATGTAGGTGGTAGTCGGCAGTTATTTGTTATAAAATATATTGTGTTGTGTATTATATGATATAATTATTAAAGATTGCAATTAAATTAATAATTAAACAGTATACAATAATAAATTAAATTAAACAATTATATTAAAAGCATATTATTTCCTGGCTTATAAATGATTTAAACATATAATACTATATAATAATATAATTAAATATATAATAAATAATATATTATAGAATATTTTATTTCACCTATAAATAAATATATAAATAAATAAATTCAAATTATATATAAAATAAATTATAATTTTTTTTTTAAATAAGTTTTATATAATTATAATTTGTTTTAGGTTGCTTTGAATTTGTGGTCCATATACTCAGTCGCCATTAAAGGATAATTATTTTGGGGGTGATAATTCCGGCAACTTCAACGCGCTCTAATGTACCTCTATAGTGTACTAAGCTGTTGTAGACATCGAATGGCAAAATAGTCTAGGTCTTGTAGAGTAACAAAAATGATTATATTTAGAGACCTTACAATTTCGATAGCCATGGATAAAAGGCGGAGACAACCAGCGCACCAATTGGTGGCAAGCTCAAATTTAAGGCAGAGGCCGATTAGTACAATTGGGTAAAGTTATGGCTCTAGGGCGGTCCTATTTTGTAATTTTTTTATTACAGGCACCTTAATAAATTGAGTTTGACGTCGCTCTTTTAATTCGTTTAATTTTACTGGGTAAAGCTTTCCACAAATTGCTTAAATAGTAGTTTAGTTTCGAATTCTAAGACTTGCATACGCCTTAGGTTGGATATAATTTTTCACAATGAGCATGTTCAGAGCCTGACGTCTTTTGGCAGCAATATGCTGCTTTTTATTTCTTTTCATTTTTGCGCTAAATAAGTTTATTTTGTTGCTGGAATATTTGCACATGTCTCTCGCTTGTGGAAAAAATGAGTCTGGGGCCCAAAACCGCAAAGCTTTTTGCGTGCTGTGCCAATTCATTTGGGTATAATTTGCGGTTTGTACAACAGCAGAAGGGCAGCTTGTCGGCCTTAAGGATCAGAGAAACGACACCGATTTTGATTTAGGAGTTTAGGATTTCGCTTATTGCATTGTTATTGGTCATCTGATTTGATGTTTGCCACTGTTTACTGTTGTGGTCTAGACCACGCCACGCCAGCTGCCAGCTGCTTTCGAGCTTTGTGAAAATTATCCATGCGGTTTCTCGAATTCCACAATCACGCTAATAACTGTGTCACTGGCGTAGTAGCACGCAAAGCGTCACTAAGCTGCCAGGCCAAAAGAAGAATGGGCCAACAAAGTTAAAGACCTTAAAAGATGTCAGTCAGGCCAACTTGAGGCCAATTAGAGCACACATAGAACTGCAAAGTGTTTGGCTTACTTTCACCACCCAATCGAACAATGACAAATATCCGTACGAGCATGTTTGTTATTTTGTTATTTTGGCAACTTAATTTGTGATTATTTTGCCAGCCGTTACGCTCGTGTTTCGCTCCCCTAAGCGGATTATGAATATTTTTTTCATCTCCCGCCACTTCACCTAGAGAACCACAGAGACGCCTACCCGCACGGCGGCTTTAATTAACAGCTCATCAAGATGAAGTTGTTCAACATTAATTACACACTCGTACGAAGAGTATCCAAGTGTCCAAATTTTCGAGTGGCGGCAACGGTAGTGCCACGGCCCCACACTCCCATCAAAATGCCATTTTGAAGTTGAGTTAAACAGCATTAAGAAAGACAGAGATGATGGAGAAAAAACTTCAATCAATGCGCAGATGAGACTCGGGCATGCGAATCATCTATCCATCCATTCAAATCATCCCGCAAAACGAAAGACTTAGGCAACGAACTTGACCGGCTGCTGTGTGTGTGCACACATGTATGTGTGTGTAAGCATGATGGCACTGCAAGCGAGAGAGAGAGAGGGAAATTTCATGAGCAAACTATTCGCATTTAGATTTGTTTTGAACTTACATTATTGAGTGGGTGGTTCAAGATATTGCCCTGCTGCGGTTAGCTCAATTCATTGCATGTAACCTTAAACATTAAAACATTAAAAATTCAAACCTTAAAAAATGAATGTATTTACTTTTTTATATTAGTTTATATTTTTGTATTAACATATTTTTATATTTTATAATGAAAATATATTTATTAAAATAAAAACGGATTAAGATAGAATTAAATTAATTGGTTGAAAAAAGTTGCTTACATATCACAAACATTAAAATAATGGTCTCTTAATTATACAAATTTAATACATTGCGTTAATTGTTAAAAATAAATAAAAGTATAATAATAAATATTATTAAAATAGTCTGGATAATTTTTATTAAGCTTAAAAGCATTTGGAGAAATTTTCAACGCAGCTATCTTATCGAACAACCACATCACAAGCTTAAAGTTTACTTGTCGCCCTCGCACCCACTTGTTTTAGATTTCTTGCATGCATACACCCACACACACACGCACACACATACACATACGTATGTAAGCTCAACGATGAGTAAATCGATTCATCGTTTGATACAAACGATCGCATTGCTGTTGATGTAGCTGTTGCTGCTGCTGCTGTTGATGATAATGATGATGATGATGATTTGGTGATTTTCTTTATTATTATTACTGTTTTTAACCAACTTCTTATTACAACGAGTTGTTGTTTTTTTCTTCTTTATTTTATTTTCTTCACTTCTCTCGCGCATGCTGGCAACACTCGAAAGGTGTTGAAGACATGGCGGTGCCAGATAAAAGGCACTACAGAAAAAAAAATAAATACAACATATGAAATAAAAAAAAGAAAAATACAGGCCAGGGAACAGCTCATTTAGAGGCTGTCTTGTGGAAGACGCCAGTTCCGCGGAATATTTTAAAAGACAAACATTCAGTAAACTACCGTTTGAGCAGAGATAGAAACTGAAAGAGAGAACGAGAGATGTTAAAAAAAAGGTAGTAAGTAAGGCGATAATTGCTCATTATTGGGCACACTTCATGTCACACACACTTACAAACACGCACACATATACGCTGATGCAGATGCAAAGGCTGAGAGCGTACGCTGAATGAGCTGTCCATGAAGCTGGAGGCGATGACGTGCCTCTCAGGTTCGAGTCGTGCACTTGAAGCCTAGAGCTAAATTACATAGTTTTTCAAGTGGAACTCAAGAAATTAAGTTTGAGCTGCTGCTTTTTGCTGTTGCTGCCATTTAATTGTAGGTTGGAGCTCTGTGGCTATGGCTGCTGCTGTTGCTGCTGCATTTTGGATGGACAGCACGTCCGGCACAGTTGCCAGGTTACGGTCCACTCTGGTCCGGTTCGGTTCGGTGCGCTGAACTGCGCAGCTGCGGCGGTAAAAAATCTAAGTCCGATGACGCCGCTGACGCTGACTTGAGTTTGACTTTAATTGCTCTTGACAGTCATCACTGTCAGCCAGCAACTGGCAGCAAACAGGGGGCAACTGGCGGATGAGTGGCATGGCTTAGGAATGCGCTGCCGCTGCTGCTGCCACTGTCGCCGTTCGCCGTTCGCCAATCTCGCGGCTCTAATCAACATGCGCTTGTCCAGGCCATGGCCAGAGTCGCTGGCTTTGTTAGGCTCGCTGCCTGACTGGCTGACTGGTTAGCTGCCTGCTTGGCTGCTTGGGCTGGCTGGCTGTCTAGCAGGCTGCCTCTTGCCTGATATGGCCGCCATTTTGCAGCGTCATTTGCGTTAATGGCGGCAAACGTGGCGGCGGCGTCTTGAATTTTGCGCTATTTGATTTTGGGTCGGGCTTTTCTGCTCTAGCTGTTGTGAGCTCCATATAGGTATGTAATGAAAAGTAAGTACATTTTTAAACTTGGTAATAATTCTTGGTGTTAGTTATATACATATACATTTAAATCTAATATGGAAATTTACCATACAATAGATTTAAAATGTTAACTTTAACCAAGATTTAGACGAAAGGCTTATTTGCAATTATTCATTTCATAGTAAATTCTGATTTAAACAAATTTATTTTTGCACATTGGTTCAGAAGCTTATCTAAACCACCCTTACTACATTTCTATGGCACCTTGGCAACGTAGCTGTTAATGTGCTAATAATGTCACCCAAAATCCACATACTAAAGTTTAGACAAAAACATATGTGACAATATATATGGTAATTTTTCAAAAAAAAAAAATAAATAAATAAATAACAAGACGAATACTAAAATGAAACTGTGACGCTGCACGCGTATTTTAATGACCATATTTTGTACCAGTTGTCCAGCAAGCGTCTCACTCGGCTCGTTGCGGTTTATGGAACAAGTTTAGTGAGGCAGTTTAATATATAGTTCTTCAAATACCCTTTAAACGGTATTATAAATTTGTCACAGAACGTGTAAGGTAATGATGAATTGTCTCTTAATGGCTTCAATATTGATTTACTTATTGCAACTCAATATTTATTTTAATAACGCGATTATTATTAAAATAGCAAGTTTTTTTTTTCTCAGTGTTTCAAATTATAATTTTATAAATTTTTTATACTTATAAGCTTGCCACATTAATTAAAATTAGTTGTAAAACAAAAAATGAACAACGACAATAAATGAGCGCACATTAATTACAAATAAGAAAGCAAAAACAAAATATAAATATTTTTATATATGCACGCTCATTATTATTATTGTCGCATAAAAAAAAACTGAAACGGTTTGTGAATCACACATAAATCACGAAAAACGCTCATAAATTCTCGAAAAATTATTAAGAGCTAATAATTAATACTCGAGAATAGCACAATTAGCGAGCTACAACAGCAAAGCACATAAACATAACTTTGTAATATGTTTTTCTCCATATTAAAAAAAATTAAATATTAGTCATAATAGTTGAGAGACAAAAACGTTAATAGCAATTCCATTATTAAATTATATATATTGATAAGCCAAACACTCTGAATAATTCGATGGTATTGTCTAAAACTAAAGGCTTTGAAAATATTTTCGGATATAACACTTCTTCGCAACTCATACGTCATCGCTTAAAATCGGCTTAAATTTAAATATTTATATTAAAATTGGCATGCGAAGACCCGTTTTAAAGTGCCTCTGGTGATTTTGGACAGACGGCTTATTAATAGTATGTATTTATTAGTATCGGCTTGGTGCCCATTAACCTAATCTCTCACTATTTATCAACATCGACACCAAAATTGGCTCGTTAATCAAAGGCCTTTTGCTGCTGCTTATCTATGGCTGGTAGCTTTTTATATTTAATGAGCTCCATTGACATCTTGTAACTGTTTAGCTAACTGAATAAGAAGTTTTTTGTTATTGTCAACCGCCACATTTTAATTTTATTAATTTATTTCGTGTAAATCACATTTTCGCACTTATCGTAAAAGTAGCGTATCAAATTATATATATAATATATATATATATAAATATAATATATTTTAAATTTTTAGAGGTTTATTTCAATTATATATTAGATGCAGACTTTACAGATTGGTTTATATTTAGCCCAACTTTTTCTCTAGTTTGCCCATTGATAAACGAAGAGAGCTGTTGATTGCATCGTTAGCACCTTATAAATTTAGCTGATATTCCTGACCAGAAAAAATAACTGTGAATAAATGCTATATCATAAGATCATAAATTAGACAAAATGTCTTTAAAAATTACCAAAAGGTAAAAAAATTCCAAGCATTAGTCGCTGTCAATATATATTTTTGTTTGGGTTATAAGGCGACCTCTCCTCTCCGCCTTCCAATTTTGAATATATTTCATTTTTGTTTTTGGGATCCAGTTTTCAGTGCGACGAAATTGAAATGCGCATACGAAATTATTCAAATGCGGTAAGTTATGAAGTTATCACGATGGCACCTCGGCTCTGCGACAGTCCCTGACAATGGGTATTCCTACTATCTATTGCAAGCCGTCGGGGGTCAGGGGTAGGGGTGAGCGTTTGGGTCCGGCCTAGGCGCGTGTATCCATTTCAAAGACATTTGTTTTTGTTCGCTACAGTTTCGTTGAGCGACTGCTAAACATTTATTTATGAGGTATTAGACAGCATGCAGCGCGACCCTTAATACCCATAAGTCCAACTTGGATCTCCGATTTAGACCCGGTGCCGACCTATTTTGACAGCAACAAGTTGCCCAGCAAATATATGGCTGTGAGACTACTGACTGTCTCTTCGATCGCCGCTTCGCTTTGGGACATATTTCATCGATTAATTTGAGAGATGAAGTTATGAAGTACGCTGAAAGTATCAATTTAAATATTTGATTGGCCGCTCACACTGAATTTCCTATACACAATCATAAATTTATGGATTGTTTGAATTGTTTATAAATGCGGCGTGCAACGGTTTGTGATTCTGAAAAAAACTTAAAACTTTTGAATAAGTTTCGCCAGCTGTCAATTACTACTCAATAGCTAAAAACTACGTGACATGCGCAGGTGTTAAATAGCATTGATCGCACGTCTACGAAAGGGAAGTAGCCAACAATATTTGTAAATATATATTTTTTTGGGTCTCGGTCAAGGGTATGACCACAGTCCTGAAGCTTATATGGGTATCTTTGACAATGACATACACGAAAACGCTTATTGTTGAATTAATGTAGAAAAATTGTATGTAACATGTCTAAATCATCTTGAAAGAAATAATATTTTATTAGAAGATTTTACGATGTGTTCGATTTCGCTATTTTTATCGCAATCTCATATGCTATTTACATTTCACACTTTTCCCTTTGCTGATAGAAATGATACTAAAGAACTAAACAGTTACTGCAATTATAATAATACAAAACTATAATTATGCTCTTTAGCTACGGTTTCAAACTTATAACAATTTTAAAGACGACTGATTTTAAGGCTCGTTTTGGTTTCAAACAGTTATAATACTAACTTACTATATAAATTAAATGTATATACAATTCAGTAATGGTAAAAATTTAGTAATGGTAATTATTGCAGGGATTTTAAATACCGATTTTCTGATTTGGAGGGGTTTCTTTCAGTTTCATAAATAAATATCATTTTAATATTTTCTAAATATCGCCAGGTACTAGAAGTGTTTTAACGATATATATATTATAAGCCGAAGCCCTCTCTTCTATCACCTTATCGTCTTTCCTCAGTAGAGTTGTGATTCTGTCACATGCACATTTACTACCACACACGTTAAAGTTGAAGTATCATCAAGATATCATCTCTCCAGAGCACCAATCTAATTCCCACTAATTTCAAGTCAGCAACTGGTCCTGGGTTATGTTCAACTGATTAACTATTGACATATGCATAGCACTACTCTGTTAAGTCTAGGCAAAATCAATGGACGACACTAAGTCATAAATAACTTTGATGGTCATTTTTATGAGCCTTATCAGATCTGGTTAAAAGGGGGAAAGAAGTCTTTCCTTCAACGCGACAACAACTTAATTTTCTCGCCTCGACATCAAAACTTAACACTTTTTATGTTTCAAAATAAATCAATGGTGTTCGTTCTGGCGATCAAATCATGATGAAAGCTACATCGCTGGGTCAAAGGCAATAGATCGTAGCACCAGACTAACGGTAAAGAGTGGTTAGAGAGAGAGATATATATATAGAAAGACAGAGGGTGTACGTGAGTGATAGATACCAATGCTTGCTTAATTTAAATTTACAAGAGGCTGCCCTTCAGTTTCTACTACTTAACGCAGCCATTACAAGATCGGATTCCATTTCCAAGCGGCGGTCGTTTGTTTCTTTTTTTCTGTTTTTTTTTTGTAACTTCATTACCGCACTCTACAGTCTGATCGCAGCCACATCGGCATCAACTTCACCTACTACTCAAAGTCAAGAGAGTCAGTTGGACCCGTTTTGGCTTCGGGTTCGTTTCATTTTTCGAGCACTCGTGCACTAATGACACTTTAATAAATCATTCGAAAGGTGAGACATCGAGTGCAAGTTAAAGTTGATGATGGGCCACGAAGCAGCACCAAAAAGAGCAGAAAGAAAATACTAAAAACAAATCAACCACACCGAAAAATCAAATGAGAAACCAAATGAGAAATGTGGTTAGTTGCATGTCAATTTTGGAGACCATAGTACTCGTAGTTATCGCTTTCGTATAATATTTCATGGCCAGTGGTAGAATCTATACCCAAGTCGATGGACATGTGTGTAAATGAGTTATGTTAATTAAGCCCTATTTATTATTGAGTTATTTCACATCCCTGACTGCACTACAAAATGAAAATGGAATTTTGTACATATTTTAAACAAATATTGAATATTATTACGACCTATAATAAGGCGTTTGATTTTATCAATAGTAATAGACCTCAAATGTTAAAATTTAAATAAAATAAATGCATTTTGAACTTTCAGAAATTTAATAAATGTGTATATTTTATGTTGCTTAACTGACGTAAAAGTAAGACTTAGCTAAATTATGATATTCAATAAGTTTTTCAATCTTAATTTGTACTTGTATTTTGAACTTATTCCTAAATCATGTAGGTAAAAGCCACTTATTAACATTTTCTCATTGACATCTTATTAATACTTCACACCTTTTTTTCGATTTAAAGTGGATCGTTATTTTATGAAAATTAGTCAACATGCCGCTTAATGAAACTTGAAAGGCCAAGTCATATTAAACAAACTAAGACTCATAAAGCGGCTTGAGAACTAAAGAACGCCATTATTTTTAGGCCGAAGAATTAATGTGCCCAAATTGGGCCTGTCGCTGTCTGGTTGCTGTTTGTGTGACGAGTTTATTGAATCTTTATGAGCTGATTTCGGGGCAACGCCGCCGACTTGTTTGATTTTAATGTTAATTTGTAAATGCGCTTTACCTTATTAAATATTCGAAAAGTCAAATAAAAACCAAATTTAAATTTTGTCTGCCGCAAAAAAATAGATGTGGCAACTTACTATAAATATTTATTATCTTTACTCTATCTATAACAAATTATGCATAAGTTTGCGGACATGAAAAATATGTCACTTATTAAAAATTCACCCAAAAAGCATTATAAATTTTTGTCATTTTTGTTTGTAGTAGCTTCATTGAGTGGGATGTTAGAGTATTCCCAAATTGCAAATGACTATCTAAACCTGAACTAATGGACTACAGTATTCACAGAAGTCTATGACCATAAATCGCCTAATTGCTTTCAACTAGATTTGCATTTTGACAATTGACAGTTTTACTATATATATATATATATATATATATATATTATATACTGCTCCTTTCCAAGAGAATTAAACAACAACAATTTTGATTACAAGCTACTGTAATGCTTTTATTTATAAATTACAAATATATCTATATATATATAATAATAACACCTGCAATAAAAATGTTTGATTGCACTTATAATTTTTTATAATAACAAGCTCTACTTATACGCTAAACTTTATATTAATTAATTTAGTTGTGTACTTGATTAATGTGTTTTCAAGAAATCCATTTACGTTAGAATCAAGTTGGTTTTTTTGACTTACATAACATTTATAAATATTTAATTAGTTGTCTGTATACAAAATTAGCACCTGTGAGACAGTTTATCTTTATAACATACGAAAACAATAAGCATTAATTAAATAACATTAACAACCAAAGATTTTTATCTATTCACTTTACATTTAGATTTAAACTAATTTTATTTAACTAACTTGCGACTAGCATAAAATGTTTAAGCTTTAACCTTTTAATTATAGGACAAATAAAAGTACATGAATAAATTCAGACTATATAATCCTCATTATATACAAGCTTAACCAGTCAGCACATGACTAACTCTGTCGAAAAGGACATGGGCGATTATCTGACCTTTTAGGAATGCTCAGCCTAGTATTGATCAACTCATAAATCAGCTTAATGCACTTACTGAAACTGGATGATGCGGCATATTCGTTGCAGAAAGCTCGCTTATTACTCCAGAGCTCTTTAAATTGCCGTGACTGTCAAAAAGTTGGGCAAGCATTTGTCATATACAGGATATCTTCTCCCCACTCCCAAATGAAATTACCATGCATAGTGCTGCATCATGCGAAGAGGTAGCGGCGTCTAACTGCCTGGCTCGTTAATGTCCTCGTCGTTGTCCTTCCTGTGTGCTGCGCTGCCTGCGCCGACTCTCAGTCTGTGCTTGTGACTAATGTGAACACCTGAAACGTCACAGGATGCGCACAGGTGCTGACATCAGGCCCAGTAACAGCAACTGCAACAGCAACAGCGGGGCTGCCTTGGGCTACAGAATTCCGGGTACATTAACGCAGTCCTGCCAGGCTGTCTGCAATTGCCCGGGGACCTAGGGCTATAGGGATACAGCAAGAACTGATCGATATATGGCGATTAATCAGACGACTTTGTCGCTGCGCTTCAAGCCGTGCCGAAGGTGTGAAAATTCTAACGATTCTCTCTGAAATTCTGCAGAAATTGCACCCAAGGGAGTTTGGGTTTCGCTATTTGCAGATGCAGTTGCTGTGATCGCATCGCGTTGTGTGTCCGTGTCCAGGAACCGGGTCCAACAACCTAGCCAGGTCGTCTACCCAGCTGGTTTAAGAAACTGCCTCTGGCTGTCATGCTGCGAATGCAATATGCTCATGCGAAAGAATATATTGCCTATTCACATTATTTTTTATTTCCCACCAAGTCGACTTTTCGGTTTGTTGAATATTGGTGCTATAAATTAATTTATATTTTGTAAGTAAATGTAAATGTACATTGTTTTGCGATTGGATAAATATATATAAATAAATAAATATTTACTGATATATCTTTTACCCTGAAACTGGGTTCAATATTGAAATAAACATAAATATGTAAATGCGAATATTTAATATTTATTATGACCACAGTATTTAGCTATTCTTGCTTAAATTCCAAACTTGGCTGGACCAATTCTAATTACAAGCTGGCGGCAGATTATGCAATTTCAGTGAACGTATTTAGGGTTGATGTTTATGTTGATTTAAACCGTTGGACAGTTGACATTATGGACGCCCAGTGGCGTACGATGTGAAATCCACGCAAATTGGCAACTGACAGATGCTGTCAGCCACAACACACACACACATATAAGCAAATACGCACACAAACATAGACTTCGGACATTGAGGGTGCCATTAATATAAGCTGCAGCAATGCAGACGCTTGTGGGGGAGGGTGGGGAAAATTATGTTGGTGGCTTTGGCACATGCATATTGCACACGACGCTGCCAAAGGCTCATTAATTATGGAGGTATTAATATTGGACCACAACACACACACACACAAACACACACACACACATATGTATATAATTGTGTACATACAAATACGCATAAATTCTGAGCAAACATAATTTATAACAACACAAATTTTTTGTTGTTGTTGTTGGTGTGGCTGTTGCTGTCCGTGTGTTTATTTTAACGCTCAAAACTCCAAGGGGCTCGGAACAAATGTGTAAATATTTATAAATATATGGTTGCGGGTGCTGCGAGCGAGTATATATATATATATTTTTTTTTTTTGTGTGTATATGTATGTGTTTAGGGTCAGCGCTCTTATGGCGGAAGCCATTTTGTTGGTTGACAGCAGCCATTTTGTCAATTGGTAAAAATATTTTTGTTATATAAAAAATAAGGTTAATACATACAATCTAACATATTATTTTTTTTGTGGTGACAAAAATGATGGCTTCTTTTTTTTAGGTATAACAAAATATTTTAATTTATGTAATCTAATGTATAGAAATAAAATAGATTGGCTGGAGCACACTTACTTGCTTCTAATCAAGTTATTTTATTAGTGCTTGCAGCTGTCTTTTACCATGGATTTTGCTTTAAAAAGCCACTCAGCATTGAGTTGAATGGAAGCCCTAGAAAAATTGTCATATCAATTTTTTTTTATTTAATTAAAGAAAAATGTATGTATGGAATAGAAAATATGAAAAGGGGTCTTATAATCACAACTCCAGGTCGACAGAGACCGCCTTGACAATTATCTTCACACATCCGCTTGCTAGCGGCTTTTGGAGTGGCTTAAACCGCTTGCACTTAATGTGCGTCCTCGTGCTCTGCTGTTCGGTGCGAGGGACGAGGTACGAGCTACGAGGTCACCTCCCTTTTGTGTCAACGGTGCGCCTAAAATCGTGAATGATAACTCGCGCTCAATCATTGCGTTGAAAGGAAATGAAAGCGGCTGCACAACATAATCGAATAAGCCGCGCATTCAATGGACCCAAGTGAAAGAAATAAATCCGCACATGTTCTCGAAAAGGAGTTGAAGACACTACGACGCTACGCCGGCTATGATACACAAAGATACACATATCTTTCGGATACAATTGATTGATGCACGCGTTGCAGTCGCTTGTGGCTCAAAAGAAAACTCGCCGCCGCCTCTGCTTCCCATTGTGAATGGGAATTGCGAAATGAATACGCCTCGACTGATGTGCAGGGGTGCAAAAGGGGGGGGGAAGCTAGCTATTCAATCTGAATCAGGGCTTAGGATTGGCAAATAGATAGATGGGCAATATTAAATTGTTCGCCATAATCCGCTAAGTAGATCGCAGCAAAAATAAAATGGAGAACAGCAGAAGAAGACTTGCCAATTTTAACGCCGTTCGCGTCGGTGATCCGCTTAGCCCCGAGTTCAAACTCGTTACATGATGATTATTATTGCCATGCACATGCTTTTGGCCAGAGCCAGGAAAATCAAATTAAAATATAAAATTTTAATGACCACAGGGCAGTTGCCTGGCCCTCGCCCTCGCCCTCGCCCTCGCCCTAGCCCTGGCTCAGTCCCAGACCCTGGCCTTTTGTTCTAGACCAACGTTTCGCCAATATTCGCCCGGTTCGCTTGGCTCGTTTGGTTCGGATGGTTGGTTCAATCAGCGATATGACATAATGCGTTTTGTGTTACGTTAAATTGCGTTATATGCTGCACTCGTTCACTCCAACAGATATCAGCCTTTTTCTGTCTCTTTCCTTGTGTTTTACGTAATTCATTAAAAAATGTTAATTTTTGCCATCCGCAGCATTGGCGCTCGTCCATCCGTTGAATGATTGTGTGGTGATTATGGCCGTGAAAGGATGTGGCGCCTTTTTGGTCACCCATCCAGTACCACCTCCCGACTCAAAATGCTAGTCGCATCAGTACTCGGCCCGTTCAGATAGTTCATAACGATAACGTCAGTTCGAGGCCACAACTCCTATGGGTACTATAAAAATTAACAGAGTTTTTGCATTTAACTTATACTTGTAAAGTTTATGTATTTTTTTAAATCATCACTGTTTTAGTATGAATATTGAAGAATACAATAATATTTTTTACTATTTACATATCCTGAATTTTTCTAATTTTCAACAGATTGAACATAATTGTATAATTGCCTTCATTATAAGTTCTCTTTATTTATTATAATTATACGTAAGTATAATTTTTCATCACTTATTCTCGCACCCTTGATACATCTCAATAACAACTTTTACGCACCTTATATTTTGTGGCTACAATACAAATATTTTAATTGAATTTCATACCTTTAGCCACGATATCCTTCTTATGCAAGCCACACAAAAGTCCTTCATCCGGAGCCCCTGATCAACCAGAACACTGACATAAAGCGCACTCCATTAATCATTCAAATTACCCATACATCATCATTAACCCATCTAGGCACCGATCTGTCTGCATAGTTCACAAACATAAAAATACAAATAAAAACAAAAACTGTGCAGAAAGACAATGGGAAAAAAATGATTCAATGAGGGAGGTCTCCATTAGATTTAGGCGTTCCTTCCTGGGCTAACAGGTAGGTGAAATATATTTTTCAGGTACCTGCTTTTATGTCCGCTCAAGTGGAAGATCTGGGCTCTGTGTGCTCTACAATTTTCCATGAAGTGCGGTAAGCCTCATACCCCAAACTAACTGACTACTGGCTGAATGTTTATTTTTGTATATTTAAAATTTATGTGAAAAATTCTTTGACTATGAGATACATTTTCAATTAATATAATTCGTATTCTTACACTTTTTATTCAACATTTTCTTATACGGAACATATGTTAGATTTCTTATACCACGATGTCGTTCTTGGTTATGATAATCTCTAGCAACTGGTTATTAAAAAATAATTATCTCATTATTATCAATGTTTATGGTATCTAGAAAAACAGGATCTGATTAATTCACTTAAGCAACATATACATTCAATATTCCTTAATAGTACCGAAAATGTAAATTTTAAATATGTATTTAGTTTTAATTTGATGCAAGTAAAATTATGAATATTAATGTGGTAACTTTTCACGATTTAAAGATGCAAGTGAAAGTTGATTAAGGCTGCACTCTTAATTTATGAGTAAGCAATACTAACTGGCTCAGTTTAGAATTCCCACACACAGTTATGCAAATTATTTGGCAGCTAATAAGAACCAAGACTTGCTATACCTCGATTGCATTTGTCAGTAGCCTTTGAATCGTCGAAGTTGCGTTGTTGTCCCATTATCACATTTAGTGGCGGAAATGCAACTCAAGTGTTTGTTTCATTGGAATTCCATATGGATATTGTCGTGTGCATTACATTTCCCGCCTCTCACTCTCTCTTGGTGTTTTTGGTGGCTAAAGAGCGTTAACTAACCGCAGCGAATGATCAAATATCGAGAATCAATTCCGTAACCATTGTCAAGCATAATTAAAATCCACATTTGAGCGAGGGGTGGTCCGGAGACTGAGACACGGGTAAGCGGGTATGCGGGGATGCCTGCTGAGGTGGTGTCGCATTTAAAGGATGTCACCGCATTCGACTTGCGGTTGAGTCGACCGAATTCTCTCACGAGTGCCACTCGATGTGATAAGGATAAAGAGCACCGCGTACAAATTGGAAACACATTTGGCATATCGTCGCCGTTCGCTGGGCGACCAAAAGGGGCGTCTGTCCCATAGGTCCAGCTTCCAGCTAGCTGTTTCGGGGTGTCGACCGCAGCTTCCGAAACCTATTTGGGTTAGTTTTGAGCCCAGCTCAGTTTTGTGTTACAATTGCAACTTCAGTTTCAATGTCAACTGGATGAAGAAGCAACAAAAAAACCAGAAGAAATTTCTCAAGCGTAACAAGAAATAAGTTACATGACTTTGAACGGAAGCCGATGCGTTGTCTGACTGTCTGAGTCTGAGGTTAGGGTCTTTCAATTGGTGGTTCGGTTTGGGTTTCCGTTTTCTGGATCTACTTCTTGTCAACTTGATTTTAATTATTGCATTAATACTGCGCCGACAAATTTGTGGTAATTTAATATTTGTGCAAACAACCAGTTAGTTTAGTTTTCTCGTCCAGTTGCGGTCCAGTTTTGCCTAACTCTAACTCGATTATGAGCCTTGCCCAAAACTTTTTGAAGTCAATGTGCAATTGGTTTCTCGTTTTTGCCTTTTTACCCTTTTGATTCGTAACTCATAATTAGTGTGTTGAGTTATAGCTTATTGGGGTAAAAACATGTTCTCTCTCTCCAGTATTTTGGGATAGTTGTTTTTTCATTTGACAGGACCGCCCGTGTGCTGCCCAAGAACGTGTTAAGTTCAGAAAATTACTTACAACTACAAAGAAAGTGAGTAATGAGGTTAGCCAAAAAACAAGTTGTAATTTTCAGAGAGCAGACACTTCACTGGACAATCATAGAGCAATTATTCTCTTTTTGATGTAATATGACTTTAAAATTGCATAGCTTTGGGTTAAGGGCAGTTCAATGGGCAGTGGGCAATGGGACTTTCACAATTATAATTGATGGGATTACTTGAAACAGAAATTCGCAAATATATTAGAAATTCTACTTAAAGTAAAACTCTTTTAAAATAGGATAACAAAATGTTATATTTTAAACTTTACCTTTACTATAGTTTATATCGGTTAAATATAAAAATTCACGATTTTTGCTCAATTGAATTGTCATATCTATTAAATAAGATGTTTATTTGGAATTTATTTGTATATAATAATATTAAAGTTCCTTATCGATATTAGTAGTTATTATGTACTAAAATTATACCCAATTTATGCCCAATTTATTTATTTCGTTATATCATACTATTACCATTTTAGTTACTGCTAAGCTCAGACTGGTATTGTTAAAGAATATCTAGTTCACTTCTATTCAGTTTTGCATTCACTTCCAAAATTATGATTTGAGAATACCATTGCTATTTCGCCTTAATTGCTTGTTTATTAATTTTCCCCCAGCGATTTGGCAAAGTAAAAAAAAAACTTAATACGAAATTCATTACGAATTCAAATTGTATCTTTTGCGTTAATTGGCTTGCTTGTTTGTTGTTGCCGTTACCCACAGCATGACTGTACATATACTCACAAACACACGTATATAAAATATCTTTGCCTCAGGTGTTAGTCTTCTTGCAGTAGTTGCTACTCTTGCCTGGCAGCCGTAGGTTTTTGTCAATATTTTCATTGGAAAAGCAAACAAACATGTTTAAAATAACAAATTAGCATAGACGAACGACACTAAAATAACAACAACAACAACAGCAGACGGTAGCTACGCACCCTACGGGCGTTTCACGAGGGTAGCAGACGGTACCAGCTGGCCTGTTTCACCAATTTGGTTAACTCACTCAATCAGGCACTGCCACAATGTTGCCAAGTAGAAACTCAGCTCAATTCGCATGCACGTCAATCAATAGCAGCGCGACTCCAGCAACTTCGGCGACTCCAGCGACTCATCGACTCCATCGATGTGGTTAACCAAAATGGCGCATTTGTGTTAATGATGTCGACTTTGAAATTGTGCCGACTTTTTGCGCCCACTGCTGAAAAATACAAATAAATGAAGCAAGTGTCGCCTTCTCGTTTCTTTATATTTTTTTTTTTTGTGAAGTTTTCGTCATCATCAGCGGCCACATTCGTCATTTGGCAAACAAATAAAAGCGACACTCCAACCGACTGATGGGAGGGAGAGGAAAACGAATACGGTTTCAATGACGGACAATGTGCTGACAGATAAATTATTTCATCTTCTGAGCTCTTCGCTCAGAAGAATGACGTGCGAACAAGTTGTAATTATTTTGCATTAAGCAGAGAACTCTGTCAATGATATGCTGATGCTGATTGTAAACCAACTGCCATTGGCCGACGTGGAATCACGTGCTTTACCTGCAGTTTGTCAACATTGGAAAGTTGCCGAAAGACTGTAGCTGAGCGTCAGACTCGACCTCAGTCCCATCCTCAAAGGTTGACTAATGACTCTGCGCAGCTTTGTAATGTTTGAGGTATGACAGCTTGAGAAAGAATTGCATGTCCGTATGAAGTTTCGAATATAATAATAATAGCGATATGATTCAAATCTCTTGATTTTGCATAGTATTTCCTTGAAAAATACTATGATATATCAATATTTTTGGTCTAATAAACACGTACGGACATTTTAGTAGCGCTTAAAGAAACATTGGAAAAAGAAATTAAGAAATAAAGTGGATTACTTATTAAATTATAACTTGCCATATAAGCGTTAAGTTAATTAATACTCAAATTGAATTACATATATTTTATTATTGGTTTGTTTAAATTTTTTGTTAATTTGCGTAGTGCTGGAATTTTCTCGAATTATCGATTAAATAACATATATTTTTTTAGAGATTGAGCTTAGTGATTTACTTTTATTGCTGAAGTTCCGATAAGCGACATATGTTTTTGCTGGGCGCTTACATTCCGCCAACTTTGCTTTTATCAGGAAACACAAATCACAAAGGACTGACACATTTGGTTACATTTCATTAGGACTGCCAGCCGCCTGTTGCCGGCAAAACTTTCCCACGTTTTCCGCCTACCTACTGGAATACCACGCAAAGTCGTTACGAGAGGTAGGCGATGCCAGTTTCAAGTTGCAACACTTCCGCAGCGCAGTTTTTGTCACCGGAAAGGTAAATCACGAATTTGTTTCCTTTCGTTGACCGCGCAACAAGCGGCCAACGTTTTGGGGTGAAAATGACAGAAAATGCTTGCAGCTTTTACCGATGATGATGGCCAAGTTTTCCGCGTTGGCATTTCCACCCCAAATGTCAACTTTACATATACTGCGGCTGCTGTCGGTGGTGGTGGTGTTGATGGTGGTGCCAAGTGCGTGGCATTGCGTGCCGTTGCGTGTTAACAACCACCGCGAATCGCGGCCCTTTAATTGCATTCGATATGCGCTTTTGAATAATTTCCCACGATTTTAGTGTAAGATTTTTACAAAGCTAACTTACAGCGATAAGTTTGGCTGCTAGGCCTCCCTCTAACCAAACCTCCCTCCTTCCCTCCTCTTCTCAGTCTCAACGCATCAACGTAAACATAGCATCATAGGGATTCTTATGCTCATCATAATCATCATTGTGCCCGCTGATTGTTTTCGCGACTGACCGCCACGACGCTTAGCAAAAGGGGTTGGGTGGAGGGGTTGATCGAGGCAATGCCCTAAATAGCTGCACACACACATACACACGTACACTGGCAGCTTGGACAACGGTTAGTTTCCTTGGCCGTAGTCTGAGATTTGTGTGACTCATAACGAGTTTTCTGAAATGTTCTTAATGTTTTTTCGTTATTCGCCTCGCTTGGACTTTGAGTGGATCGGCATAAGAATCGGGATCGGAATCGCGCTCTTGCTGCTAATGCCTTCGCTATTGTTCGCCACCTCGCGAACTCCTTGGCATTCTTTGTTTTACCCCAGCTGCCGCTTTGTTGTTTGCCTTTGGACAGCGAGGCGGCGAGCGCCCATCGGCGAGCCTATTAATCCTCTTCCAGTTTCCCACTTTAATAGCCAACATTCGGGGATTCAGTTACGCCAGCTTAGAGCGGCGCCCAATTGAGGCAGGAGATACTTTATGTACATTTTTTAAGTATTGTAGCTACTCTTTTAATCCAGTTTAAATCGATGCCCGTGTGTCCCTTCAAACATCCGAAGGGATGAAACTTATATGCGAATTTAGAACTGGAGTTGGAATCGGCAGCACTTGAGATCTAATGGAAATATGTATTTGCCTTATAGCTAAGGAAGAGTCCACAATAAATATTAAATACTCAACATTTCTGCATATTTCAAATATCAAACGTCTTTGTGGTATTACCTGTCAGTTAGTACTCTCGCTCATTTTTTTATACACATTAATTTTAATCATTTACAAATTAAGCTCTTTAATTATAAAGCTGGGATGGTTTTAAGAACTGTCTATATACGTGTCTTAAATTAACAACATTAATATTTTTTCCTATTTTATTGTTGCTAAGTTGCTAAAGGCAACTAAAGTGAATATATGAAAGTCTAAAAAATAAGAAGTCAGGAAGTATTCTTTGCCAAGATTTACACAGCTTGAATTGCCAAAAATTGTTGTCTGTTCACATACGCAGCAGATGTGCAAATAAAAAAAATAAATATTAATTATAAACAGATATCGTATGACAATAATTAAAAAACAAAACTATCATATTATATATATATTTTAAGAATATATATTACCTGCTTTAAATTTAAACATTAAATTTAAAATTTTTGACTTTCTAGTGCAGTTATACAAATATATTTTCTACCAAAACCCAAGCAAAATGTTCGTTAACTGATTGACAGCTTTCTATAATTGTAAGTTACTCCCATTGAAATGAATGTCAATTGAGTCTCCTGTTCGGATAAACAAAAGCCAGACAATCCCCGACTATAACAATCGAAATAACACGATGCTTTTTTTTTATATAATTGGATTTGCATTGTCAGAGATTAGCACACTCCTCGTTAAACGCGTAACACGCGCCTCCTCGCTCAACATAAAAATAAAAAACAATATATTCTTCAACATTATTTGCGTAAGACAAACAATACGGCAATGAATAAAGATTCAACAATAATAAAACGTTTTGAAGATGTTGATATAAATAGTAGCAGTTGTAAGTCTGTTGGGTGACAGCTTTATAAGGAAAATATTAAAAGATCCCAATGAACATTCATGTTTTCTGTGTCAACTGCTTCAATCAAACCAGAAACAATTTGTTCAATTATAATATTCTAAAGTGTTATTAGCGCAAGAATTAATTTTGGAAATTAGTATTAATTTGGATTTATACTTTATCTTTTCTTGATATGATATTATAACAAATTTAAATTAATATAAATAAGGCCAGATAAAATTATAAAATATTATATTATTAAACTGAAAAAATATGCTTTTTGCTGGTATAATATTTTATAAGAAAAAAAACAGTGTACAATCTGCATTATACTCGTTGTAAACTGAGAAAGCCAGAACGCGTTCGTGGATTATCATATGTCCAAAAAAGAGTAAAGCACTGAGAAACAGATACTCATTCTTGGGCACTACGAACTGACGATCATGTATAATGGTTGCGGTATATATGATCATCATGATGGCAGTCATGGCAAAATAGTTTCGAACAATTGTGTACACAGTGAATTTGTCAAATATGTAAGCGTTCAGGAAGAACGTGATCAGCATTAAATTTGAGGTAGCAACTAGAAGGCTCAACATCAGATCACCAGGCACCCAACGCATGGGAAAGTAAGAACCATAGAATATCGAGGCAGTGACTAAAGCGAACACAATCAATCCCGCATACAGGTTGACCAGCAGACCTTTTGTGTTCTGCTGCTCCATGGCAATATAGAGCGTTGAGCTCTCTACAATGATCAGCATTAGGACCACATTCCAGGGAAACTTGCGTCCTATAGGCGTGCACGACAACACACAGATGCCAAAGAAAGTGGCCATCAGCCAATATCCATATCGCACTTGCGGCATCCTAAACTTGCGCCAGTCCGAAAAGTAACCAATGATCGCCCACTGCAACAGAGCGAAGACGGCACAGAGTGTGCTCAACACGTAGATCCTCAAGCCGTGACGTATGGTCATATCTGGCGGCATGCCGTAGACATCCAGAACTATGGGCTCCATGTGATTTAGCAAATTCAACACTTAAAACGCGCCATAACTAAAAATATCATTATGAAAAATTTTTTGAGTTTATCACATGACAACAGTTTCAAAACAGGTGCGTTATATAAATCTGATTTAACTGAGCTCTTTGTGTTTACAAAATTAAAATGGTATTCCCACTAAAACGCATATACATTTGGTTTTGTATATGATAAACAAATAACAATAACAAATAAAATTCTTTGATAACTTTCATATTTAATTTATTTTCCGTATTACATACGAATGCTGATTTCAAAGTTTATCCAATGATTGATTGCTCACTTCAAAGTGGTATATGAAAAAAAAGGCTATGCAATAGGAGAGCATAATAAAATCAATATAAATGGTGAGGGCGCACCACAGCATATCAGGGAGTGGCACAATCTGTAGGCGTCCGTTAATAAATTGCGCGTGGTAGGGCATACTGAGGCAGATCACACAGAACAGCAGGATGAAGAAGACAAGTGCATAGACCGGACTTTCAACGAACAACATTAACACCATGAAAACAAGCAGGGATACTAGCAGTATAAGCATTAGGCAGCCAGTTATTAGGCTGCTCGGTAGCCCTTTCTGGGGGCAAAAGGCACCCAAAATGTGCAAAAATATCACCACAAAGCCGGCTGCTATGAGTACTATCGTCACTGGTATTGGGGGATACACGTCCATGATACAGGCTCCTGCAAGCGTTATGAACACAATTATGCCGATCGCCAATGTCCAGCTAATGGGGAAGATGTTCCGCGTCCTCGGGCAGCACTGCAGTATAACCATGAAGATGAACGTCAGCATAAGCCACACGAAGACGGGTACCGGTACGTCTCGGCTGAAGTTGTATTCGGTTATCGAGATGATCAGCCAGACGAAGGAAGTGGTCAAAATAAAGCTTATCGCGAACAGGTACACCTTGCGAATAAATAACTTCAGCTCATCATCGTCTACCGTTATCACAACAACATTTGCGTTCTGTTCTCTAAAAATAACATTTCGTAATTGTTGTTGTTGTTGTGGTTGTTGTTGTTGATCTGGTGGCACTGCGCGAGAAAATCTTGCAAGCATTTTGCTGTTAGTTTAACCTATGAATTTTGTTGCAGCTTTATATAGAATATAAATTATTATTGAAATGACATTTAAGGCGAAACTGCTTTATACTTAAGTACCATCCTCAAGATCTGATACACATCTAATTCATATAGCAGAGTGTGCAAATAATTTTTGTATTTATATAAAATTGAAAAATATATAAAATATATTTATAAAATATTTATGTATATATTTATTGATAAACATTATATTATGTACTCATATATTTATATATATTTTTCAACTAATATAAATAGACAGAAGCTTTATTTAATTATGTCATATATATGTATTAATCTAATTTAACTTTTATTTTATTAAATGCACTAATAAAACTATAAGTAATTACATTTCGATTTATTTGATTCATCAGTAGCGCCATTTGTATACTTATATAACGTGATATCAAGCCATGAAGAACATATCGAAATGAATATAAATGCTAATGCTAAATATAAGACAAGACCGCCATGAGTACAAAATAAAAATATGATACCTGGCCTCATCTGTGACAATAGACCGATTTGGGCAGCAACTTTAGCCACTATGATGTTCCATGGCGACCGCATGTGCAGTAACAATATCATTCCCAAGTGATAGTCTGAACGAAGAGCTTGGAAAAAACAAAGCCGATCCACTGCTCAGCCGCATGCAGAATGTCGGCGATTGAACATTGCGCTGCAAATAGGGAGGCAAAAGACGGAAGAATCTCTCATGCTTTGTTGTCGGTGGTCCCGACTGCATAACTGACCTCTCAGGAAAGTTGCAGTGGCAGCTCATAGTGATAAGCTATATCCAAAAAATGTCTCGGAATCCAATTGAGCATTTCCTAGCATGTCAACTTTGCTTTCTGCTCTTATAGTCACACAAAGTTGTTAACTTGCTGGTGATCAATCCCACAACTTGAAGGAGGTTCTTATAATCGACAATATAGGCTTTTGTAAATTTTGAGGAAGGATTCTGCCTCAGAGCTTGGTAACTCTTAAACTTAAAACCCTAGATGTGGACGCAGCAGAAATTAATATTTGAGGAGCTTTTTAGTAATCTGTCTCAAAGTTCGATAACTGTAGCTATAACTATAATCTATATCTTTCATTATTAGTAATATACTTTTTTCTGAATATAGCTTTAAATTGTATGAGATATATGGTCTTATCTCCACGATAACAGATGAATAGGTTATGGGAGAAAATATGCATCCGAGCTTTAAAGTAAGTTACCTGCATCTTTACAGTTGTGGGAAATATGCGATTTTACCGATTAATTTCGCTGTTTGGCGATTATCCGAGCAGATGTAATCGTGGTTATCGATACTTACAGACGGTTACCGGTAATACGAAAGATATACCTAATTTACATTTTTAAGAAGGAAGCTTTGGGGCGATCGCTTGAGGCGTTAGAGCTGGGCGCTTTTAAAAGAAAACACCGCATTGTGAAAGTTATGTCGAATTGTATCGATATCGATTTTATCGATATCCTATCACAATTATTTTAACACTTTTTGGTTAACGCCGTCACATATAAAAAGTTAAGTTGACAGATATTACACAAAATAAATAAATTATGTATCAGAGGATTTCACTTCAAATAAATAAATATAGTCTATATTTGATTTGTATGATTATTTTAAATCAAAAACAACAAATACATCTTATTTTAGGCATCTGTCTAATTTTAAAAACATATATTTATTGATTAGAAATTGCTGATGGCTAAATGTTTTGCATTGCTTCGCTTAAGTCTCATCACCAAGAAGTGGAATCATACAATAGACCATCTCTTGGCAGCATCATATGAAGTGAAGCATGCACTAATCAAGAGCAACAGCAACAGAAACAGCAACAGCGACAACAACAATCAGTTGGGAAAATGCTAAGTAGCAGCGATCAAAGCTTACAAAGCAGCCACCACAATGGGTGCAGCGATAATAAGGATAACGACTGCCTCGTTTTCCCTGTTTTCAAACTCAGCCGCTTGACAATGTTTGTTGTTATTTAACTGATCGCTTGAGTGCCGCGGATAAAAAAGGATAAAAATGAAAAGGAATGTATCTTTGAGATGTGCGTGCAACGCCGCATCTGCGGCCTCCATCACGTTCACGATCACTTTCACAGACAGCGGTTGCGGCATTGTTTCCAAAAATGACTCAATCAGTTGTTGCTGCTTATCCCTCATCCTGCTAAACCCATGCAAATGCTTTTCCATTTCCAAAAGAGAAGGCAGCTGCAGCTGATGGAATATTTGTACTACTTCAAAATGCTTGCAATGCCACCCTAAAATCATCAGCTTTTGTTGGACGTAAGACTTTTCAATCAAATTGTTAACTTTACATATTTCGCTGATCTTGGATTGTTCACCAACTTAATGGATTCTTTTCTTTTTTTGTACTTGAATCTTAATAAATTACTCTTGCAAACAGATAGGTTGGGTATCTGCCTATATCTCTATATCTATTCATTTATTTATGGGAATAAATATTTAATACTGAAATCAGGTGTTTAAAATAAACTGAGCAATTATGGCAATTCATAGATATATTTATATATATATATATATATATATATACATAAATCTAAATATTTATTTATTTTAAAAACATCTTATTCGTCTTTTCCAATAAATAAAAAAAACTTCACCTTCGCAATATGAATCTCAATATCAAAAAATATGTTATCAACTTTTCATCATATATCCCTATTTATTTTCCCGGCATTATGCTAGTATGATAAACATACAAGTTTTGATTTATACCAGCTTTTAACCTAAAATTAGCGTATAACAATAATCAGAATCTACTAGTTAGGGTCAATGCACGGCTAGAATTCTTGAATCAAAAAATAACAATAATATAAACAAAAACATGTAAAAGTGAAAGCGATGCAGCAAGTGCTCGACAAACGGGGCGACATGCAAGCGAATGCAGTGGAGCAGGTAGCGTGGAGGGTAGCGTGGAGGGGCCAGGGGCACCGCTGTCCGGCCACATGATACACATGCGATAAACTAATGCGACAATGATGGTGGAGGGGGGGTGTTAGAGCACAGTTGGATTTTGCATGTCGAAACGAGGGCCAAAGCTATATAAAACTGTTTGCTTCGAGCCGCAAAAAGCACAAACCAAAAAGTCCACGGAAGCGTAACGAATGAGTCGCACAGATGTAGAGATACAGATACAAGTACAGATACAGATGAGCAGAGACGTCAGCTTCAGGCGTGGGTCAGAAAGGCGCTCGGCTACAGGTTCACATATATATATATACATATGCATATATATATGCATATATATGCATATATATATGTGCGTAGTACAAAGTTATATCTGTACATATTTATAATATTCTATTAGTTCCACGACCCGAACTCGAGTTTCGAGCTCCAGCTGTAGACCGAGCTGAGGCAGCGCAGCGCAGTTAGCGCAGATAATACATCCGTTTCCGGTTAAGCCCATATTTTTGTGTCATTTAGGTGGAGCGGGCGAGAGTGGTGAGGAGGCGGGGCGGAGCAACAGTGGCAATGCGAGTGCGACTGGAACAGACAGCTACAGATGCTGATGGCTAGACAGTCACAATGCCAGTGACAGTATCAGCAGCAAGAGGGGGTTATGTTGTGGGTGTGGGTCTATGGGTCTATGTATGAGTCTGATTCTGAGTATGGGTAAGGCTATGGCGTATGGCTATGGGGTCAGGGCACGGGTACGGGTACGGGTACGGGTACGGGCCTGGCATCAAGTGATGCGACAAGTGCAGTCGGTACTGCAACATTGCTCTAGCGGAATCGTCAGCGTTTCCGCATATTTCTCATTTTCACAATTAAACATTTGCGAGTTTAACGTAATGGAAAATGTGACCGCCTCCCACTCCCTGTAAGGCTTGTGCATAGATGTTTAGATGTTGGGGCTACTTTGTCCTGTTTCTAAGATAAATCAAAGCGGCAATTAATAATGCAACTGTGGGTGAGGCTGGTCAGGGGTAGTCAATTTGCAGACTGCTCCCTCATAACGGGAAGCTCAAATGGAGCTTGCAGCTTCAACTGCCATGTAATTATGTGTTGCAAGTTGCAGCGGAAGTTTCGATTGTGTTTTGCATGGCTTAATCTTTCTCTCTCTCTCTCTCTCTATTTTTCCCTTTCTCTTTTTCAATATGTCGTCAACTGAGTGTGTATTTAAAAGGCAGCTGTTATTGAGCTTCGCACGTGACTGTTGCAGCAGCTGTTCTTTTTCATCGATTTAAAGCTGTGCAAACAAATAATTGAATACTCCAAAATAGCTTGGCTCAAATTTACTCATTGTTGACAAGTGCTGATTTTCGAAAATTTCGTGAACAGAGAAGTATCACAATAAAGTGCTATATTTAAATTAAATCAAAATATATTTTGATCGGGTAAGAGAAGCAACGATTAATTATGAATTTAAGTTGTTACTTATATTAAATAAATTGCAATTTATTAATTATATAAAATCGATCAAATTTCCATACTAAAATAGAAATATTTAAAATATAAATGTAGCCTAATGTATAAGTAGTTTTTTATTTTGATCATAATAATAAGCGGGTATTTTCACAGATCTGATTATGTTAATAATATAAATTACCTCTATTTAAATAAATTAAAATAATTGTACACAACCTAAAAAAATGACAGTACAAAATGTTTAGCACATTATTTTAAGTTTTTCAATTAAATAATTACATTACTTACTTAAATATCGACGATTTTACAAATTTGGTAATAAAATTTACAACTGCAATCAATTTATAACTGTATTGATTTAGAGTTAAGAAGAAGACCAACTTAGTTATCCTACTCTAGTCTGAGTGTATAAATTAAATGTAGCTAATTACTTATAAGTACAAAAGAAACTATTCTTACCTATCTATATATATACGTGCCCTTCAGTGTGAACCTAACTGAAATGGATTTATTGCCGCAAAAGTGTAACAAACAACTGGAAAGGAAGTTTAAGTCAAACCCAGAGAATTACAAACAACAACATTAGCATAGAATTTATGCCACTAGTAAAAATGTTTAAAAAAATAAATTAGCGAATTTCCGGAAATTGTAACAAATTAACATTGGCGCGAATTTAATTAGTAACGCCGAGTTGGTTAACTTTTTGTTTTTTCCTTTTTTTTTGATGAAGCACTCGGAAACTGGAAAATGATTAAATTACAGGTACATAGTATACACCTACATACTCATAGTATTTTTGGTACATTGTAATTAGAAAAACATGCAGTTATAATAAATAAAAGTAATAAATTGGGTTTAACCGAAAGCACACAAAAAAAGAAACGTGGTAGGTAATTTCGAGATGCAGTTTGTACGAGTTCATAAGCAAACCAAATGCAAGTAATTTATTTCTTTACAATTTCTGTTGAATCATGTCAAATAATTTGCACGCAGACTAAATTATGTAAGCGAGTTGGTGCTTGAAGGCCTGTCAGGCAAACGTTTCAATTAGATAGGCAGGTGTAAGCTTAATTGTGTTCATGGAAAAAGAAAATATGTTTTTCGATGGAGAATATTAACAATGATTCAAAGGTAGTCCTGCACAAAATCAAAAACGATAACCTCTTAGAAAAATAATAAACAACAAGAATATAGAACTAAATTAGCAGGAATAATTTTTTTTTTTTGAGTTATTGGTTTAATAGCACAAAACACGACTTCAAAAATCAACATTAAATTAGTAGATTTTTTTGACCCAGTGAAGCCCTAAGACGCCCACACATGTAGTAACAAAACATGGCCTAGGCAAACAGCAATATTTCAATGTTCAGGCAGCACCGGTCAGTAAATATTTCGTGGGTGTTTGAATTTATTAGCAGTTATAGCGATTTTTGCACTCCAAACTGCGTCTGGTGATTCGTCTTGCATGCTTTGAATTTATGATTGATTTTCAAGTTATTAATATTTATTTATTTCGTTGAATGTGTATTTTTTTTAGCCTTGCAACATATATTTTATTTGCAAAATGCTCAAATAAACACGTTGTATTGCGTCTGTTAATGGCCGCATAAATCGTTGTCAAAAAATTTTTATTATTATTTCATTTTTTTCTCTCTTGACTGTTTGTTTATTCATCATAACTCCGAGTTGTTGTTATTGCTGTTTCGCGTCTGGCAAGCAAAGAAGGCGGCAAAGGCGCACGTGCCACAAAACCAAAACAATTTTAGACTGTCGTTGCGAGCGCCGTCATCGTGGCTCTAATGCGTGCATTAGTGTCCCAAATTATCATTAATGCCGAAAAATCAAACTACAAATCGCTTGTGGACCGAGTCGAAAAGGTTAAAAGCCTCCTACTGCTGCTGCATACGGCCCAATTTGATATTGTTGCTGCCTTCATACCCTGTATCAAAATAAGTAATTTGTATCTGCAAAATAAATATTAGATAAATATAGCCAATAGTTGTTGTAAGCAGATAGCTACTTAAATTACTTAAAAAAATTGTTATTTAAATAATTCCTTTTTGTATTATTTTAAAAGAAAAATTATTAAATTAATATACAAATATATATGAAATAAATCGATTATTCATTTTAAATTACTTATAACTTTATTTTTATTTTTAAATTTATCATTTACATTTTTATTTAAGTATGAACTTATTTTTTTACTAAATTTGTGGACGGTTCTTAGACGACATTAAATAAAATAAAATGAAAAAAAATTTACAAAAAATCAATAATATAGGATAGCTTTCAGAAAGGTAAACTCTATGTCCGATTATTATTTGACGTTTCTGTTGTTGTTTTTGTTGGCATATTGCCATCATAAAAATGCGCAAGGAAGCCAGCTCAACATCCTCTTATCGGGTGTAAGTCTTGTGCTGAAGCGAAATTGTGACTATGAATTTGAGTATACATGTGTGTATGTATGAGAGATTTTTGGAGTGTGAGTGTGGATATGAGTATGAACATGCATTTGAGGGTGGGCGCAAATTGCTTGCTTTTAGTGCGACGCTCACACGTGACCAAATAAATTGCACTGGCAGCCTCATTAGGCCTTTAATATTTTGATGGAGTTATAAAGATATTTTTATCAAATTATTATATAACAAAAAATTGATCAAACAATATAAATTTGTTGATTTTGTAAAACTTAAATAAAATATGATTTACAAATTAGAAATCATAAAAACTACATCAATATGAAATTGAACTAAACAAGTTAATGTTATAGAATTTTTATATATACGTGAAAAACATATGGTCATATATAATATATATGGGCATGTTCAGCTAATTTCCGATTCTCACCTATATAGTTGCAAATGAGTGAGTGAGTCAGCGCCTGATGCAAGGCAGCCTGACTGCCCTGCTGCCCGGTTGCCATGGTTCATTAGAACCTATTAAGGCGAACCAAACAAAACAAGCAACCACCGGCCAAGCTGAGTTCCAGCTACTCATAAAAATTTCGCAGCTCATAAGCGCCAAAAAGGTAAGCCCCTAGCCAGAGTCAGGCCCATATCCAGACCGAGACCGAGTGGAGTGGAGTGCCAGGTGAACGAAGCGTACAAAATCATTTCCTATTAAAGCGAGCGGACATGGCAGAGAGATGGACTTTGTATGCTGCTTGCCACAGTGGCTGTGGCAGTAGTTGGAGTTAAAGTTGCAGTTCGAGGTGAGCTCAAAATGCGTGACTGCGACTAATGACCCGCACGTGTTCAGGTTACCAGCACTTGGACGTGGTGGGGTGGGCGGGTGAGCGAGCGGTCCGACGACGACGGCGACAACGACGACGACTATGTAGTCAGAATTGATTACGATCGCTGGACGCATATTAATTGTACCACGTTGCAGGCTATGAAAAGGATATGTAAAGGATGCGACTGCAGCAGCAAATATTGCTGTTTTATTTTTGGAGCCGCAACTGCGTCTGCGCATATGATTAACAACTTAATGCATATAGGATCTGGTTTAGACTCGAGCACTGCGAGGGATCAACGTGTGCGTGCTCCTGCAGGTAAACAGCGCATTTGTCTGCCACTCGATCGCCACGGCTGCACTGCCACCGAGGCAGCCAGTTCGCTCAAGGCTCATGTGGGGCAATAAAACTGATAATAAGAATATCCAAAAAATATTTGTCACATAGTGTCTGCCGCATACTTTTGGAATCCGCCGACTCCAATGCCTTACCTCAGCCGTGCCGTATATCTTATCCATCCAGTTAGTATACCGTCATGTATCAATCCTAACCCGGCCAACACAAATGGCCAGTCGCACTAAAATGTGTAGTAATCAAATAATTACTCAATATATGCCGAGTTATATGCTGAGCAATCTATTCTATCTACAATTAATTATCTGCATTTTTTTTTCTTTTTAATAAATTTGTTTTCCACATTTAAAACTTATTAGTTTCAAGGGGAATACTTCTTTGAAATTATTAGGCTCATCGAAATATAACTTCGATAATTTTTTAGAAAAGTCTGATTTTTAAGATTTTACTTCGTTAACCATAATGATATATAACTTAAACCACTAATAACTCGTACATGGAACACTTTATTCTTCATTCATTTAACCTTATATGTCAAATCGAGATGTTCGAAAAAAAAATCCAAGTAGATATGGTTTCTTTGCATTTGCATAAAATACAAAAATGTACGTATTTAATGGACATTTGACCGATAATATTACAAAGACCTTTTAAATTATTAAAATATTTAACATAATTTTTTTGCTCTGCAGTTGATTAAAATGTGTATTATGATTATTATTTAAGATAACCGTAATTTTTGATTTTAATTATAATTTATTATTATTTTTTTTTTATTTATTTATTAAATTATTATTCAAAGGTTTTTATAAAATAATAATTACAAAAAAATTATTTTGTGTGACATTTATAATTATTGTTTTCAAGGTAAGACTTGCTTTGGATTTTTTGTAGAGCTTTGCTTTATTTTAAACGCATTTCCTCAGCAAGTCCATTCTATCATGAGTTGCTATCAATCAGACAAATCTAGATAAGATCATACAAGCGCCAGCAGTAAATAAATTCAACTGGCAACCCAACTCAAGATGCTTTATAATATTTAACAAACAAAAAATGAGATAGAGAAAAGTGTAACAGAAGCTAACAGAAGATGGCTCAACAGGCAGGAAACATGACTAACTATAAACGCAATTACCTAGACAAACGGCAGAAGCAGCAACAAAGGCGAATACATGCCACACCAGACTCAGAACCAGAAGCAAAGCAAAGCAAAGGAGATATGGAGACTCCGACTCAGGTCCAATAGGGGACGGAGTCACTACCAAGTTACTCAAGTTACAATGAAATTTGTCTGGGACAAGTAAACATTGCCACCGCATGGAGCAAGTTGCGCAGGCGTGCAAGAAAATGGCGTATGGTAGCGGCAGATGCGGTTAGGAGAATGGTTGAAGCTGGCTGTCCATGGGGCTTCCGACAGGAAATCCAGAACCCCAAGAAGAATAAGGCCGCATCATGAGGAATGTGTTGGTCGCACGTCTTTTGCTAATAACCGTCATAAATTCAGTGCGGCAACAAATTGAAATTAAACGAAGGCGACGCTGTCGAGGAACGGCAAGATCAAGCTCAAGCTGCGGCTTCTACGGCTCCTACAGTCTTCATATATACATTCAGTTCCATAGCCGCAGAATGCAATCAGGAGATCGTGATTTTGTGTGGGTAAAGTTAAAGGTAAAGGCAAAAAAGTGTAACTACTTTGTTGTTGTCATGTAGTTAGCACTTGAAGATTTATCCGCGTGAATTAATTGCGATCTTGTTGCGCAGTTTGGAACTCACAAAATGAAGACCACTCTCACACCAGCTGCACCACCAGAACACCACATGTGGTGGCATACAACTTGGGCCCTTATCAAATTAAACGGTAGCACAGCTGGAGCGGATCGTTGGTCAGCTACTTGTTGGCCATACAAAAATTATGACAATTATGGTGCGCTATAAATTCAAGGCGCGTCGCCAGAGTCGGTCGACATCAAGCGCAATTCCCGATACACCCACCATTCCTTTCCAGCTCACAACTGGCGACTCTTTTGGCTGGATCAGTGATCTGTGGCATTATTCATGGGCGCATTTTTATTGTACACCAAATACTCATAAATCAAGCAGCATTTGGTGTGTCACAGATTCATAAGCCGTTGAACTGATCCGCGATCGCTGATCGTTGATCGGGGACAACATTATTAGGCGAGATCCTCAATCGCCCATTCGACCATTCACCATTCGCCCAATCGACACTTATGACATTATGGATTATGATTATGGCGCTCGCGTGCTGTTTATGTATGCCAAGCGAATAACGCAAAAACAAAATATCTTCACAATTTTCTGTACAAGCTTTCGCTTTTCAATGCCCTGCAACTTAACAACTCTAAGCGGGTATACACAACTATTTATTTCTTATATTATTAACTAACAGCGGATGTAATAAGTTTACCAAATATATATTACATTTAAATAGTGTGGAACAAATACATTACAATTAACAATTTACAGTTTATTATTTTAACATATTTGTAGTATATTTTAGTTTTTTTTACTTTAAGAATAATGCATATTAATTTTTAATTTGATGATAAATATTTTTGATTTTGTTACAGGAATAATCATCACTCACAATAGACACACCTGATTTTTTTGGTGTGAGACGTGGCAATCGATGCCAGGTGGATCGACAAGCCGCCAAATCGACGAATCATTCGTTCATCAGCATGCGTCGCAGGCGGCGTTCGTCGTCCTCGTCATCTTCATCGTTGCTGATCAATCAACGCCTTTAACAGCGACGGCGACTGCGACATCGACTGCGACTGCGACTGCGACTGCGACTGCAGTTTCTTATTACGAATACTGCATGGGAGGGTGCGGTGTTCGGTTCATTTTGGCAAATACATTTTCGCGCATTTCGCGACGTTTACAAATTGCCGTCATTAATTAGGCAAAAAATGCACGCACCGCCAGATCCCAGTAGAAGACGCGCCGCGTAGGCGAGCCAAAAAATCAGCTACCAGCTCAGGCAGTGGCTGCCACTTGGACGTAGCTTGGAGCTGTCTGACTGGCTGGCAGGCAGACACCACATCATCCAACACATAATAATCAGCGGGTGGACAGCAACAGGATTGGCATGCGCTTGAAATTAATTACCTTCACCCTCAGGCATGCGGTTTCTCGATGTTGTTACTGTTGTTGTTGCTAATTAAGTTGTTTGCGTTTTGAGTTATTGAACTGTGTTGTTGTTGACGGACCGAGTTCTGATTTTTCTTTTTGGCAGCGTTACGTGCTACAATGTATCCCAAAACGGAAGTGCATTCGATGAGCTTGGCGTATTCGATTTTTATAATTAAGTTCAATTCCAATTTGAAACATATGCTTAACTATAGTTTAACAAAAAAAAAAACCTTTAGCTTGTTGGTAATATATTAAGCTTCTTCTCTTCAACGAATTCATTAACAATATACTTGATCTAAGCCTGTATGAGATATGTATATATGGATTTAATAATTGATAATTAAATTTTTATAAGATTACAATAAAAATAAAAATGGTAATATATTTATAAAACTAAATTTAAGCCTCTTTGTGTACTCATGTGCTCTTAATCATGATTTTTTCCTTTTCACTTAGTAAACAGATTATCTTGTATTGTTTTAACGCTCATCTGAAAAAATTTAAACTATCTGAACAATATGAACAGATAAAATTAAGATAAAATTCATTTAAAAAGTGTGTCGAATGAATTACGTGTTGAAATATATTTAAAGAAACATTTATTTATTAAACTACTTAAATATATTATTAAACTATGTTATATAAAATATATTTTAAATTATAGCATTAAAAAGCATAAGGTGATTCAATAAAGAGGTTTATATATGCCTCCAGCTGGTGCAGCCACTGAGTCAGCTTGTCATGTGCCGTCTCCCCTTCCTTCCCCTAAAAAAATACAAGTTAATCGCTTCACTCCGTTGTCAACCTACCCGCCGCCTGTCTGCCCGTCTGCCTGGCTGCCTGGCTGGCTATCATCTCTACTGGAACTGTCCAAATGTCATTTGGTTGCACTTGTTGGTCAGCTGTCTAAAGCTGGAACGAGTATCGCGTGCGCAGCCAGAGGTGCTGCTCACTGGACCATGGCTCCAAGCACCAACAACAACCATAATAATATCAAAAGAAATTAAAGATGCGACGTGGCTGTCAACGCATTTGTTGCTATTGCGCTAGCTGTTGCTGATGTTGTATTGTATCGCATAATTAGTGTCTCTGTCTCCAAATAAATCAGATGACGTTGGCACAAACAGACAAAGGGTCAGAGGGTCCATTGAAAGGGTCAGCGTTAGATTTGTTTTGGGAGTTGGATATTTATTTTATCTTCGGCTGTCGCTTATGTGATTTAAGTGGTTTTCCACAATGGACAGACATTTTCATGTCTTAATTTAATATTTGTTATGGAATTCCCAAATAAGCCACTTTTGCTCCAATGTTATGAATTCGACTAAAGTTATTCAACTAGTGCATAAACATGAACATTGGTGTGGCTTTAATATAAAAACTCTTAAATATGATATGTCTGAAATAGTTAACTGTACTAAATAATAAATAAATAAATTTAATAATTAATTAATTATTTCATGGATACATTTATGTGTATTTATGCTTTCAAAATACTACGAATTGTTTGTATTTAGTTGAATATGTACAAATCTGCTTATATGTCAGTGTAGAGTAAAGTTTTTGTAGCCTGAATTCACATTTTAATTTGAATTCCTAAAAATATATAGACGAAGGCAATGAGGTATACACATTTATTGTTACTTACTTACGTAATTATATTAGGGAGACAATTATTTCTATGAAGACAATCTTTTCTTAGTGACAGACTTTAAATACAAAAAATATAGTTTGTACATTTCAACAATATATTTATATTTTAACACCACTGTGGCGCTGTCTTTATACACATATGTTAATTTGGAGGTCTATTCTTGGTATTTGATTTCTATTAAGTGCTGTCGCGAGTTGCCTGATTGTCAAGCCCCACTGGCTGTGGAACGGGATAAGATAATATGTTTTTAAAAGCTTGTTAAATGTGCGTCTAACTTGTCTTAGCCATATTGTTGGTTGGTCTCAGCATTTACTCTCGCCATGAGGTGTTCCACTTTGGGACGTTGCCGAGCAGCAACAGCGCCGACAACAATGCCACATTATGGGGCATCAGCGCTATCAATAAGCACATTAATTTGATTAACAACCACCTGCAAATCATTTCCATGCCACACAAAGGGCATAACAACTGATAAAAAAAAAACAAGAAAAACCGCACAATCCCCTAAGTAGCAAAAGTGTCAGCAACAAATGCTGATGATGTCTGATGTCGAAGAAATGGATGAAATGCCATTACTGGGAGGCAGCCACATCAATGCCACTGCGTGGCAATTTACGCATCGACTTTCAACACACACTCACACACACATGAATGAGGTACATGCGAGATGGCAACCCTTTCGTTGCTCACACACATAAATCGCTATCTTTATGGAATTTTTATGGGCAATCTCCTCACACACACAAGTAGACACACTCACTTTCATACAGAAGCCAAACTAATACAACGTTTCCGCCGTACTCGCGATGGCAAGTTTCAAACAGATTTGAAATTGCTTGCAGAAAGAGTTGGAGTTGAAGTTGGAAAAAGGTGCCCACGATGACACCTGCATCATCATTATGTGGGTGTGCGAATAGGTTAAGTGGTATATTCATTTTTATATCCTTCACCCATTCAAAAAGGTTGAAAGGGTATCATGACGCTGCGCCAATGTGTACAGTATGAGACTTTTCCGTCACCAAAAAGTTTGTCCTAAATATTTTTGATCGTCTAACTGACGTGTGCACAACAGATGTGACAAAAATCAAATATATTTTACGGCAACTACAAAAGTGCAGGGTATTTTCAATTCGACCGCTCTCGAAAATAACACTATAACTTATGTTTCTTCTTCTTAGGGTGGGTAGTTTGAGTCCTGTGTTAAAATTTCCTGCTAAGCTAAATCGCCTGCTGCTGGCAGTACAATTTGTTTTGATAACAAATAAACTGCTTTCCAACTGCATGTCAAAGTATCTCATAGACACATTAGTTAAAGGATCTAACCAAAAATACTTGACAGAAATGGTTGTGCTTGGCATATATTGTATATACGGCTTAAGTCTTTGTTCTTCAGATTAAAGATTTAGAAGTGGTACAGGTACTAATTAGGCTTTAAATAATATATATATTCTGTAGATACTGAGTTTAGTTTGTTGTGGACACTCTTTGATAGTTTCAGCTGTAAACATACACCAAATTCACATACACAGACACATACATATACACACGATTTCACACACTCAGTGGCACAACAAAAGAATGTCTGTCATAGCAAATAGGAGACCGTAAATGTCAATAAAATGTCAAAGGTTCGCCACCCCCGCTAATTGGTTAATGTAAACAACTAGCGAACTGTATAAGAAGACAAAAATATTTCGAACAAGAAAAACACCAACAGCAAACAGCAACAATTTCAAGCAGGGCATGTTTCAAGTTTCAAGTGTTGACGCGTCATAAGAACAACAACAACAACAACAGGAGCAACACCAGCAACAACCATGAAAAAAAAACAGAAAAGAAAAACAAACAGACAACAGGCGGCAACGTTGGCGACAGAAACATACATAAAACACACACGCAGAACAAATACTTCAATTAATAAACAGACACGCGTCCATCGATAAATACTCGTAAGTAAGCGTTGCTGTTCTTTCAATACTCCAATGGCCATAGCCGGCACAACCCTCTGTCACAAATGCCGGGGCCTTTGGGCCTTTGGATTGTAACTGAACACCGACCTATATGCAACCAGGAGCACCAATAAGGCGGCTGAACGCCGCTTATGTCCTTGTGGCGTAACCAAAATCCATAAGTACTCAAAGTACTCACTTACAAAGTGCTTCAATGGTTTTGAATAGCATTGACCACAGTTTAAGTTAAACTAACTCCTTTACCAAGTAGTATTCATAAAGTATTCTCTTTTATGCAAGAACAGTAATTAACATTTTAATTAACATGCAAAACAATGTAATTATATTTTCTGAATGCTACTTATCTCTAATAATTTAAATTTTGATTATACTATATATTAATAATTTCAAATCTTTGATATACTCATTATTCAATAAGCATTGTTTTTTTTTGTTGAGATCTACCAATCCTGATACGGATTGGACGATTTTACGTTTTAATAGCCTCAGATTTATATTTAACAATTACTTTTATTTTTACACCAACATAGTCTTTTTCTTTTAACTTTTTCTTTTTAAATCATTTATTTTTATATTTTTAAACACAATTCTTTAGTTTTCAATTTAAAGTTATTATTTTTAAATTTGTGGACTTAATTAGTTTATATTTAATAATACAATCAAAATGAAATAAAACAAAATAATATTATTCTACTATTTATCTTATTGATATCAAAAAAATATCACTATGCTGTTGCATTAAATTATATTAATAGCTCCTTCAATTTGACATTGCACCTGATATCTTGAAAAATGCAGATTTTAAGCTACTGCAGCTTAATAGCATAATGAAGAGAAGCACAACGACAATTGGGAAGGAGGCAAATCCCAGCTGAGATTGAGCTGCCCATTTTTTTGCTTTGCTGTTTATCGATTTATTATAAAACTGTGCGCTTAAGCGATGCTAACACCCACCTCCCCCTCTAAACAAGGAGCTGCCCATAACCCAAACCCTAAAAACAGGCGGCTGCTGACACATCAAACATTGACGCTGATGGGCGATGGTCGGTGTATGGCAAACCAATGCCACACAACAGGCAAAATACACACACATGCCACGCCTACTAAGCAACAACAAGAAGAGCAGCAAGTGCGATATAAAAAAGGTTTATATATGTATACATATGTCAGGGTGCTGCTGTGGTGAGTGTGGGTTTTCTTTTTTTTTTTTTGAAAAAAAAAGTAAAGAACTTCGACAGACGGAAACAGGAAACCGGAAGTCCATCTTGCTCACAGTGTCGCCGACAGCAACAGCAGCGGGATTGACGGCCGGGTGGTAGGGGTGGATGTGGTGTGCCGTTGTGGCAGCCAAGATATTTTTATGCGTTGAAATTTTTCAGCTGGACCAAATCACATACATACATATATCATAAATACACAAACGTTCTTTACGTACAGACACATATAGTCTTGTGTGCAAACATCAGAGCCGCAACTTCAATAATCATTATCAGCAGCAGCATGCTCGGTTCTGTGCTTCTTCTACACAATCATCATCATCATCGGCAACATCATGTTGCGGAAACAGATAACGCACGGACACGGCACGGGCACGACGCGGCATGCAGCGGACGTTGTTGCCACATAACATTTAATGCTCATAGTTGGACCCTGGACTGCTCGCACTCCTCCGCCAAGACGGCGCTTCAAATTGAAATCAATGATGCGCGAGCTTATGCTACATTGCCGCTCCTGGACCCTCTCTTTCTCTATATCTATCTACTCTCTGCACTACCAGCTCTAATGTAGCATCTCAGCTGCGGGTGTCGCCACCGGCGACGCTCTCCCCCACCTCGACACGCCACTCCCCTAAGCAACAAATGATGCGAAAAAATTGCCAACCACCCGCATGCCAGGCATAAAAAAGTGTTAATGTATTGGCAATCTGCAGGAACGGTAGAAAAGTATAAAATTGCACCAAAATATGATATCACTGGAATTTTACGTAAGCGAATTCAGTTGGGTGAGTGCCACATTAAAATTGCCTTGGGTTCCCCCAAGTCTTGGCCATTGGCTTATTTCATAGTAGAGAATATTCTTAAAGCTATTTTTCTTAGAGATACGAATTTTTTATTAAATATTTAATTTTCTTCAATTATAAATTATTTAAAACATGGAATAGCAAACCATTCGTATATTATTATTATTTATTATTTAAAATATAATACATGTTAACTTTGGGTACATAAAAATGGTATATTATGAAACAAATTAACATTTTTAAGATGGTCACTCAACTATAATACAATTCATAAAGTTAAAAATAAAAAAGCAAATAGATGCTAAAGATAGACTTATATGTTTTTTTCGGTTAAAATTTGTTACTATTAATTCTTACGCCCACATGCCGAATATTTAAGCACAGATAATTAATTTATTTTATGATAGTTTCCATTGATAAAACCAAAATGTTTGTCAAGACAGACTCCAAAATGGAACGGGTTTGAATTTACTAATCAGCATATTATCATAACGAAATTGATGCTGTTTTAAAAAACCCTGAAAAACTACATTTGAATCAATAATTTTTAAATTATCCAATAACAAAACAAATAATAATAAAAACATATATTATGATTATTTAAAATCCCAATTTTCAAATCCACTGATCTTTCTGAGGTATTTTAGTAACATTAGATGTTTACAAAAAATCAACAAAATATTTTGCAGTCCATGCCAATGATGTGCACATTTGTTGTAGAAGTTAGCTAATGTAGATTTATTTTACTTTTTTTTTTTTTGATTTTTTAAAGTAATTTTTTCATAATTTACATTGGTTGTAAGATGGACGAGAGAAACTTGATTTGGAATGGGGCATCGGAAAATCTGCTCAGCGTCATATAGAATTTCCATAACAATCTTCATCGAACTAGATAAACCGTAATTCAACGTGCCTTTAGTCTGAAATGTTGACGACCCTGTCATTTTTATTCTCTTTTGTTTATTAGAAAATTAAATAGTAAGTCAATTAACTAGAATTATGATTTGAAATGAAGCTGAAGCACCACCAAGTTAAACAATAGAATATCACGACGCAACCAAATATAAGATTGTATAAAATCTTAATCCGCCAGACAGGTTGCTATCATAGGCGAGAAATTCCTCGTTCTACCGTTTCGATTTCTACCAACTGTTTTCTTCTTTTTTTCTTGTGTTAAAATGTGTCCATAAATTTGACTTATAAAGTGGTTAGCTGACAGCAGCTGTGAATGAAATGGCCCTACAGCCAAGACTGTGAAGTGTGATATCATTTAGTAAAAGCATGCGATTATACGGGCAATGATTCCTAAAATATGTAGAATTATAAATTAGAATCGAGAGAAATGATTTTCAAAGTATGTTTTGAATTTATTGAGATAATTTTAAATAACATAACGTCGTTATCTTTTAAGAATAGGAAGAGATAAAACTGAATAAAATGAGCTGACAAATTCGGATCCAATTGGGCCATGAGTTGATATGATATTCTCTTTGGACAACAATTCGAATATATTTGAGATACATATTTTTTTTAATAAACGTATATGAATTGAAGATTCAACCAATAAGCTTATATTTTTCTAATTTGTATGCAATAACTTTTGAAGAAGTCATTGTTTGAAATACAAAAGTATTTTAAATATTACATTTTATAACCAAAATTACAAATGGTTTTAACTACATTAAACACATGAAATGTATTCATTAGGTCTTTTTTAGATGTAATTTTTTTACAACATTCATTTATCTAGTATAATTATAGGTATAATTTTCTGTGAAAACTGTAAGTAAACCTGCAAAATGAGAAAATTTTTCTGCAGCAAATAGTAATTTCTATGAAACTTTATTGTTTAAATTTAAAATTAATTTCTTAAAATCCTTTAAATATAATATATTATCTATATAGATATTGATTATTCTCCAAAAGTTGTAAATTCGAATCATTTTAATTAATCAATCAGGCTTTGTAGCACAGCAGCTGCTTCGGTCAAATTTAGAAGTCCCATGCCAACCACTCCCACACTCTTCTATCCTCTGACTACCTTTAATTCACATGCCACAGAGCAGTTGCAACTGCAACTGCATCCCCCTTTCCAAGTGCCGGCTCACTTCAAATGGTGGCTGTGCAAAACTATTGACATTTCGTTGTAGGCATCATTAGAGAGTCATGGCCATGACTTTCACAAAAAAATTAGGCCCAGTGCCTGGTAGACAACATGACGCGGCTCAACATTCAAAATTCCTTCTGCATGCAAGCACACCTGCAACTGTGGCATGCAACCCCATGCAGCGCATCGAAACTGCGTTTTAAGCGGGGCGTCTAGCTGTCTGCTACAAATTCGTGAAATTTCACCCGGGCAAAGATGTGCAATCACTGAAAATCGAGTGGGCCGCAAACTGTGTTTGTCCTTCGTCCAGTTTTTGTGCCACGCTGTGCGTGAACTGCAGCGTAGCTTTAACTGACCATATGCTAAGAATATATCTTGTATTGATCTTCACTCCAAGAAACTGTCTAGACAGCGAGGCGTCAAGTGTTTGCCGAAGGACTCACTATACAAATATAATATATATACATTCAATTCTAGGATGTACTGCCTGATCCCATAAGAAACCTTGAGCGCAATTAAATATTATTAACATCTATAAGACCAAGCGAGGCCTTATTAATTAATAGATCATAATATAAAAGCTATAAAAACCTTTCATTTTCGTGTTTCTGCTACTTGTGTGTTGTCATCTTTATTATTGGATTGTGTTCTGGAATTGATTTTAATCCATTATATTCATTTTAAGTATTCGGGGCAGTTTATGACTTGAACTAACAGATTCAAACTTAATATTCGTTTCATAAAATTCGAATTTATTTGATAATATTTTTGTAGACGTTAGTCATAAAGATCGTATCACAGTGTATTAAAATATTGAGAAACCGGCTTGCATATCTACATCGTTTATTTTACGACCACACAAATTAAATCCAGCCAAAAAACAATTAGATCGTCAGCGATTTGGATAACATTTACTACTCAGAGTATAACTTAAGTTAAGTTTTCTTTATAAGTTTTTCAACTTAAATTTCGACGAGCAGCAGCTGAAGCATATTTAATCTAAAACACTGTTGCTTTTATATAATGCAGGGTATATTGCCGACAAATGCCTTGTCAATGTTATACTATAGTTTCGGGTGGGATATTGTTGGAGTCCAGCGTTAAACGATTTGTAAGTTGTGCGATCGTAAAAAAGAAAAATACAACTCTCGTAAAATCATATCAGAAAAGAGCTCGACAACAAATGCAGAGCTAGTTTCGAACTTTAAAGTCTTTTTACAGATTTCGCACCTGCCCAAAAAAAAAACTCTACGTCGATTGGTTAAGTCAGCGATAGTTGGTCAATCCCAGGCCTTACAAACTTTTTACGACCCAAGGAAAAAAGAAACATGAAGAGGCCCGGGTGCTCATAAAACTCATCTTTAAGCCGGCTACGGCATTTTAATCGCTGACTTATGTGACATTATTGATCGTAAAGGCTACCTTTGCAAAGAGACTGCGTTTAGCGTAATTTTGTAATTTGTTGTTAAATCTCAACAACAATAAGCTACTAAGAATGGGCTCACTATCAGCCAGACAGATCCGTCTTGGTGGTCCACATTCAGTTTTGCTCTTTCTCTCCCAGTTCGAAGTGTTCCAGCTGTTTGACGAGTTCCACATTTTAGGAAATATTGCTTTTTATGATAATCTATAGATTTTAGCTTTTATTTTTATGTCGCCTGGTTTTATGATCAGTTTTTATGAGGTGCGATGACTTAGATATTACCTTGAACTCGATTTTGTTTTGGAACACTGTGTGAGGCTTATAACGGTACCAATTTTATAGAAGTTGGGCTTTTTATTTTATTTGTCTCCTACCAATATGACATGTTAGCAATGAAACATAAAAAGCAACTAGAAAGTTTATATCAGATTTACCTGATAAGTGCTGCATTAACTTACATGTCATTAATATGCCATTAGTGTTACTAGATAAAAATTAAATTTAATGTTGTTATTTGGTTACTTGTTGTGTTTTCCAGTCAAAAAATTTTCAAAATTCAAATTAGATATACGTATTTTAAAGAGCTGTAAATTGCATAAAGTGACTTTAATCTAGCAAACTTACTATACTTGTTGCTAGATAGAGTAATATTGTTAGGTTATGCTATAGCCAATAAATTTTCGGAAAATGCTTAGAAGATTTTGCAATATTTCTTTTCAAAAGCACTAATTTATTGAGAGCTTATCAGGCTGTCATTAATTTGTTAAGCAAATCATCATAATTTTGCTAACTAGAGAAATTATGATACAGCAAAGATGCAACCACAGTTTAAAGATGTGGAGAAATAGTTTCTTGAACTGAGCCATGAATCACGCAATAAAATGTACGATATCTTTTGACTAACATTTCAAACGATAGCAACAATATTATTAGTTTCTAGAAAGACTTTGATCTTTTGATGTGACTGCGACTCAATATAAATTTGTTAGGAATCAAGGCAGTGATCGGCTGCGCAGCTGGTCAACTCCACGGGGGTTGCCTTCTTCTTATTTATCCACATTGGGTGACATTTGGGAAAATTAACCCAAAAAACAATACGCAGCGTTAAGTAGGCGTTGCCTTGGAAAAGTCAAAGACTTGCAGTCAAATCCCAAAGCAATATTTTCATTGACTACGCTATAGGGTTGTGTGTTAACTCCTTTGACATGGGTTTTATGGATCGGTGCTGGAGCGGGAGCTGGAGCTAGAGTGTGTGAAGTGTGAACCAACACGCATAAAAATCGAAATACATATTATTTATGAGGTTCATCAGGAGTTTACGATACACACGATACAGGCTCTGGCTCTTTGCACTCTCATTCACTGCACACCGTCGAATAATACCTGACCAGGCTACAAAAATTATAAAAATAATGAATGCGTTTCTCCCTCTTCCACATCCAAGAGGCGGCTGTCAGTTGGCCTCATGCTGTGTCCCAGACTCAGACTCGGACTCGGACTCGGACTCTGACCAAGACCAGTACCCGTTTCAGACCGAGTTTCGGCTCAGACTTCATGACGTCCTCGCTTAATGTGCGCCGTGTAACGAAACTAAATTTTTCATAACTTGACTCGAATGCAGCGAAGATCGATAAATATTTCTCCTGCAGGTAGTCGCACACACCTACACCCATGCATACAACAGTATATAGGTGTGTGTGGCATTGTAGGTAGCACCTTTTTCTTGCCGTCCAGACAAACTGGCAGCAGCATCATTAGCAGCTGAGTGTTGCTGTTGCTGTTGCCGTTGCCGTTGCTGATGTTGTTGTTGTTATTGTTGAGGTTGTTGTTGTTGTTGCACACTCAATGACAAAAAAATAAAAAATAAAAAGGCCGTCTGCTGGCTGACTATGCTGTATTTACTTTCAGTTTGCTACTCTTTATTTAATTTTAAAGTGAGTCAAATAAAAACTAGTGCTTACATATTGATATTTCCTTTCTTGGTTAATTTTTTGTAAGTTCATGAATATGAAGAAAAAATGGAATATTAATTAAATAATATATAAAAAGCCTAGGCCGTATGCTCCCTTTAGTCATGTGAAGCTAAGGTTTAGCATTTGTTAAGTCAGCATTAACTTACTCCGAAAGATTCGTCAATTTAATTATATTAATAGTCCCAATTCATAAAAATTGCTCTCTAAATTTAATTTAATTTTAGATAGTTTACTTTAGTAAAACTGAAACAAAAGATCGTTATATAAACACAAAATGAAATTAAACCAATTTAATTTACTTCATCTCGACTACTACATACCCTGAACCCATATGTTGAATATATTCTCGGGTAATTGGCAAATTTCCCTTAAAAGTGAAAATGATCAGGTTTGAAAGTGTATTTATTTTATTTTGCAAGCACAGGCACAGAAGTCAACAAAAAACCGAACGCACAGCATGTTTTTTCTGTAGCACGAAATGATTTTAACTGGTAGGTTAATTTCTATTATTTGCCCATCGGCGTCATAAGTTCAATTCAAATGTAAGCTTACCTTCTCAATTTCTTATTCTCAATATATAAAAAACACTAATAACACAATATGATGAATAAATAAATTCACACGTTTGGCATAAGCTAAAGAAAAATGTTTAAAAACATATAAATATATGGTAACTTCGGATTCGTACTTTGTATGACAGTTTAAGTCATTTGGTTACAGAAAACTGGAATAGTTTGTTTTATTAAAATTTATTTAAATTTTACAATATTTTATAGTTTTGAGGTTTCAAAAAATTAAATCCATATATAAAAGAAATTCAGTTTTATAACGGTATTTTAATATATATAAATTACAGAAATTCAAAAATAAAATACAAAGTTGTTAATAGAAGTTAGTTTGTATGGATTAGCATTTACCGTTGGTATTACAAAGCCATTGGTCACACTTAAGTGCAGTCCCATTCGAAGCAAACACTTGAAAACCCGGGCCAACCTGGACTACTATCTTACCCAGGCCACATATAAAAGCAACTCACACCTCTCAAGTGTGCATGGGTATGTGTGTTTGTGTATCCGAATAGAAACCTCAGATAAATGCAAATAGAGCCATAAAACTAGAAAACATATATGGCTGCCCTTTGGCTTGGCGAGGGTGGCAAGTGCTCCCTGAAAAGAGTCAAAAAGGTCAAGTACTTGTGTGAGTGTAGTCAAATTAATAAATAAATAATCATTGCGCATAGAATCTGATTGGCAGTTAAGTTGGCAGTGTCGGAGTTGAGGTTATGGTTGTGGTTGGCAGTGGGTGGCAGTGACAGCTCTAATAGTATGCACAAATCCATTTAATTGGCGCCACCTGTCATATGTCGCTCATCAAAGAATAAACTGCTTGCGGTGTTTGTTAGGCCCAGCAGCTAATTAGGCGCAAGTGCGTCTCGCAATTGCCGCCAATCGGATTGTGGCCAGCAATTAGGAAATTTGATACAAATTAGGTAAATGTTGCAAGCTCATACAGCGTCTACCCGACAACGTTGCCAGGGCTTTGCACAAAAGCTTAAGGGTTACGTACGCAACAGCCACCAGCCACCAGCCAGCACCTAATTCACCTTCCCAATCTAGCCATCAATGCAGTTGCCATGGTGCCCAACAGCCAATTAAAATGAATTTACTTCTGAGCCCCGCAATGCCACAGATCGGAGCAAAGCTGAATATGCTTCGATTGGGATGCTCAGGTTACTTTTTACGCCATGAAACCACGGGAAATTGATTATATATGTTTATGGTTAATAAAGGGTATGCTACAGGCAGCAACACTTAATTATTATATTAATATCAGATTAATATTTATATAATATAAATATGATTATATTTTTTTATAATGCATAAATTAATAATATTCATCATTTTCTTAAATCAATATAATTAGTGAAAATATTTAAGTAGGTAGTATCAGAATTATCTTAAATTAGTAGTAATCTAAACTCTAAAATGTTAAAATGTTAAACGTTTAAACTGTTAAATATATTAGTAATGGCGACTCACATGAGCATAGTATTTGTGAATTTCAGAAGAGAAAGAATATAATATCTTGGACCCTTGAAAAAGCTACAAACAATCTACACTCTTGCTTTTAAATTGTGGTTTATATTTAGTAAATCGATATGCACTTAGAATTATATCGAAGTTTGATTACTTTGCCAACTATGCGTGATATTCCAGTCTAATCTCTATGGCTGAGCGATTATATATTCCAGCCTATTCCTCCAACGGTTTCATCTAAAAGTGCTACAACTATAACACTTTTAGTTTCAAGTTTTGAAACATATGTATATATGCCTAGTTGCCGGTCCATACTTGGCCTCGTAGTTCACAATCGTAATCGCAGTCTCACTTTCAGTGTCAGTCTCAGTCTCAGTCTCAGTCTCAGACGCAGAGGTAGAGCTGAAGACCGGCCGACCTCGAGTGTTGTGGTCCACTTGAAATTATGCCGAGAGATGCTCGAGTGCGCACAGCCGCCAATAACCACGCACAACACTCAACCAGGCGACCACAAACAACCCTCAACAAACGCAACAACAACCTGAACCTTAGGGTCTGGCTGAGCCACTCTTACATACTATGTGTGTACACAGGGGTTGGGGTTTCTATTGCGTTTCGCTGGGTTTCAATCAAAGTTGCGCACTGCGATCTTTCTACTTGGCTTAACAGTTCGGTTCGGTTCGGTTTGTTTGGTTCGGTCCGGTCCAGGGTTCGCATCGCGTTTCCGGAATCTGTCAGTCAGTCGTCGGTTGCAGCTTTAGCTACGCATCGCAAAATTGCCAGCAATTAAGTATTCTGTATTCGTATTCGTATTTGTGATTTCTAGTTTTTTTCCCCTTTCATTTCTCTCCTTATTTTTTATGGAACATGTGCATTGTTGGCATAATTATAGGCTTAGCGCAAATTATTGACAAGTGAATTAGAAAAATATTTTTGTTGCCTACTCGCTCTATCTTTCTCTCTCTCTCTCCCTCTCTCTCTTCCTCATTCTCTATTGTATGCCATGTTTAATGGAGCATTGAAATTGGAAATTCGCCTGGGATTGTGCGAACATATTTTGAGTCATTGGGGTGAAAAGATTTTAAGGCCTGCTGCCTATCAATTGATAAATTGGGAAATCAAGTTTTTAAATAAATATTCTGAAATTAGAAAAGGATTAATTATTTAAACATTCGTATCATTTAAACAGAATATGGAAAAGGCTGAATAAAAGTAGTAAAAGTATAATAGACATCAAATTTATCGATTAATTATAAACTTCTTCTAAATGTTAAATTCACACCCAGGACAAAACGATCAGCTTAACACATTTCATTATTACGATAAAGTAACTATTCTTTCCTTTAACGAACTTTAGACAACTTAAAATTCGTATAATCCATTCAAAGCTTTGCATATGCATGCCTAATTATATTAACAGCTTTTATTCTGATTCCTAAATCATCGAGTCGCGCCCTTAAACAAGCGCTTTAAAAAATCAAAATTTACATTTTGAAAGAGTAACAAAAAAAACACACACACAAAATCAACAAACTATTAAATTGAAAAAACCAAAAATCTGTCAAAATGTTTATTCATAACATACGTAATTTATAGACCCAAGCATCATTTCAGTCACATCCCAAACCCAGACCCATACTCAGACTCAGACTCAGCTGATATATGCATGGAGATACCATCATGTATGCGCTGCCAGATGCCCGATATTTGGGGTTGTTGTCATTGCAAGAGCGATATGTTGAATGCAAAAATAAAGGATACGCTGGCTGTATATAAAATCAATTTTCTGGCCGTGACGTCATCATGACGAATTTACATCTTTTTGTGTGATTTTCACTTTTCGACGAGTTTTCAAGTTTTTTTTTTCCTGAACAGCAGCGGCATTAACATCAGCCCAATGATTTTTTGGATGGACAGTGCAACATGCCTACAACATTCAATTCGTTACGTTTGTTATACATTTTCTTTCACTTCACTCCAATCCAAATTCTCTCTGTGTGTGTGTTGGCTGAGGTAAGTGCTTTGGGCCTTTGGATTTGGGCCGCTGTCGATAGACTGTGACGTTGACGGCAACGGTGACTATGTAGATTTTTATTTTTATTATTATTATTATTTTTTTGTTTTTTCGTTTTTTGTATGTTTTTTTATGGCGTCGGCGTAACAAAATTCTTATGAATATTAATTGGCTCGCTGTTTGCGTTGGTTGTCACTCAAATGGCCGAATTGGTAAGTGGATGGCATAGTTGAGTTCCATTTCAATATGTTACGGTTGTTTACAGCTCAGACAGGTTGCTGTAACCTGACTGTTTGGATAAGATCCGTATATTTAGTGCTGATTTTTCTAGTTGCTCTTATAAAAAATTAATCAAACTAATCTATCTGTAGATTAATGATATGATAACTAGTAATTATTGTATAGTAAAAATGGGGCAATATTAAAGACTATGATTAAAATATATCCATACTTATTTTTATGTTTATTTAAGTACATTCAGAAAAAAGCTTACATAAATTTAGAATTTATAGATTGTTTCAAAATTGTTATAATCTATCTGAAATGTTTTTGTAAATTGAATCTTAATATGCCCATCAAATTTCATCAAAATTTACTTTAAAAAAGTTTATGTTTCACTTCAGTACGCATATTTATAAAAAGTTTAAAGTTACACTGACTTCTTATAAATATCATATTAATGTATCCTGAAATTAAGACACATTCTTGGTTTTTAGAAAGAGAAAGGCGTTGTATTTAGTAATACGCTTTTCAAAATTCAGAATGTTTTTCTTTTCTTGCCTGTATTTCAAAACTTTATGCATAATTTAACAAATTATTTTGACTCTTTATTTTACCATTATAAACCATTATTTCTTGTATAATATATATATATACGTATATATATATAGTCTATATCCTCCATTACTTATATTAACAATGGTCATGTAAGTTCGAATCTTGAGTTATATTTATAAAAACCTTCTTCAAAAGCCATAGAAAACTATCTCCTTCTATGGCAAGTTGCCCAGCTACTTTGAATATAACTTATTAAATGATTGTTTTTTCTTGTTAAACGAGACTTTACCCTTTGACACTGGCCGATTAATTAATAAATTATAAACGACTGTTCCCATCGCTTATATCTGAGTTAAGGAATGAAAATGACTCATTTTGTGAAACATTCACATCCCTTGCAACACAAAAACTCCTCTGTATCAATCGCATGACGGACAGCGAACAGAGATTCTCACACTCTTTGTTCAGACCTCGGTACACATTATCACGAATTCATATTTTATATCAACACAGTGAGTACAAAATTTATGCGCCCACACACTGCCAGCCTCCGTTCTCCGTTCTCCGGACTTTTGGGGTTGAGCACGGGCTGATGTCTGACTGGCTTCTGTCCAACGTAATCTACATCAATGTGTGCGATGGCAATAGAAATGACGCTGTTCTGTTCCTGACAGTACCGGGAGTCAGCACATTATTTTAATGGGAAGAGCTAAAAGAAAAAAATCCGAAATAAAATATTGAGTTATTTCTGAGTTGATGTTCAACTAAATATCCTAGGTTTTGGTAGACAGACTTTGGACCTTGAAGTTTTTTTTTATAAATGATAAGAAACAACGCTTATATTCATTTTCTGTGTGTTTTTACCAAATAAAAGTCCCAGTAAAAGGAATATATATTTTTAATTAATTTTTTTCTAATATAGTTGTTAATCTTTTGAAATTATGTAAATTCAACATTGTCTGGCTATAGGCGATTTAGTTATCCCATTTCTGTCCTATCAAATTAAAGATAAATTTGTTAGAAAAATTTTCTAAATTATAAAAATAAAAATTTACTTTTTCAAATGATGAGGAAAATTGGGAGCATTGTTGGGTTTACGATTTACTTATCCCATATTTCGACTAAGAAAATTTGTAGCTAATAAATAATATTTGGCAGACAATTAAAAAAAAAGTTCAGAACATAATAGTTATTGTAAGATTTCTAAAATAGTGTTGAACATTTTGAACATTGTTAGGTGATAATCTACAATATTATAAGCAATGTGATAATATTTAGCGAGGATAAAAGATAAAAATTAAATTTAATTCTAAACATTAACATTTTTTTGATTTGTAAAAACATTCATATATATCAATGCGATTGGTAATAACTGTATACTAAAATTATGTGTATTCAAATATTCACATCTTACAAATTAAAAACGAACTTTTCCTGTATAACATTTTTTGCCTACAGGTATATATAGTATAATTATCTCGCGTTAGACCGCCCACAACACATGAGACGACACCTGAGTCTGCATTTAAGGCCCAAGGCCCAAGGCCATTTTGATGGCACATCTGTATTTACACACATAGATACTTACTTATGAGAACCCAACACTGACAGTTGCTGCGTTTTTGTTATGTTAATTGGCATTTGCATGTGCCCAGTTACCAGTTACCAGTTACCAGATCCCATTACTGGCTGCCCCTGGCTGTGCCTCATACAGAAAAAAATAACACAAATATAGATAGCAGAAGAATATAGAGTGAGAAAAAAGCGCACAAGTGGCAGACAGCCTTTAAAACGCTTAACCAAACAAGAGCTAAAATAGTTTCACTTTTTTGCACGTTGACGTTGGGGCCAATGCGAATGCCAAGGAAGCCATTTCAAGTGGAGTACGGAATGTCGCCATAGCGAATGTTGCCAATGTGAATGGGGATTGTGAATTGTGCATGGGATTGAAGTGCAAGTGTGGAGTACTGTACGGGCCCATGGTGTTTGTGTTGCCTGTTAAACTCAGCGCTATTAAAGGCTAAGGCCGACTTTTTGTCAGCCATTATGATGCGCACCTTTTGTGCTCGTGTGTTGTTATTGTTGTTGCTGCTGCTGCTGCTGCTGCTGCTGCGGCTGCGGCTGTTGCCGATGTTCCTGCTGTAGTTTTCTAGGGAAACCCTAGCGCACACACATTTACGCACACACACACACACACACACACGCATGCAGACAGTCAGGGCGGCCCCTCGACACATTCATGAAATGTATAGCATAATAAATCTTTACCTACATAGGGGCATACATACCCATACATTTTTTTGCTGACTGGTTCGCAGGTAGCTGCTAGTTTTTGCCACCTTTGCCGGAGGATGTAACAGGCTGGCGTAGGAGTTGCTCCCAGCCCCTGCAACCTCTTTGCGTGCCTGTTCTTAGAAGTACATACAAACTGATAGTTGGCTTCGCACTTTACAATTTTGATTTTTATCTCAGTTTCTCGTTATTTTTTTTTTTTTTTTTTGCGGTATTTGAATTATTAGACAATGGCATGGATAATCATTGCTACGACTACTGTGCACAGTGTTGTTTTCACATTTTACTATCGATTTTCACTTGCGGTCTGTTTGATTTTGGGCATCTGCTTATCGATAGTTGCATCGTCAGTGATAAGATTAGCCTCGCCCCGATCCAACAGATCTCCTCTCTGCCTTTGAACTGCCTGTTGATTTTCTACAGAAACTATGCGGTTGAGGGCACCACGAGAATCCAGGAAATATTTTATAGATATAAACCATTTCATATTTATCAATCTTATGTGGATTTACTGAAAAATTATATTATATTTCATACTTATTAGTTAAACAACATAATAAATAAAACAATATAATGAATAAACAATAACAATAAATTATCTAGCAATCTTGAAAAACTCGCATTTGCTGCAGTTCTTGAATGTATATAGAAATATATATATACATATACTTATATATAATAAACAAATGGACTAAAATGGACAATCACATAAAATTAATATTAAACTTTCTTATATATTCTTATGTAATAGCTCCATTTTATATACTTGGTGTTAGTTTTTGAGATTTTAAGTTACCTAAACCTCTGTGTGGAATGAGACTTGATAATGAGATCAAATTTCTGTTAAGCCAGGTCAGTTCAGATTACTTTCACACAGACCTACGACAAACCAAATGTAAATGCACTAAACAAACTTCACTTTCCACACAATCGGCAGACAACAACAATAAATGGAGGCACAACTTGAAATTTTCAAAATGAAAAATAAATCTGATGAGGCATTGCAACAGCGCGCCGATTATCAAAAACTAACTAGCCCCAGCTGCGGAATCACAACGCACAGCCAAAAGATAACCTAATACTATTTATGAGCTTTACATTTTCAACAACGGCATTTTCGAAATTTTTCAGACAGAAACCAGTTGTCGACGTTTGTTGTCAAACTGATCCATCGATTAATGCCGCTTTAAACCAAAAACACACAAAAAAATAAGAAAAAAAGCACCAAGTAAAATAAACGCGTTGCTGTTTAAGTGTTGTGCATAATTTTAAATATGTTATTCGATAAGCAACGCGTATAACATTAGGTTTCTATTTTAAATTATTCCCGAAGAGCGAGACTAACAAATGTTGTTGACAGTCGAGTTTGGTTTCTTTTCATATGTTTTTTTATTTAGTTTTCAGTTTGCAAACTGCCGGCTCGACTGGCGCTAGCGCTGCAAAACCGTTAACACCCATAATAAGTACCGCTATGTACCCTAATTTTGTGATAGCTTCAACGAAGCTGCCGCGCTCTTAATGACCAACTCTGCATAATGGGCAGCTGCCCCTCCCCATCCCTCAATTCACAAAGAGCAACAGCTATATTTTGAATTATCAGTGAAATCGGTGAGCGTTTCTCAATTTCAAGCTTCAAATGCGGTTCGATTTGTACCAATATTTCTAGTTCATTTGTGAAACGCATTCAGCCAAACGTGGAGTTTTTAAGTTAGGGTTTGAGTTTTGGGACTTGAGTTTTGGTTGTGCGAGGGCGGAAATTATTTAATGACGCGTACATGTGCGGAAATCACGCTCGGAATGTCGGCGTCTCCCTGAATGCTGCGTCCAATTTTTTATTTTTCTTTTATTATATAATTTTATACGTTTTGGAAATTTTATTAGCCGGCTGCAAAAGCATCGCGAATACAAAAATATGCTTTTTATTTCAGCCAAATTGAATTTGAAGAGGGTGGTGTCAGTAGGCAGGCGACTTTATCTTTCAAATTGTGTGGGATATATATAAATTTTGGAATATACGAGTATGTATATGTATGTAAAAAAAATATGCATTTTGGAGATTATGGCCGCATATGTGGTTGTCACTATAAAAATTTGGTGGTTCTTAAAGGCGGCTGCCAGTACTGAAGGAGTTAAGAGAAAAAAATAGAGACAGTAAAACACTTGTTCTATTTTAGCCTAGTCACAGAAGAAAAAAAACATAATTTTGTTGTAATGATTATTTTATGACCGCCAGCATATTGCATAAGTTCTTAGAATCCCCTTCATAAAATCAATCCAAATAATTTAAAAATAATTAATAATAAAATCAAGTAAACCGTTTCAAAATATTTTCGTTTTTAAATTAAACTTACTTCATACGAAAATTACCATAAATAATTTTTAATAAAGTTTATTAATTTATTTCATAGTTTGTTCATAAGTAATTTTATTGATTATAGACTAGCTACTGATATTTCAACTAAATCGGCGAAATGGCACAGAAGCTGTTCTATCAATATTATAATTATTAAGCGAACAACAATTAGTTGGAGGCCTACTTTAAGTACAATATGGCACTTGCTTGACACAAGAAGCTTGTGGCAGCTGCCACGAGCCACTGGCAATAACAATCGTCGCACAACGCTGCGTATGAGCAATGAGCAAATGCTTCCCAACACTCGCAGAAACACAAATACACACACTCACACACAAATACACACATAGACTCACATTAACACAGTTGAATTGCCCACTTGAAAATTAGTTGCAAATTACCTACTTAAGTTTGTTTGCGATGACAGTTGCTGGTGCAGTGCCAAACAACCATATAGTGAGTTTTGCAGTCCAAAGACGACCACAAAGTCGAGAGCATGTGCGGCTTGTTGGGGGCATTGTTAGGGGCAGAGTGAACGCCCAGTTAGTTGCGTGGCAGCCACGCCCCACCTTCAGCCATGCAGTGTGTTTTGGACAAAAGTTTGTGTTATGCATTGGCACTTATGCAACGTTGCAAATGCACAGATCGCAAGGGGAGTGCAGGGGACCCAGTTATCAGGATATCAACAAGTGCAATTAGCAGCTCTCTGGCCCGGAACAATGTGCGTGTGACAGAACAAAATAATTATTATCAAAACGAGCAAACTCAACCAACAATTGCACATATAAGTATATGCATATACACAGCTCCACATTATTCGATTAAATCGAAATTATTATATTATTATTTATATAAAGAATTAAGTTATTACTTAATAAAATGCAGTTGATTTTTCATAACTTAAATAACTTATATTTGATAAAAAAATATGTTGATTGCATCAGTCGTTGTTAAATTTACTTAAAATTAATCATCGATTTTAAGGAAGTTGTTTCAATAATATATTTTATATATTTATATACGGCTTTGAAATTCTAAAATTGCATAGAGCTGTTGTAATTTATATAAGTAATGTTTTACAAAATTAAAGGATTATTTTCCATTAAATAATTTAAATATTTTGAGCTTAAGGAAATTCCTATGTATATATATATATATATATATATCTCCTTCTCTCTCTCTTTCTTTCTGCGATTATATCAAGAGTGTCTAGATAAACATTTACATCTATTTCTAAAATTCGCTCGTATATTTATTATTAAATTTTTATTTAATTTTCAGGTTTAAAATTGTCACTGCCAATTTCATTGTAGATGCAAATTTCTTTCACTGTATTTACCTGTAACCACAGTTGTGTCTCTATCTGTATATCTGCTCAGCGAAGCATTCAAATTTTTGACTTTGTTCTAAAGTTTTAGAAAGCGCTCCTTTTGTCCGAAGACACTGCTCATTTACTGCAATGGCCAGTGTTGAAAAGCAGTTGTCCGTGCACCTGACATCCCGCTCCCTAGAATTCTTATCACCACTCTGCTGCAATTCAATTGCCAATTGTCCTGGGTAAGACGATGGGCGTCTTGTGGCTTCTTTTCTTTGCCACACTCACAGCTAAATTGTTGCGCAAGCTGAACCCCTTGCCACAGTTTGTGTCTGCCTCGGATAGCAATTATTGGCCTATTAGTTCTGCTCGACATTCAGCATATGGCCTGAAAAACGTGACCTGTTTCAACTTCGGCACTTCAAGCCATACTCAGTTTTTATCTACCTTTTCTAACTATAGAGTGATTGTTATAGATTTAAGTAACTTCAAAATCTTTCAAATGAAATCGTATCACTTTTATTCGCTAAAACAAATTTGGATATAAAGCTAATATTAAAGATAAATAATAATAATTACCTATCTAAATGAATTAATGCATTGTTAGTATATATACATATATTAATGAATCAATGCAAAATAAGAAATATAATTAAAATACATTTTAAAATATAAAAAATTAAAAAATTATTATATAAATGTGACAAATTTATTTTTTGAATGGAAGCGTTCTAATATATATTAAATGTTTTTCAAATTATGTTGTAAGTCGTATTAAGTAAATTAGCTTAAGATGTATTTTGATATTAATGTAGCATTACAATTTATTTGGCGTTACTTAAATCAAATGATTGGAGAAAGTAAATACTACAAACACTGAGCTTTTTACACTTGAGCTAAATTAGTCCACTGCCCCAGGCGACAGCTCTAACAATGCCACAGAGACCACCAATTAATAGACACATAATTTACTGAAAGCGACCACTTAAAAAACTGTGAAAAAGAACCAAATGGAATGTGGACGAAAATCGCAGCTGTTGAGACAAGGCTGGCGATGCGAGTGTTGGACTAAACGCGTGTGTCAACAAACCGCAGAGTGACAGCAGGATAATGAGGCGTACAGCGGGAAGGGAAAGCGACGTTGCATGCCTATATTTGCCTATGGGTGGTGTGGGGTGGGTGTGCAGTTTTGATTGACAGGTCGACTGACTTGCATGTCAATTAAAACTAACGACGGCGGCGTGTGACAGTTGCCCGGGATTGAGGATGGAGACTCACACAGGACTCACTCAGGTCGAATCCACTGGCACACTTTAATAGGCTCAAAGTGGATTTTAATTTTATTTGATTTCATTTGATTTGATTGCACACGCCCAGCATGTGCCATCCAGCGAGCCATCCAACCAGCCAGCCAGCCAGTCAGCCAGCCAGGGGGTGGTTTCTCTGTTTCCTGTTCCTGTGCTCGACCCTTTACCATCAGCAGGCATCTGTGCGCGACTTGAGCTCTCAAGTTTCGCAGTCGGATTACAGCGTGTTTTTGTGGCGGACGGACGCAGCTGCTCTCTGCTCTTGGATAAGGCGCATTATTAGCGCCAGACTGCGGCTGCTGGACAAATATTTGCAGCTTCCGGATGCATCGCACTATTGAAACTCTTCATGCTCTTCACAGCATTCTCGCCTACACCACAAGTGACAGCTTTCCCACGCCTGCTGCCAAGAACTGCACCCGCGGGGCGACGAATGCTCTGGTTTGATAAATTGGGTGCCAAACTTGCCGCAACGCCTGTGAAAAGTTAAACGCATCGCTTATGGATGCACAACAGTCACGCAAAGCTTTCTACCAGGCCAAGAAGTGGCAGTAGCCTGCTCCACACGTCACATTACTTTATGAGCCAATTAATGAGATGCGAACACTGCCGTGGGAGTGTCTTATGTGTAACACGCTGTAAGCGCAAAGAAAAAATCTCTCAAGCTCAACTCTCAACTTGGACAATTGACAGACAAGCTCCTGCACAGTAAACAATTTTAGTTTGAATTCTATATAAATAATAAAAATTACATTTACACCATTTATGAATTTAGTAACACGAAACTTCAATCTTTTTTAGATTGTCTCAAGCACTTTCTGATGTCGATCATTTGATTGTTTTTTTTTTTTGGTAAAATTAAATGTGGTTGAATGAGTAATTCTTATTCCATTTTATATTTAAAATGATGTTCGAATGCGATTAATAAATGATTAATAAAATTTGAATATAAAATTTGTACTGTGTATTATTTATAAATAACAAGTCAACTCTCAACTTAGACAGTTTGGCGGCGAGAGAGGCTGAAGTTGGTTGCCTCTGACTGTTCGTGACTTGGCGCTATGTGAGTTATGGGCCGACGCGTCGTCTGCACGCCAACAACGAAAATTATATTTAAAAACACATAACTCAGGAGATTATCATTAAAAGCTGTGGGCGCTGAGTCCAGCCAGTCAGAAACCAGCTTCCCGTCTCGAAGCGATCTGCGCGTGCGCAAAGCTCGAACGGAAGTCGTTAGGCGATGCGGAGCGATGCGATGCGTGGCGATTCGTGGCATGGTATGGCGTGGCGACGCGATATGTTGCATATGCGTTAAGGAACCTCCTCACCGCCTTAGGGGCACGTAGCCCATTCAAGGATTATGCGGCAGGACAATGAATGAAATGTGCTCGTTGACAATAAATTGGTGTTGCATTTAAATAAGCAGTTCAGCACCTTTACGAACCCAACACCTCAGGGTTATTCGTATTAGGCACACGCGTATCTGACTTTAATGTCTGATGTGCCTGCTGTTGCCTCTGGCCAATGTTATTTGCCTGTTAACTTACTAATGCGTTTGCTTTTTTTTTATCATTGCATTGACATCGACTAAGGGTAGCTGTAAGCTGAATTGGGTTTATACATGGCCAAGCTATGTTAGCATATTTTCCTAAAGAGCAGTTTGACTGATACATTAAAAATGGTTAGTTATTTGTAACATATGAAACTAAAATATTCTTTAGTTTGCCTTAACTATATAAAGAATAAAATAAATGTTAAAATATAAAAGATGCAATTTGCTGAGGAAATGTCCGATTTTATATTTATACTCTTTATTATACATTCTTATTAAATAAATACATATTGTTTTATTTATATTTTAAATCTATAATATGGATATGCACATATATAGATTCTATATATAATTATAATTACATTGAAATTGGCATAAAACATGCTTTAAAAATATTAAATTTATCAAAGCATTAAATAAAAGCTCATAGGTAAAAAAATAAGATTTTATCATGGCTAATTTGTATTCATTTTTATTAAATTGCATGCAAAATATTTGTCTGATTATTAATTTACATTCAAACATAAATATGCAAAAGCTTACTGAAATATTAATAATATTAATAGAAGAATATCATTAAGTACTTAATCATTAAAATTCATGCCATTTTATTGCATATGTTAAATATGACAAAACTTAATTTTTTTGATAACAATTCAAAATCTGCATTCGATTGAACTGACTGACTCATTGTCGCCTAGTGAAGTTCGATCGAAAAGGTCAAGCAGTAGATAAATTTAGATTAATGGCTTTAATTGGTGTTATAAATCTAGAAAACGATGCGTAGATCAGTAATTAGCGTGACCAAAAATCATTCTCATTGTCAGCGTGACCTTTCCATTAATGAAAACTAGATCAATATGTTAAACTGTTTACTGTTTACTGTTAACTGATTAGTTAAATGAGACTCAGCATCGCGAACTTCTTAGCGAAATACTGGCCCAAGGAAAGTCAAAAATATTTAAATATCTTAATATGTCATAAAATGCCATATAAACTCAACTATTAAGTAGGTGATATTAAATAGAAACAAACGGTAAAAAGAACTCATAAACAAAACACCCGAAACAACGAGTTCATTGTTATAGCTGTTGATCAAATATGGAATCTTGGCTTGGAACGGTATTTTGGCGCAAGCTAAATTATTAGACACAATTTGTAATATTATTATTAGCAGTGGAGCATTTTTACAAATTTCGATTATGTGATCATTGTTGTTTTAGTATTTCGTAATTTATTGGCTTAAAATTGTGAAAACAGTAATACTGATTTGAAAATCACGATAGTGTATATAAATAAGCACGTTTTCATTTGTGAAGTGCCTGCTATTTATCCCATTAACGTATTTGTCTGCGTTGTGTTCTGAACTGTGAAATTATGGGCGGTCAATAAAGTTTTGTTTTAGAATCGAATAATATTCAAATGTACTGCTCAAGTTGCAAGTAAGTTTTCCATTGTTTTCGTTGTTACAATGCTGTCAGAGCCTAATAAATGGAATAGTTAGAAAATTATATTTAACATAGTTACCAATTTCATATTGTTAAGAGATTACATTTAAATTTAATTTTTAACTAGTTATATGTATTTAGTGTTTACAAAATAAAATAAGACAAATAAAAGTAAATATAATACAAAAAAAAAAAGGAAAAAATTTAATCCTACATTTATTATTATTTTATAAATTTGTGATTTGTTTTGCTTAAGTTCAATCAACAACAGAATGGCTAAATTAACTCAATTTGTTTAGTAAATAAATATTTAAACACTGGCATATATAATATTAAATTACATGTTGTGCATTATCATTCCCGTTGAAAATAGGTCGAGTTGTATGCCTCGTAAATATATTCAAAAATTTAATTTAAATATTATATGTTTGTGTGAATGTATGTGGCTATTATACTAAACTTGGCGCAGCCGAATGGACGTTCCAATCACGGCCCAGACGTATTCAGACCTCGCCCGTCTGTATGTATAAGTTAAACCAATTAATTTGCAAGCTTATGTTTTAACTGTTGTTATATACCATATGAGTGTGTGTGTGTGTGTGTATGGCAGACCATATGAACAACATCAACTTGGCGGCAACATATATAAGCAAATTAATTAAAGTTGCCACTTCAGTTGAATTTTCCAGGTGAGTGATGCGGAACAAATAATCAATCAATCAGCTCAGACACACACACACACACAATCACACACACTCACACACATAAGCAAAAACATGCATAAAGCTGCAGGGCACACTATCTAGGCAGCACAGGCGGCGACTTTCATGGCATTGGTCATCCAGTCAGTCAGTCTTTCAGTCACTCAGTCGGTCCATCTGTCCAGCCAGCCAGTCACTCAGCCAGCCGGGGCTTGTCATTGACGTCGCTTTGCCGGACATGGCGAAATGTTCAAAATAAGTATGTGAATGGATCTCTCTCTCTCTCTGAGTGTGTTTGTGTAGGTGTGTGTGTGTGTATGTGAGCGAGTGTTGTATTGCATACGTATGTAAATGTGCTCTACAATAACAACAAATTTACATTTGCACAGTGGTTGCAAATCAAATTTCAAATTGAATACAACAGCAACGATTTGTAAATCGCAAGATTGCAAAATGATAAATAATAATTTATTTTATAAAATATAGATATTAACTTTTTATTGAGTTTTTATTTTAGTATTGAATTTAAATAAGTCGATGCATACAATATTTCTTTTTGCTTTACATAATTATTATCATACACAATATTAATTGTTTTTTATTTTTAAGATACAATTTATTTCTTGTAATTAGAAAACACATTTAAGGTTAATTATTATTTAAATACAAATACAAAAATATATTATATAAAATCGTTTAGTTTCAAATCACTGTAAATTGGTAAGTTTCAGTAGAATTCAGCTGCAGTTGTTATTGTTGTCGTTAGCATTTATCTGTAGCTTTTGAGCTCATGCATATGTCTGGTCAGCTCCTGTCGGAGTCTGACATTGGGATTGGAATTTTAACTCAGTCCGAGTTTTGGGGCTTTGGCTATTTATCTGTGTGTGTGTGTGTGTTTGTTCGAAGCATGTGCGTTTGAACTTTTCCAATTTGCAAGCGAAAAATTGGAAATGCGACGACTGACGATGAGAGTAAATAAATAAATGCGAACAGGTAGAAAAACAATCTGGAACTGCTTTGTTGCACAGCAAACTGCCGCCCCAGTCAATATAAAAGGTAACAACTGGGCGCGGTTGATTAAAAATATATATACTACATACATATGTATGAACAATGTATATGAAAAAAGGTTAGCAAAATCGATTTGGAAAAATCACAGCAAAAAATGTATGTAATTAAAATTGAATTTCGCTTTGGGTGCGGTCCGGCAGCATGTGGCACCCCATTGGGGTGGGGTTATGGCAAATGCAATAAACTTTTCGACCCCATACCTCTGTCCCCTTTCGGTAGGAGGAAATGGCTGCGTACATGAGCTCAGCGGCTCAGTTGTCATGGCGCCTAAGGAGAGGTGCAATTTATTTAATTATATGCATAAAGCTCATTAAGATAAGAGCTGACGACTCGTCGTCGACTGTGCCCCCGCTGGTTGCCATGTTGCTCAAGTGCGCGAATCAACAAATGCGCCAAAGTGCAGAATCCCCATCCTATCCCATCCTCCCAACCCCCAGCATTGCCACGATGAAGTTGCCAACAGTCGAGGAATTGTTATGCTCACTTACCAGCCAGCAAAAGTAGTGCCAAGCTGGGAGTGGGAACAGGTGCTATGAGTGTGGGGCGCAGATGCTCATGAAGCTGCTCCACAGAGTAATTAACTTGAGCGACGCTGACGAAGACGACGACAATAAAACGCCGACTTAATTAAGTGGCACTTCTGCTCAGCAGTGTAGCCTGCTTATACTTGCGAGCTTAACTTCAAGCTTAGCACAATTTGTGCATTTGCAAATGGTCTTTTTTTAATAAATAGAGCAATGAAATATGCAAAGCATCATAAGGATATAGAAAAGATGTAATTGCTTGAATATATCAATACTGACTTATTGGCTTTCGGAGAAGTTATCTGTCTTTGATATAAAATTTAGACTACAAAGTGCTATAAATATTTATTTATTGCTTACGCAAGTAAAAATATAAATATACTTAGGAATTAAATAAATTTTCTTCTTAAGAAAAATTTATACATTTTGTAGAAAGTTTAATTACAATAAAAATTTAAAATAATGGACCTAGCACCCTTACTCCATTTTTGCATAGAAATTCAAATTAATGAATACACTTAATAGTATAACAATACTTTTGTTGCTTATTTATTTTGAATATAAATAGTAATAAATATAAGAAACTTGACTAGGGAAAGTTGTGGCATGTTCTGAGTCCTCAGCCCAATAAAACTCCTAAATTTGTGTATGAATAATGGTTAATAGAAGAGCTTTAACTTCAATATGGACACAATAGAATTATCAGGGCAAAGTGCATCTATATCACATTAGTAACAATATTAAAAAATAAACAAATTTTAAATCTGGCTAATGCGAAAATATAATAAATCTTGGGATGTCTCAGGAGAAAAAATATATATCTTATAATTTTGATAAATCCATTATTATTATTTTTAGTAATAATATATGCAAATTAATAACATCAAAACTTTATTGTACAAATAAAAAAAGCAATACAATAATAGTTGTTTTGATTTATTCGTACTAACTATATTTAATTTTAAGTTAGTTTCATAAAAATAATAACTATAGCTAATTCCTGAGTAGAAATACGATCCCATAGTTCATTTTTAGTATTAAACTTATAGAAAAATTAAAACAATTTCAAAGAAAATGTTAAAAAAAAAAATAGATGATGTACACATGTATTTGTATAACATTTTCTTTGAAATTGTTTAAATAAACTGTTATGTCTTACAATCTAAAATCACTTCAATATCACGTTACAAAATAGTACTTCAAATAAAACAATCAGACAGCGTCTTAAATAACTTGTAGTAAGCATACAACGAGATATTGTTCACATGCTACTTGGTAGTTGACAGCTTGCTTGTTTCATTTGGGTTTTTCTTATCAACTGGACCGGCCGGCCCTCTGGGACACCCGCATAGTTGCATAGTCTACATGCTGCATATCAATGTCAAATCTGGGCGTGACTAAACGCCTAATTGCATTCAGTATCTACCCCAACAAAACGAAGAACAAAATTAATAGAAGAGCAGGGCCATAAAAATGCAAAAATATATAAGTAATTTGACAGTGATTAGCATGGCAGCAATATCAGCAAATATCAATCCGAGGGCAGCATACAGCACTCATATGCAGATTGCGCATTTTATGCTGGGCCCCGAAAGTGATTAAATTACAGAACTCGAACAGCAGAAAATGCGGGTGAGATTTATGCGCCTTGTACTGAGAAGTACTGAGAAATCACAGAGGAAGTATTAAAATAGAGCTGACACAGAGCACAACCTGTTAAGTTGGCTAAGCCTTCGGCTAAGTTTTATTGGTGATTATGATAATGTGCGTTGTTTGCTTAGAACTGATTGTTTTTGCACGGATTTGTTATTGCAGCCTTTTAAAGCAGATGCAGATGCTGGGATTTGCAGCGAGGCGTGGCTTTTAGAGGTTCATTACGATGCTGTCTTTCTCTCTCTCTCCGTCTCTGACTCTACCTGAGTGAGAATACCTCGACACGGGGTTTTTCCTGGCCTTTGCCTTTGCAGGTGTGCAGGTGTCGGCTTAGGATCCGTCGTTCTTTCGGGTCGCCAGGCAGTCTGACAATTTTGCATGTCAACCCTCGTAAATCACTATGCGGTCCATCGATCAGGCGACCAATAAATTCTTACGCATGCCACACATCCATCAATTCGTAACCAAAAAAAACATAACCAGATATTTATGTATCTTTCTGAGCTGACAACAGTTTAAAAGTGTTACCATTGCACGAACTGCACGACTAATTGGATATTTGTATATTTTTTATTACATTTTTTCCATGTATTTTTGTCAACTAATCCGATTTGTTTGTGTACGCTTCAGGGCCTGCAAGAAGTGAAGAGAAAAAAATAAAACTAACCCATACCCAGAAAATTGGTTACAGTTTTAGGCTTATGAATCAACTCCAGTATTTATAGCATTGCGCCGTCTGTTAACCTAGTTTTCAAATATGTGTCGGACAAAAAGTGTGTCCCCCTTTAAAGGGCACCATCTTTTTGGCCCCAGTCGAACTCTATGCTGCGAAAAGCGAAAAGCAGCCCAGACAGTTTTCAGCTTGCTATGCATAATGACATTTGTTTGCTAACTTTTCTATTGTTAAAGTTTAATTAGTTGTTCAGCTCTTTTCCCCATCTGGATTCTCAATTTATGCACTCAACTCCCTTCGCACTCACTCTCTCCACTTCCTCCACTCTCACTAGCTCCTTCAATCTCTGTCTAGGTTTCTGAGTAGTCGTTGTGATTTGAAGGCGCCGCTGCGCTTTTGTTTTGATAATTGAAATGTGCACTTAGAGACAGATTCACTAAAGAGAGTTAACATCGAGCGGAACTCAGAGAGAGAGAGAGAGAGAGTCGGAGACAAGAAATGGATGAAGGTTAAACATAAAGTACGTAATACTTTGTGTTGACTTTACCTCGTCCATTCAATCTTAAATATTGTTATACTCTGAACTTATTAAAAATTAGTAAAATGGGTAAAATTGTATCTTCGCCACCGCATTCGTGGATCTCAGAGACTATAAGAGATAGTGACTTGAAATTTGGAATTAAGGTTGTCCAAGATCGAGAATGCTTTGTTTTATCGATAACTACCTCTGTTTCTCGAATATTGATCAACTTCGATTTACGATAGCAATAAATTTCACAATTGTAAAGTGTAAGAATCATCCAAGTTATAGTTAAAAACATATTGAACTAATTTCTCTCAGCAGCAAAAGCATTTTCTGAATTCATAAATATGCCATAAGAAGTTTGCGATAAAAAATTCCCTGATATTCGACTATAGCGGCAATATTTTGCCTGGTCGTGTTACTTCGTGTTTGTTTTTTTTTTACTCTGTAATCTCTGGTAATTCCATTAGAAAAGAGTGCACTTGGAGACCTGCCCACATTTGGGTGTACTCTTTAAAAAACCACAGCTAAAATAAAAATCGAAAATTCATTGGTTTTTAAAATAATTCCTTAAGAAAAATATTTATAAAATTAGATGGCTTCTTTCCTATTTTTTAGAAATTAATTTTATTTATTTGAATAATACAAAACATTTGTAAATAGTTGCATTATATATTTCATCATATGAAGCCACATAAATTTTATGTATACGTCAAATCTTAAAATGTTATTTAATTTTAAAATACAAAAATCAAAATATAGAGTTTTGTATAAAGTGCAATTTTTTCTGAGTGTAAGAATGTTAGTAAAATATATAACTTTTAAATATAACTATTTTTAGAACTGAAACATGTTTTATTCAAGTTCTCAGATAATTATATGGATAATAAATAATGAATTTCAAAACAGAAAGTATTTCAAGATGTTATCTGAAGTTTACCAAAAAAAATATATATTGTGTAAACATATACATATCATGTGCTTAATCGATTAAAATTTCAGAATAGAAATAAATAAAGTTGAGCAAGCAGCTGAAACTCTCACGATCTGCCGCTATCTGTCGGTGATGCTGTTTCTGATTGCGAGAATGACTCAGCTGCAACATCCAAACCTGTCATGCAGGTTGTTAAATACTAGAATTTAATTTTGAGGTTGATTGCATGGCAAAATTAAGTGTTGATGCTTAATTTTCTCACTGATTGCAATAAATGACAGCCGACAGCTAGAAAAGCCCCACAAAACGCAAGCTAATTATAAGACAACAAAACCAACAGCGATGTCAGCAAAAACCGAATACAAAATAAATCTAAATCAAACATTACTGATGAGCGAGAAAGTAAACAAAACGCTTTTTGCAAACGATTTTCATGTCAAACAAACTCGAATTGAAGCTTACAGATTTGTATCTGTATCTTTATCTATGCATTTATCGACTTTCCATTGCAGCATATAAATTACGTATATTGAAGATTGATTAATTTGTTGTACATCAATCTTTGATTATAACATGATGAAAAGCATTTCGATAAATGTAAATTGTAGTATTAAAATTTAAATTTTGCACAATATAAATTTAGATTAGACCAAAAGAATTGTTTTTTTATCAGCATGATCTTATGGTTCAATTCTTAAAACATACAATTTTATTAAAAAAAAAAAAATAGGGCCTAAGTTGAAATTTCGTAGTCGTTTCATTTTAACATTTTTACTCCCAACACTAGTTCAGCAAAATGATAATTATGAAATTTTAAAAATTCTATGAGCACATCAAAATTGGTCACGATAATAAATACAAAATGTAGTTAAGTTTAGATGTTCAATAAATTTTAAATGGGTGCTTGATCCTTTTATTACATTTATTTAGCCTTATTACAACTTAATATTCGTTATAATTTTGCAAGTTTTTTTAATATTGGTATATTATCGATATGGCAACTTGATTAACAAATCTTTTAACTGCAACACTTATGAATTGAAGATGAACATGATTAAATATGTAAGAGAAATTATATTCAGCCGAATAAAAAATCTACATTTTCACGCACGCTCTAATTAAAGCAAAACTTTTATGTTTTGAACTTTATAAGTAATCCTATGCTTTCCTGATAACATTATTTTATTAGTCAAAGGGATATCTCCGAGTCGAGTACTCACATTAAAATCACGACTGTTTGTTGTTTACGACAGGGTAGATTATGGTCCATTTGGGAGAGTCTTAGCCTAAGGTATGTTGCATAAATTAGTAATATTGGAAATGGATTGTCACCTTGATTTTGATGGTTTGCACAGAAAATTTGCATTTTGTAATTTAAAAGGCAAAACACATAGTGAAACATACTTGAAAGTTAAAAAACGACTCTTATTTAAGCATCGCTCGTAATTATTTCATAAACAAAAAAGAGTAATAAGTATTTAATTTGTTGCAATGCTTAGGGTTCAATTTAAATTTCGTTATACATATAAAATGTGAATTATTTGTAAATACAAAATGCACTCATGTCAATAACAACTTAATATAATTGGCATGAATTCAACGGCGACAGCTACAAAACTCCTTCTTCCGGTCACGTAAATTGCAGGTTATAAAACATGCCAATAACTATCTCTTGATTAAATAAAAAAATTAGTAAATTAAGCCCGTGGAAAGTAATTATATATTCCATAGATCTAAAACTCAGTAATTCACTGGCTTAGTGAATTGTAGTATTATGTTAAAATCAGATTAGGCCAAGTTCAGATAGACTATATTTGCAAGTCTCTAAGTCTCTTTTTGCAGAAGTATTTAGAGCATTTTATTATAGATGTAAATCTATTTTGAAAATTTGAGCAAGTTTTTTAAATCACTTTTTGTATTTAGTTATCACAATTTTATTTTGAATTTGATGACAGCAAAAGTAAATGTAAATTCTTTAATAAATTTCCAGAAATTTTTAATGAAATCTTGTTTTTGAAATGATGTTCAGACTGGCCCTTGAGGAACTTAATACCAAATTAAATTAACAACATAAAACACCTATTTCCATAGTCCTCTATTTATGTTGTTGAACATTAATAGCTATTCCCAGTTTCGTTAAATCATTTAATTTGTTAATGGCTTCAAATTTGAATTTATATGCCATAAATAGGCTCAAAAAAACATATTAGTTTTATGGTCAGAACGTGAATTCTGTGTCAAATACAATCCACACTGGAAATATATTTACATTAACATTGTGTAGCGTCAATCTAAAAAAGAACTAAGATTTTTGATGGAACTAAGTGGTTCACAATAAAATCTCAAATATCTGAATAACACTTCAACATTTTATTATCTTAGCACATTTGCATACAAAAATATGCCGTTAAGAATTGCAAAAATATTTCAATCTGAAAAAAAATGAAAAATAAATCCATTTTAGCCGACGGCAAAATTGAAGCGAGTTAAAAGCGTTATCAAACCAAATACAAATTTAAACAATTAATTTTATATTTTTTGAAAAGATTTTTCTTTTATTTGTGTGAGTGTTTTTTTTGTGGATTTTTCTGGTTTTTATGGTTTTTCAGACGTTTTGGCTGTTTGATTTTATTTTTGTAAGCCATGCGCCTTGTTTCAGTTTGTCATTTTGATGTTTACTAACATTTTTGTTGATGCCTTTAATAATAATAATAATTTTTGTTTTATTACAATTAATTGTGTTTCATTTCTTTTTTGCAGTATTCATAAGCATAATTAATAATAATAATTAAATTTGTTATATAATAGATAATAATTAGAATTACTTAATGTATAAGAGAATCTATAAAATAGAATGTTTATTTTATTTTGTTTAGCCTATGCATTTTTATGTGTGTTTTTAATTTTGTTGTGGAAATGCGAAATATTTGTGTTTTGTTTTTTGTACAGCGCAGAAAAAAAAAGAAAAGTTCAAAATAACATCAAAACAATTTATTTGCTTAGTTTTTTTTATCACACAATTGTCGTTTAGGTTTTTTTTGTTAGCAAAAAATGTGTGGAATGTTTGTGTGTGTGGCGAGTGGAAGGGTGAGAGGTGTGTGTGTGTGTGTGGGGAAAGGGGAAAGATGTTCACTTCTTATGGTACAACAGTGCGTATGCTTAATTGTAAAATGCTTGTATTATTTAGGTTTTACATTACATTATTATAATTGTATTTAATTGTTAATTGAATTTATAAGTGCTAAAAACTAAGTCTAAAAATTGGTTTATTTTTTACTTTATGCTAAATGTGTGTGTGCATGTGTGTGTGTTGTGTGTGTTCGATGGTGTAGTGTGGAGTTTATATGCAATAATTTACAATGTGGATATATCCAACATGGCAGCGCTTGCCTCGTGCAACTGCTGCGAATGCGTGGCATGATAATGATACAATTGCTGTTGCTGCTGCTGATGTTGCTGCTGCAAGTGTTGCTGATTTTGCAGATGGTGCTGCTGCTGCTGCTGACGCTGTTGGTGTTGCTGCTGCAGATAATGTTGCTGCTGCTCCTCCAGCTGTTGCTGCATGTCCAGCATGCTCAACTCTGCCGCGGACGTAGAGGAGGAAACTGTTGCTGCTGCTGCCGTTGCTGCTGATGTTGCCGTTGTTAACGCTGCGGCGGATGACAGCTGATAGGCGGCAGCCAAGGCGGGTGAATGCGCGTTGACCGTGTTATGACCACTTGAATGCGCCGAGGAGCGACCGCCCGACGAGCCTGACGCTGTTGGACTTGGCCGGCCATTCAACAACTGTTGCTGCTGCTGTGCAGCTGCTGCTGCTGCTACTGCTGCTGTTCCTGGCATATTGTAATTGCCATTGACAGCTGCTGTTGCCGGCGGCGGCGGCGGCGAGACGGCGGCTCCATAGGCGCTGGCCATTTCTCACATGTGTGCCAGGGGCGCCATTGCCCGCAACGATTGCTGGTGCAAGTGTTGCTGCTGCTGTTGGTGTGGATGTTGCTGGTGTGGATGCTGCTGCTGCTGTTGCTGCTGCTGCTGGTGCGCATGTTGCTGGTGAACTTGCTGCTGCTGCTGTTGCATGACATGTTGCTGCTGCTGCAAGTCGGGGGAAGCCGTCTGATAGTGCATCAAATGACGCTGCTGTTCCGCTGCACCACCAACACCCACCCCCACGCCCACCCCACCACTGAGGCCATCGTGCAGGTGATACATGTTCATCAGATTATTCAGCTCGGCGCCGGCACCCGCTGCAACATATTCGCGCTTCATAATATGATTGTTGTTGTTGCTGCTGCTGTTGTTGTTGTTGAGGGCAATGGCGCTGGGACTGGGCGAGACGGGTTCGGACTTAATGCTCGAGTCGCTGGGACTGTGACTCTGGCAGGACACCTGAGCACCGTACGGCGTCGGCGATGCAGAACTACCAGGTTGTTGCTGCTGCTGTTGCTGTTGCTGCTGCTGGAGTCCGTAGGGCGAGCCGGGCTGCTGGAGACTGCTGCTCCCGTAGGGTGAGGTCTGTCCGCCGGCAACGGTGTCGTACATGCCGTATCCGTTGTACATGTGGCTCATTTCGTAGCGCGGCGCATAGTTCATGTAGTGCGTCTGGTAACCAGCGGGATCGGGGTGCATGTAGCCGTTGGGCATGTACCCATTCGGCACACTCATCTGATGCAGATTCGGTCGTTGCACCGCCGCGGCTGCAGCGGCTGCAGCGGCGGCAGCAGCTGCTGCTGCGGCAGAGGCAGCATTGGATGAACCGTTTAATGCCTGACTCTGGGACATGCCACGTGTGGGTGTACCAGGTTCGGGCAGTGATTGCTGGCCGGGCATCATGCCACCCATCGGATACTTCTCCTTGGTCTTGGTCAGCGTTTTGGTTTTGCGACGCGGCCGATATTTGTAATCCGGATGCTCCTTCATGTGCACCGCGCGCAGCCGCTTCGCCTCGTCGATGAAAGGTCGCTTCTCTGCCTCGGACAGATCCTTCCACTGGGCACCCAGACGCTTCGAGATTTCCGAATTGTGCATCTTCGGATTGTCGGAGGCCATCTTGCGACGCTGGCCCCGCGACCACACCATAAATGCATTCATTGGCCTCTTCACCCGATCCGCGTGCTGTTGATTTTTATTAGCTGTCGCATTGTTGTTGTTGTTATTGTTGTTGTTATTGTTGTTGTTGTTAGTCATGTTGCTCAAAGCGCTCCCGGCTCCCATCAGCGTGGGATGTTGCTGCTGCTGGGTATGTTGCTGCTGGGTATGCTGCTGCTGCTGGTGTTGACTAACTGGTGAGGTCATGTGATGGCTGCCAATGCTGCTCTGCGTCGGACTCAGCTCGCTGGAGCTGTGCAACGGAGAACTTTGTTGTTGCTGCTGCTGCTGCTGTTGCTGCTGCTGTTGCTGCTGCTGTTGCACGTTGCCGCTGAGCGTGTTGGCAATGCTCGATTGGAGGGAGCTGAGCGGATTGGGACTGTGGCTGGCGGCGATGTGTGCGCTCATGTGATGGTGATGATGATGGTGATTATGATGATTGTGCTGGCTAAGATGCGAGTGCGTCAAGTGCGACGGGCCCAGATTCATGAGTGGCGCCAGCGCCGAATACGAGCTGGCTGCGGCGGCTGCAGCGTGGGCGTGGCCGGCGTGCAACGGCGCCATTTGGCCCGGCAGAATGCCGCACTTCATGTCCGCTTCCATGGTCAGCATATTGGGGCTAGTTTCTCGCTGGCAACAATTTTATGCTCAGCAATAGCAATACAACAAATTCTATAGATACTCTTCTTGGAGATACTTTTTACTAATTGTATCTCAGCTGTTGATTATTATTCTTTTCTCTATGTTTAATTCAGCTAAGTTCAACTGCAGCTTTAGATAGTTTTAACGGCTTCAGATACTTTTGTATCTGTATCCTAATGATCTGCTAAGCTGGTTTTTACTCCTTTCCACTTGCAGATACTTTGCAGTTGATAGATAACAACTTCAGATAGTTTTGTAGCTTAAGATGCTTTCTTCGATGTTCTGGGCACCTGTAGATATAGATTGCAGATAGTTTTGCTAGATCCGACTTTAGATCACTTGTGGAAGAGTTTCTTTAAAGCCGAATTATTCGTCTATTCACGATACATTTTTTTCTTACAACTCGTAGCAGATATTTTAATGGCTATGCATATTTTTTGAACATTTTTATGGAAACCATGTTGCACTTGTTTGATTTTCAGTTTTGGATTTTGCCAATTAATTTTGTTCGTTTCTTAGCATTCTATAATTGCGAATTTCAGGCAGTTTCTACACGCACACATAGAAACATGTGTTTATATATTTTTAATGGTGAACAGCTTTTGCCGTTTGCTTCTGCTTTTTTTTATTTTTTTTATTTGTGGTTGTTGAACGCAAAAACACTTGAAATTTTGTTGATTAAAACGCGTCGCGAAAAATGCTTTTTGGAGGAATTGATTTGAGTTTTTTTCTGTTAAATTTGTTGGTCAGATTTGTAATTTGTTTTTGAATACTTTTGTATATTGTATGTATATTTTTTTTTTGCTACTATTTGGGCAGCAAAATCAGCCGAAAATAGCTCCACACAACGCGGAATTGAGCAGCTTTCTGTTTGGTAGTCGAGTTTGCGGACAACGGCGAAACCTGTTCCCAGCGATAACGACGAGCGCCCCCAAAACGAAGCGAATAACCGACGACGATGACAATAAAAAATCCGAGGTGAGTGTGCGACTGTGTGTGTGTGTGTGTGAGAGTGTGTGGCGAAAAACAGCGTCGAAACGAAACTCACGAATCTCGAGAATCCGTTTGCCCGCTTGCGTGCGCGTGTGCTGACGACAGCGAATACGAGAGACGAATGAGAGACTGACTGGCCAGCAGCTGAGACTGAGGCTCAGCGAGGCTCACACACACAAACACTCACACAACCATACATCAGACCCGTTTGACTAGCCACCCTGTGTGCGTGTGTGTGTGACGGCATTTGCAAACCAGTTCTACTCTGCTGTGCTGGGCAGGCATGAGCGCTAGAGAAAGACAACACTAGTCATGCTAATAAATCAAATAAAGTCTACGCTCTGCCTGTGTTGGCATGGATTTTGCGCAGCGCGCAGAGCCAATGAGCGTGACGCAAGAGTAAGATGGCTATATATGACGCACTCGCTTGCACAGCATATCGATCTGTCACGTTGTTACTTGCGCTTCCAGAGTTGCCATAAAAATGTCGTCGCTGGGCATTCGTTTTTATGGCACAGTGCTGCGTTGCCAGTTTTCAGTTTGATGGAATAGAGCTTCAAAAAGTCTGGCGGAATTTTTGCGCACGCTTTAAATATGGCCGACAGGGAAACGGGCAGCACCTGGAAGAGAATGTGAAGGTGGAGAGTAAGCGGGAGAGGGGAGGGTGTCTGGGGGTTGGGGCCCAGCAGCGTTTGCGGCGTATTTACGTCTCACGCGCATAGTTTCAATTCTTTTATTATTTGTTTTTTTTCTTCTGCATCTTCTTCTTCTTATTAACCTAATGGGTTTGCCCAAGGTAGCTGCGTATATTTAAAAAACGAACGGAGCTGTAAAAAATAGTCAGGATGGCAGAATATATTAAGCAAGTGCTGCCAAGTGCACTGCAGTAACAGTTATAAACTAACTGCACAAGTGTGTGTGTATCTGGGTTTGTGTGTGTGCTTGTGACTTTGATGCGGTCTGGCGTCCTTTAGATGCTTGATACAAATACACATGCATGTGTGTGACTGTATGGGTGTGTGTGTGTAATTATAGCTGCACATGTGAATAAGCAACCGTATTGTCTTGCAAACCTACCCACCTCTCCCCCAATCCCCTGCGCGTTGCCAAAAACCACGCTTATGGCACATATGCGTGATATATTTTTTTTTATTCACTTTTTTTTTTTAATTTTCTGCCTCGGTTTTCATTAGTGCAAAGTAACTTGTGATTTTGGTTTTCGGTTCTGTTCCTATTACAGCTTTGGCTGCGTCAGTTGCTTAATGAGCTCAAACTAACGGTAAAAATGCCAAATAATATTCTATGTGTATGCAGTTGAGTCAACTAAGTAATTGCTTAAGCAAATCATCCTATCCTACTTGATAGGAAAAAATTTCAGGCTATTTGTAATTTCTTAAAAATTTGCGGTAAAAACAATTTGTAAATTTGTATAGTAGAACTAGCCAAAGTGATAAATATTATTAAAATTCTCAAGTTGTTTAACTAATTGAAATTTTTTTTGGCAAGGTAATAAGGAAATTTAGAACTATAAACTTCGATAGTATTAAATTTCTATGAAATATGAAATTGTTTCAAAAAATATATAGCACTTTTATTAAACAAACAAAACTTGGATAGAACTTCGCTAAAATTTATGGTTATCATTAAATATTTATATAAAAAAAATACCCAATATTTAAAATTCTTTTATATTATTTGGTAAAGTTACATTTTAATCTAAGAAAAAGAAGACAAATTTAGTTTTTAAAACAAATACAGTATTTTCATTATTACAATATTATTTAATATATTTTATATTGTATTCTTACTAATTTTTTTTCTTCAATTAAAATTTTTAAACTACAATATTATTCAGATGTATTTCTTCTGCATCATTTTTATGCATTTACTTATTAATAAGCTATTGGCTAAAAAAAGACTATAAAGTCATTTATAAAATGTAGGCCAACGATATATATTTTGAATTTATTGTCAGATTGTAAGCAGAGTTCTCCGAATGGCAAACTCTTTCTCGCACATGTTAAGTAATTGCAAGTCATTTGGTCAAAAGCACCCTTCTCGAGAATACCCATACAAAGCCCTTGATACACTACTAACCCAAAAATGAGCTGGTAAGAATCTTAAAATAAAACCAAATTCAATGTCTGAATTTGAGCAAAACAAAATTATGACCAATTGCAAACGATTTAAAAATGAACAATAAAAAAATGAGTATACATACAACAAACAAAATAAAAATAAAAAACCTGCTCCAGAACTGACCTAAGGCAAAAACACGCAATTCTTAACCGCAAAAACACAGAGAACAAAAATTTGATAAAGCCTTTAATACAATACCAAAAAAATATATAAAAAAAATATGAAAACGTCTCTTGTTCATTATCATAGCAATTGTTGTTGTTGCTTTTGCTGTTGTGTATTATTATATATTTGTGCAACCATTCGATTCTTTTGGGGGCTTCAAAAAAAAAAAAAGAGAGCACATAATAAGCCCAAAACCGAAACAGAACCAGACCCAGGCCCAGACTCAGTTCCAGACTCGAGTTTCAGACTGAGTAGACACTCAGACGGCTTTTGTTGCTGTTTGTTTGTTGCTGTTGTTGTTGTTGTTGTTATTTGTGTTTTATGTTTGACGTTTAAGCGTGCTGGGCGCGTGTGAATGGAAAAGGAAGCTCACACACACACACACACATAGACACACTAAACAAAAAAAAAATAAAAAATAAACAAAGTCAAGGTCATTGCAAAGAGTTTTAATTGTTCGCACAAAAAAATGAAATAAAAATACAAATACAAACACGCACACTCACAGACACACACTACAAATACAACAATGGCGCCGAGCATTACAAATAAACATTCGCACATAATAAAAGAAATAAAACGCAACAACAACAACAAGAGCCAGGCGGACAATGGCAAAAGGCAACAAGAGGAGCCAACAACAACAGCAGTTATAAAAGGCATTTGGAAAGCAAACAAGTTCAACAAAAATATTCGCACAGTTCACTCACATAGAAGATTTATCTCTCTCTCTCTCTCGCTCTCTCTCTCTTTCTCTCTCTGGTCATATGTGCACCTGAACACATGAAATTCAAATGCAATATAAAAAGCATAAGGAATATATAAAAAAAAATAACTCAATAAAACTTAATTTCTCAATTTCTAATTTTGAATAATTATGGGTTGATTAACTAAATAGTCTGTGCTTAAATTAAAACTGACAAATTTGCTTTAGCATTTTAATTAATTAATTAAAAGTAATTAATTTTTGGCATAATTTTCATATTTATTACCATTATCTCAAATGAGTTTTCTTTTAACTAGCTTTAAATTTCCTATTTTAAATATGCAATGAAATACTATAATTTAATTTTTTAATTTAAATAATGCTATATTTATGTACAATAATTTAATTTTTTAATTTAAATAATGCCAAATTTAAATACAAGACAATTAAACCAAATTAAATAATCCTTGTAACGATTTCGAACATGTTAAATAATTTTTGTTTGATAGAATCCCTGACTTCTTTCTCAACATATTTTTGTGTTAACTTTATTTATTTTATTAAACATGTAACATTTAAGTATATAAAATTTGAAATTAAATATAACTTTCCCTAAGCTTGTTATATATTTTTTTTTATTAGATTACAAGTTTAGTCCGATTATAATAAACTTGTAACAAAAATGTATAAGATATTTTTAGTCTCGTATCTATTATTATTATGTCAATAAATTTGTTATATTTATACTTCTTATTGTTATATTTGTTTAAGAAATATTAATTAATTACTTCTAGTCCTTGTTCTATAATTATTACCTGTCTAACTAAACTCAATCAAAAAACTATATAAAATATTTTTAGTTTGTTATACACTTTTATTCTATTAATGAATATTTTTGCATTTATATTGATTTGTTTTTAGATTTGTTTATTATTGTTAGATTTGTTTAAGATTAATTACTTGGAGTCCTTACTGTAAAATAATTCTCTTCCTAGATTAATTCTAAATAATTTATTGTAATTTTTATAATAATCATATATACTGATCATTAATAATTTACAGTGACTTTTTCGATGGTTTTATATTAAAGTACAATCTTATAGTAATCCAAATCAGTTTAAAAAATAGATTTTTTTGCAGTCTTTTATATATTTGTATGGTCTGCACGGGGGGCATTTCCGAATAATTGCTCTCGCCCTGTGCAATTGTTAACCTTTTACCAACTTTTTGGCATGATAAATACGGCCAACTTTTGTTGCATACTTGTGTGGCGCCCAAAAGAACTGGTAGCTCCAACAGCTTAGCAGCTAACAAGCAGAACAAACTGTATTTAACCTTGAGCAAATAACTAAACGCTGTTTTGCAACTGTGCTTTATGAGTTGATGCGTTTGCAAACACCGAAAAAGCGACAGCCAAAACAAAGGCAAGGCGTGTGTTGCAAAAGTTGTGGGTGGCTCTGTGGCACAAACAGAAGAAACACGTATACGAACTGTCTCGACACTTGCAGACTGAAGCGAAACACACGCAGGCAAACATATATTTACACACACTCAGACACGCACACACGCACACACACATTTGTTACTCATTTTACACATTCATTTCCTCATTCAATTCGCAATTGTATACGAAATTTCAATTGTTTGTTGAATGTATTCATTCTACATTCTGGCGTGGCAGGGCTTCGAAATGCTTGCCTCTTCTTGCTGTGATTGCTGTTGTTGTTGTTGTTGTTGCTGTTGCTGTTGATGACGTGGTTGAAAATTGCATTGCATGGCGAAGTTCAGTTTGAGTTCAGTTTCAGTGTTAAGAGTGTCTCGGCAACAGGTTGCTCTCATCGTCTAGCTTTTGCCAAATGCAATAGCGAGACAACAAACGAATGAATGAATGAATGAATGAGTGCCTGTGTATGCGAGTGAGTGTTTGTGTGTGTGTATATTTGTATGTGTGTGGGTGAGTCTGATTGCATGTTGATGATAAGCGCGAAGTTCTGGCCATAGAAATTGCAAAACGTGTTGATGATGAGGCCACAGCACTTTGACTTTGATTGTTTCCTCTCTCTCCCTCTCTCTATCTTTATCTCTCTTGCTCCGGCTATTGCTGTCTCATTGGCAATGCTCTGCTATATTCGAACTGAGCAAGAGTGAAAGTTGTCGCTGGACAATAGAATGGCATTAGTTTTTGGGCTGGCAAACAATAAAAACGAACTGCAGTCGCCAAAAACTCTTTAGGAATTCACTTATCGATTTTTCTGCGGTCAATTCCAACGCAAAGAGAGACAGAGCGACAGACAGAGAAAGAGGGGTGAGAGCGAGAAAGAGAGAGAGAGGGACAGGGAAAAAACGACCCACATTTTGCCTGCCTAATAACAACAACAATAGAAAGAGTTGAAAAGTGAAAGATGCAAATAATGGCACGCTCTCTAGTCAGCGCTCTCCCCCTCTCTCTCTCTCTCTCTCTCTATTTTTCTCGCTCTCTCTCTCTCTCTCTCTTGTGTTATTGTGCGCCCAATTGCACACACACTCACACACACACAGAGAGGGAGTAAGTAGTGAACAATGAAAGAAACGACACAGAGCAAAAGATGGTTATTGTTGTTGTTGTTATTGCATTGTTGTGCATTACTTTTGTGTCATTGAACTTTTTTGCAATAAAAGTGAGTATGCCGAAGAAGCAAGCGAGAGTGAACACCACAATAAATAAACGCAAAGTGCTACAAGCTACAATAACAACAGCAACAACAACATCATAATCATTATCAACCAAAGAATAACAAAACAATAACTGAGAGTATCAGTAACAACAACAACAAAAGTAGCCACAACAATGAAAGGTATTGAAAGGTATGCAAACATGTGTTAAAAAGTGGAGTGACAACTGGAAATAATTCAGTGCAAACAATTTAATACCAGTGTCCCACATATCTCATATTAAATCGAATAATCTTCTTGGTACACTAAATTTTACATATATATCTGTTGGATTGAGGTTTATTGTGAGTATGACAACTTTACATTTTCACATCCGCTGATTTTTGTAAGTACTTCTTATCATATAATTTCTCAAATAATAATAATATTAATCCATTTCGATTGATTCCATTTGTCTAAAATAGAAACAATTTAAAAGTGCAACAATGTTATAAAATAAACTCTTTTTTTTGTAATCTCTTTAATACACAAGAAATATAATTATTTATTTTTGATTACCTTATATTGTGTACAAATATTGTGTGTATAATACAACAAAATGGTTGTTATTTATTTTCGGCTTATTATAATTCTTATAAAAATAAAGTTATTTTCTTAAATGGTAATGAAAAAATATAAAAAGTTATCATTATTATTATCAGTATAAATATAAATGAAAATAAATAAACAATTTTTTTTTTGTAGCTGAATATAAAATGTTCAGATTTGGCTTATTCGTCGATGGTGAATCAGATGTAGATTTCAATGCATTCCAAGAACTGATACAATCATTGCCAATCTGCTCCTCTAGCTGCACTTTTCTTAGGTAGTATGATTAAGTCCAATAAAAAACAAATCAGATGTTTAACTTGAGTCGAGAGCCTCAACAAGTTGGAGGCATTTTAAATTTATTTAAATTGAATTAAATGGCTGCAATTTGTGTTGGGCAATCGCATGTACATATGAACATATGTATGTACATGGGTTCATCTCCTCTCCATGGTGTATCTAAAAGCATGAGTTTATGTCGCACTCACAGACAGTCATCGTCCCATTCAATTGGTCGTATCCGCTCTAGCAGCTAAAATGGAGATTGTCAACGCTTTTCTAAAGAGACAGCTGATTTGTTTCTTGGGACGCGCTGATTAGTTTTATTAAATGAGCAATTGCCACTTAACATGTTCAAGAAAACTGACAAATGACCAAGCAATGGGCGGCGACGGCCTTTGAACCATTAAAAGAGATTAAAAGCTCTAGATATGAGTAATAAAAATATATATAATTTTACAAATATATAAATAAATAATCAGACAGGTATTTTATATTAAAACTCAATACACCTAACTTCACTTTAAGCTTTCATTTAATTAAAATTAAAATTATAATATATAATTAATCCTTCTTTGAAAAATTGAATAAATTTTATCAAACCGATTCCGGACAAAATATATTTTAAAGCAATGCTTTATCTTCAAAAATTAGTTTATCTTATTGTGTCCGTATTACGATTTTCTGCTACTGTTGCTTAAGTTAAGAATGCAGTTAATTTTTACTATAACCAAAGATTCCTAGCGGTTTCCTAGAGTTTTAAGTTCAAAGCTATAAAGGTGCTTTTTAAATAATTTAATTTACTTAGTTAACCTCTTTTGACAAACAGTTTTATTGGTAAAGATTAAAAGCAATATGTAATGCACCAAAAAATTGGATCTTATCGTATTAATTAAAAATTATAAAAATTAATATAAATATTAAATGTTTTCCTTTTATTAATGTTATTTACAACACAAAATTAATAATTATGTAATAAATGCAAAATATTTGTAAATAAATAAAATATCAAGTTCTATACTCTGTATCAATATAACAATAAACATTAAAAAAAAAACATTTTGAACATATATATTATCCTTATATTTTCGCAGAGAAATATCTGTCAATTAGGCGAAGACAGATTATAAAGTTTTCCACAGAGCATTATTTATGAGTTGCCGAGAGGAAAGTCCAACTGACCTTAAATCATTTAATCATCATAAGAAACCCTACGGCCTAATAAAAACGTACCGGACTTTATTCACATAAAAAAAATGTGAATTTGAAAACTTGATGCCAACTGTTTGGAGATTTTAATCTTTCACAAACTCAAACCGAGAACACGCACAGACAGAAGCGAACGTCCAAGACTGAGTCCCAGTCCGCATCCATGTCCACATCGCCGTCCAACAGAGGGGCGGAGTAGGGTACAAAGAAAAAAAAAAACAAAAAATAACAGGTACCAATTGCAAGCCGAAAAGCCTAATACCCTTTCCTAATTAATTTCATCTCACTACTAATTTTAGTTGTTAATAAAGGCAGTGCGATGCAATGATTACTAATAACAAGGATTGGTTGACGTAATTTAATATATAATATATAATAATTTAATCACAAATTAAAAGAGAAAAAAAGAAAACATTTTCTTGATTAAGTTTCAAAATTCTTCTTGACTACCGAACTTTTCTCTTTTGATTCTGGTTTAAGGTGGACTAATAATAAGTTTTAAAAATATAAACTTAAAATGGCAGATTATGTTTTTTTCTTGATCTTGATAAATATATATGTTTTCTTCAGTATGTTACACAATGCGTTAAATAATTGGAATACTTTCAGCAAGGGTATAAAAAGTTGCAGTGACACTTGTTAGACGAGCTGACAGCTGGGAAGCTTTCGATGCTGACCACGACCCATTGCAGATGTTGTCGTCATCATTCTCGTTGTCCTTCAGCTGCAGCTGCCGAGCGGCGGGCAACTTGCGCCGGACAATGCGACGACGACGACGTCTACGGTGAAGGCGACGGCAACTTTTGCAAGCGAAATGACTTTGACAGACGCCATAACTTGGGCTCTGTCGTAACGCCTTAACCTAGGGGCACACACACACACACACACACACACACACATAAGTACACATACAGATACATATTACACTCACTGCTATTCAGTCTTTGAGTAATGAGGACAAAGTTTTGCATTCGTAATGTTCAGCAATTGCGACTTGCTGCTGCTGTTGAATCTGCTGCTTTTGGTGGTGGTCAGGCGTGGTGCAATTTGCAAACTTCATTTATTCACGCCCGGAGCACTTCTTAGATGCTCTCATCTCTCTTTCTCTATCTCTCTCTCTCTCACTCTCATACTGGCTGGACACTGGCTCGGCGCCTATTTTGTTGTTTGAAAGTCAGCCAGTTTCGCATAAGTTTGACGCTTTCCACAGGCGACAAGCTGTATGAACAACTGCTTTTCAAACACTGCCAAAGCTCGAGAGACTTCTTCCTCGCTTAGTTAGCTGAAACTTGTCGATTTGTCACTTGCTTGGTTAAGCATCCAAATATCAAATGGGCAAACTGCCCCCAGGGGCCAACATATTTAAAAAGGTATGTTTAAAGTTGGCGAATTAGAATTTTTGAGGGATTCACAAAATTAAGTATATAACATTTCAATACGAAAAAAAAATAAAAGTAATGTTTGAAGTTGAAAAATTAGCATGCTTCAGCGATTCTTATATTATTTATCATATAAACAGTTTATTCCTATTGACTTTCTGGCTGCACATTTGATGCTTAATTAGCGAGCACAAATATTTTGAGCATTTTTTGTTTTATTATTGATATAACTTAAAATTGCATAAATAAAGTTGATTAATTTTTGTATAAAAGAAAATCGGACATCAATCGGAGCAACCGAACTCATGCTAAATATATACAAATATTAAATATTATAATTAGATAAATAAAAATATGCCTGCAAATTGTGCAAATTGGCTCCAAATTTCAGACAAGTGTAATAAGAAAAACCTTGGCTTATGGAAAGACATAACCTTCAGTTCTAAAAATAAAACCATAAGTATACTTAATATTAAGACATGAAGTAATACCGAGAACATATGCAATAATAACAAATATTGTGATATCTATTGTCCAGGCTTCAATTAGACCCATTTACGTACCAGTTCAGACCACCTACATTGCTCTTATCGTCCATCCATGGCATATAAATCTCTTCTAAACATCGTTTAGAGCTACATTAAACTAAAAAATCATGACCGCATGAAATTGTATACACAATGTATTGGAATTCACAGTGCCTGTGGGAAATTCAAATCCCCGACAATTAGGGCAGTTTAATGCCAAATAACTACCCCATAATCGCTGCGGACTAACAGATCAATCAAGATGCAAAAATCTTCGTCTAATTTAACAGAAATTTAGAGGCACTTCTCTGATATTATGGAATACACTGGACAGCTGGCAACTATGCGCTGTGCTCTGCCTCTCTCAGCGCCATTAGGGCACGCAAATTTTTCCAAGTATTTGCCAGACCCCGTGTTATTTTTTTTTTTTTGGGTTATCGAGTCGAGGCCGAAATTGAGGACGAGTGCGATGCTGAAACTGTGTGAGTGTCTTTGTGTGTGTGTGTGGGTCTGAAATTTGAGTCGATTTTTCCGGCATGCTGTTCGGGCCAAGACTACGAAACAGACTCAGACTACTGAATTCAGACTGGAACTGAGATTGAGACTCTCTAAACGGTTGCTTGGTTGGATTTTAATTGCAGTCGCTGAGCAAAAAAAAAGGTTGTGTTGCTTTTGTTGTTGTTGGGCATTTGCAATTAGATCCACAAGTAAAACGAAGCCGCAGACGAAGGATCGCTAGATGCGTACCCAGCGATACGATACGATAGCGATACGGATCGCTGCTACTGCTGCTTCTTCTGCTGCTTACAGTTTAAGTACAACTGTAATTACGTCGCTCGTGAGAAAACCTGCCCCTCTCTTCCCACAGTCGCTGTGTGGAGGGCCAGTCCCTGCTCAGCTTCTCTGCCTGCGCACCAAGAAAAAAATAGTTGTCGCAATTTGAATAATAATGCAAGCGAAATTCATTTGGCGGATGTTCGGTTTTAAATATTTTGTAAATTTTGTGGGCGTCCCCATGTCAAAACTTGTAATAAAATCATTAGAAAATGGCGCGACTTAAGGCTGCATACAATTTAATAAAATACATACATATATGTATGTATGTAAACATCTGTCAGAGTTAAACCCGAAGCTGTGCAGTGAAGCATTTTGAAAGTTCGACGCATTTTGTAGACACTCCCTCGATGGCAGGAACAGCCCATCCACAATGTCGCTTATGTTGTTTGTCGCGCTTGTTGTTTGTTGCTGCTCATTCCAGTTGGTCGCTGATGGTGATGAGTTTTTAATGGCCGGCGCTGAGCCAATCTGAGTTATTGTTTTGTTCTTTTTTCGAACACGTTTTTTGCTCACTCCGTCGTGGCGCATCTAAGAAACTGGTTGTGATCTTTGTCTTGGAAAAGTGGAGCTAATTTCCGTCTATCCGTATTTGCAGATGGTAAATTTGAAACGAATTAAGCAAGTAACAAGTTGACAAACAATAAGGGCGATTGGATAAAGTTGGTCAATTTATAACTAAGCAATCTTTATTGAGAAAAAAAATAATCTAAATTGTTTCTCAGTTTAAATGTTTTATAAAATATATTTGTATAATTCATTTATGACAAAACAAAAACTTACTGACTGAGCTCAATGTAATTAAATTTTGTTTACACACTTAAATCAATATACATTGCTGGGATCCAATATAAAAATATATTAACGGGCTCCAACTAATGCAAATATTTTCCTTTTCGATTTTCGCATGCCTCATTATAATAAAAAGGGGATATTGTTCTTAATTGTTTTCTGTATATTAAGCTAAATATTTATTGTTGGGATCTAAGAACTTTTTTCTTTTTAAAGATAAATCAAAATATACTAAAGTGAAGGAAAATAAAAATGTACATAAAAATAACTTAATAAACTTTTAAAGATTTATATTGAAATAGCTTATTCTCATCCCGAGATTTATATGATTGCAGTGAATAAAATAGTTTATGATCAAATCAACTACGTGAACTTTTTCTTAATTTCAAAATATCATAAATCTTGAACCTTTGGCTATACTTCAAAGTTGACAGGTTATTGAAGACAAAATAAATATAATACCGATACGCATGCCACAATTTCATTAGTATATCTGCAATTCCATCGATGAGTCTGTTCACTAATCAACGATCCGCCATTCACTTTGCAGAAGTGTGCGTCTCAATAGAAAGAAGCCAAGAAACAAGCGTGTCGAATAGAGATACACAAAAAGAGACAATGGATACCAGAGTGTGATTGTGTTGGATTGGATCCGTTTGGGGCATATTGAACTGTCAAATGTGCCATGCTCTGCAGATTAGACCATTTCATATGCAAATAGCCACTCGGTTCGCTTCGACTGTGGATGAAATATTATCTTGTTTTTATTTCGGGTTATTTGTTAAATAAATACTACTGTCTTCTACCACATCGTAATTTACAGCGCTTACAGTTAAGACTTTCGTATCATATATTATATATTGTTCACGGTCCTCACAGCGTGAGTAGTACTTTATCAGGCATTTCGCATAACTTATGACCAAATAATGCAAAAATATAAATTATTCAAATAAAAAACTAAAAATTAATAAATCAAATGTGAATCGATTAAAATTATACATATAACAGTTATGACTTCATTTAGTAAGCCCACTACTAATTCAAGTCCTCAAAAAAAAATTCTAATAAATAAACACCAGAAATTTGAAATTTGTGCAAATTTTTTGTTTTAAATTTCTTGACAATTAAGCAGTCCCATAATCTGAAGCACGCACCAAAAAACCAAATACAAAAGTTGATTGTGATTGGCTTATAATTTATGAACCGTGGACACAAATAAATTCGAGCTGCTGTCTACTAGATCTTAGAGAGTTTTGTGGGCATTATTAAAATTATGAAAGAACAGTGGAACAAGTTTATTGAAACATAATGATGTATCTCAGTTTATAAACTAAACAAACTTCGCAAAGAATATAAAAATAGTAATAGAAATTTAATTTAATTTAAAAAAAAAAACAAAAAATTTATATTTATTTATTTATCAATCAATCTTACAAGCCTAGTAATTAAACAATGCAAAATTATTTATTAAAGCAAGAAAAGCATTACTCTTAAGATATTTTAGCCTAAGTCTTAATAACTATAACTAAATATAAGTTAACACAATATTGAAGTGACTTAAAAGTTAGATTGCAAATTAGCTAAGCATCATGAATGAATAGTAATGCATTAACAAACATATTTACCATTTTTACATACGATAATTTCGATTTGGGCCCACTGTAAGCAGTGAAAGAAACTGGAACGATTTCTTTATAGATGCTCGCACGCACATTCTGCTGTTACAAAGAACTGGCTGACCGCGTGTCATTTTCGCTGCTCGCTGCGATACTCATCTCTCCCCTATGCCCCCTCCACAATTACGGTGAATATATTATAAGAAATCCAACGTTGTCGCCACAGTCATCGTCTTTTACTCTATCTTCTTCTTGCCCTCCATCTCTCTTTCTCACTCTCTCTCTCTTTTTTGGTGAGCCATTGAAATGCTATTACAAGTAACAGAAAAATGTGAACAATGAACGTGCCGGCCGGCCAAGGCGAACAAACAATGTGCAGAGTGCACCCTGCAAATCTCCCTCTCCCCTCTCCCTTATCACTCCACACTCCTACACCCAACAGTCACAGTCACCACTCCCCAACACCCTCGCCAAGTAGCCAACATCACGTAGATGTTATTAATATGGCTGCCAATTTGTCGTTGTCGCCCATGTCCACATACATCTTCTACCGTTGGGATGAACGACGGGGGAAGTGTGCGGTGCGCAGACTTTGAAATAAAATGTCTCAAAAATACAAAAAGGAAAAGAAGAAAGAAACGCAAGAGCAGCTGAAATTGTCGCACTTGCAGCCGCCATTTGCCATTTCATTCAATTAAGCTTTCAAGACAAATAATACAAATAGAGGTTATATGTGATATATACATATGTACAAGTATATATGTATGTGTTTACTATCATTTCGTGTAGGAGACAGTTTCAATTTGCTGCTGCAGCATTTGAATTGCTCTGAATAGGAAATGCATCATCAGCATTTGCATTGAGTTGCGAGCAACTTGAAATTACTTGAGCTCTGACAGCAGCGTAAATTATCAAAAAATGGACATTGGCAATTGACACCACCAATAATCCCCAAGCAGTCAGGCACTAAAGCCAAAAGTTCGACAGGCAAATTTTTGCTGAGCTCCGCAATTGTTTTGTTTGGTTTTTGCAAGCCAGTTGTGGTTAGGGGGGTTTCTGGGTGGAGAAGAGCATGAGGATGAGGGTGACGGCGCCACTATTATGTTGCCATTTCATTTGTGTATCTTATGTGCTGTGGAGCTTAATTTTTGGTCAACGTCATCTAATTGCCACAGTTAAATGCGCTAATTTTCTGCTCGACTAAAGCAATTTATACTGACACAGAACTGATTACTTTGCCTCCGATGACTTCCACAAAGTAATTTGATTGCTCAAACCTTAATCGATGCATGGAGAGTTGCCTACATTTGATAAATATATCAAAATAATACTTTTAACACCAATTTTTGAGCAAAATGGTTATTAAAATTGCTATACAAAATCAACCAGAAATTCTAAAATCGACGGGAAACTAGTGAAATATTGAGACTTTTTTTCTTAAATTTGAAATTAGAAAAGTCACTTACCTCAGTTGAAATAAATTATATCTATTTGTTAACTTTTTGAAATTTTTAGAATAATGAGCTCTGGAATATACTAAAAATAAACCATGGTTTTCTTAGCAGACCTTGCGTCTAAGAATTTTACTTTCTAATTATTATATATATATATATATAATAAGGTGGATTTACTCTGATTATTATATATGCTTGAGCAGGTATATAGATATATATATGCATTTCTTTTACAATAACTAAATATAATAAAAAATAAAAAAAAATTATAGACAATGAACTTAAATATATTAATCAAAGCAGACAATCTAACTTATATCTCTGTGTATGTCTTTGAAAATATTTTCTCTAGAAAGAGATTTATTTTTATTAAAACGAGTTAAAAGTAGCTAAGGAAGTTAAATACTTCATTAATACTTTTTACATTTATTTAATGTTATTTATCTATCTCTCTTTCAGAACCCCCAATATAATAATCTCTTTCTATATATGTCCATATCCTAAAAAGTTATTTTTAATTTCTGTTTACAAAAAGAACATGAGTTGCAATGCACCCCAATAAAAAGAGAAAATTAAAAAAATCCGACTCATTATTCTTAATAGACAATAGGAAACTTCTATCGATGTCAACTTGATGGCGAACAAGTCTACAAAGTTGGTTAATTAAATTCGTACTTATTCCAGCTCATTCCCAAATTTTTCGAAATGCTCATTGTAAACTCAGTGAATGGTCTGTCATGCCACTCAGAGTGAGTCTCATGAGTATCAACCACTAAGTAGTTGTCGCAACTTGCATGGTCAAAGCCAAGTGCGTGGAGCATACTTCACTTGTTGTCTAATTGCAACAACTTAAACTCCAAATAAGCACTTAATTTAGAAGGCAAAGTGGCGTTCTTGTAATCACAAGGAAGAGACGGCAGAAAATGAAAAAATCTAAATGCTCATGAGAATTGCCAGCTGGATGGGAGCGGTAGCCAGTAGAGGTCCAAGGCGAGACAGGGGACTCATTGCCAAAGACTTACAACCAAAGCAGATCCACAGCCCACGACTAGACCCGACCAGGCCAGACCATCTCAGCGACGACAGACAAACAATAAGCGACAGTTGTACTGATTACTTGAGCACAACAACAGCAACAACAACACTACACAACACCCACCCGCCCCACCGACACCAGACCCTAACCCCAATCTCCGACTCTGCCTAACAACTGGCACTGACATTCAAGCCACGTTTGGTTACATTTCAGACAGGTTGACTGTGCCGAGGGGAGCTGGAGGAGGACGGAGGATTGCTAGCTGGCGATGACAGCCCCATAAGGTGCATGTGCCTTGAGAGTGCAACGTTAGATGGGACGCAAGAACTTAAGTAACATAACTCATGTGCAGCAAGAAAGAACAGTTAGCTGCAGCCAGATGATTATTAAATACCCTTGCAGAAATGTGCCAAAAGTGGCATATAGAATCTAATAAAGTTAAATTTAAGTTCTGTCATAAATAAAATAGTCCGAAAAACCTGATATAATTTTCTAATCATAAAAGAATTCCAAATGAGATTGTTAATTTAAATATAAAATAATGTTTAAGCTTAATTTACACATTAAATTTTCTAAAATAATAGTAACAACTAAATTGGTATTTTTTAGATGATAAATATCTTTGGGTATTTAAATGGAAAATGGTCCACTTATTTATTTAACGTAGAAACGTAAAATCCTTTCTTTATTAAAATTAAAATTTAAGTTATACTCAAATTTTTAGAAAATTCAAAGTGAATAATTAAATTAAAATTAAAAAAATTATTTAAATGAATCTAAAAATTAATAAATTCAATATATTCCAGAGTAACACATTATATTGGCGTCAAATATTTATTCACATTAATGAACTTATATTTGAATTTAAATTATAAAATTTGAACGTACGTAATAAAAGTAATTTTTTTTATTGCAAAAGACCTTCTGTTAGAGCAATAAGTGTTAAGTTAAAGCACAAAAAAATTAAAAGGTTGCTAAATGTAAAGTGAATTAAATTCAACTTTTTTATAATATATGCAAATAACGCATGTAAATCACCAATACATATTAAAAGACAGAAGCAATAAAAGTCTATCTAATGTTAAAGTTTACTACTCAAAATTTTAAAGCATCTGCCTGAAATTCATTAGAAAATTTATTCAGTTTCTATTCGTCATGTAAGTAAACCAAATTCACACATAATTATTAAACTTTATGGCTCTACCCGATGTCGACTTAAATACTTAACACATAACATTATATAATTCAAATACCCACTGCAAAAGTATAAAAATGCGAATGCGTTGAGTGAGTGTGAGTATGAGTGTGAGTGTGAGTATGAATGTGTCTAGTGATGCCCTTGCCAGAAGCTGCAACGTTCGTTGCACTTCGTTGGCACACAGTTTGAGAGTCACTGCTTATATACATATATATTTTACTTGGGCTACAAGTGCTTAGCTTACTTATGATCCTTGGCCCACTCGATGACGACTTCTCTCGTTCGTTGTTGTAGGTATGAGGTGGAAGTTGGTGGGGTTGGGATTGGGGTTGGAGCTACCTAAGCCAAAGTGCACTTTGTCGACCAGGAGCGGGGCCAACTTGGCTGACATATCTTGCAGTTTGTTTGTTTGCTTGTTTGTAGATTGCTTTTAAATTACTTGAACTTGCTGCATGCAAAAGACGTTGGCAAGGGATTCTTTTAATGCTTATTTTTTTGCATTTCTTTTTGTTGATTGATTTTGTTGGAAGCATTTGCCTTATGCGCTGGTATTGTTTTGCTTTTGGTTAAATTGCTTGGAAAGTGCGCTAAGTAGATTTGACTTGGGGAGGCTTGAAATTATGCATTATATGCAAATTATGAGGAAAAGGCAGTTAAATAAATGAAATGTGAAAAGGTAGCCTTATTCTTGTTAGATTCTTATTACAACTATGTAATAATACTCTTGGTCTACTGTATATCTTAAAAGGCTTAAATCAAAACACTTGCAAATTTCTTATGTAAAGAATCATTCAGCCAAAAACATAAGCTAAAATATGCAGTAATACGAAGGTAGGGAATCCAAGACGGTCAACTTCTGTACTCCTGCCTTAATTTAAAGCATAAAAGCGATGCTCATAAAAATATTTAATTACCATCATATATGTAGGCATATGTATGTATTCATGACTGTATGTATGTGTGAAATGCAGGGGTCAATTCCAATCACTAAATCAGAGCTAATCCCAGTGAGCAGCATTTGGAAATGGAATCTGCTGTTCGACCATAAATCAATGCTGGCATAAAATTTCACACCTTGCCAGTTTTTATGATTGCACGCTTAATTTACTGTCTTGATATGAAAAAATAGGTAGGTGAGTGAGCGAGAGAGTAAAACAACATTAAATTCGTTGTGCTCACTGTAATGTCATAAAAATAAATTCAATCATAAAAATTAAAAGTCAAATCCTTTTGTGTGGCAAACAGCTGCCGTCAGGTTTTTCATCAACGTCAAACGACAGGGTTGCAAAACTGTTAAAATTAGCCAAATATTCAACATTTTTATGCAACTTTCGAGGCCAGACAAGACGACGAGAAAACTTGCTCCAATGTGACAGTCTGAAGGCGGAAGGCCAACTTTGGCCCATAAGCAGAAAAGTACTGATAGATTGATATGAATAGCCTGCAGAGAATGGTAAAACTTTGAAGACCGGTTTCATATATGTTTAAAGGCACAAGAAGTGAAAAGTCGATTGAAATCATTAGCTGCCATAAATTACGCCCACCCCAAAACGGCGACACTTCTTGCGAAATTTGGCTGCTATTTTGTGTGTGTGAAAATGAATTGCATTTCTGTTTGCAGTGCAAAAATCTATAGAAATGTCAGAGAAGAGCCAATTTTCTACAATGGTTTTTTGTTGCCCTTAAATATTTCATTTCATTTTCACAAGTACCGCACACACACACACACAGACAGTATTGTTGAAATTTGCTAACTGTTCATCGGGAGAGAGGGAGAGAGAGAGAGATTTAGAGCAGTCACTTGTAGCTTGTAGCTGACAATAAGCACCACAACAACAACAAGAACAACAATAATAACAATAACGGGAGCAATATAATCAACAATAGCGGAAAGAACTGCCATGATATAAGTACTATTCACATACACACACACATATCTATACTCGTAGACATATCTCTGAAAATCGCAACCAACAGGTATTTATTGTATTTGCTCAAGCTGAATATATCCTGCGGCTTGGCTTGACGCATTGTCAATGGGAACCGAGGTGAGCTGGGTTGCCAAGATGAGCATGTCATCCTATCGCTATCTGTGTGCATGCATGTGTGTAGCTATACTACCAGCCCCTTTTTTTGGCAGTTGTGGGAAAATAGTGCATAGTCGTAAATTCCGATTTCCAACTGTGTGGGAGTCGAAGCCTAATAAACATAATATAATGATCACTTTCCATTAAAATCTTTGTGTGATTGCCTGGAAGAGCCGAAAATAGCTAACAATGCGTTTCCAGATAATCTGCATAAGGATTTCATTTCTTTAAATTAATAATTATACTTAATATATAAATACTTTATACAATATACAACTACTTTATATATAAATTATATATTTAGTGGCATTAATCCATTGCAATAATTGCACAAGTTTAAAAAAAATTACAAAAAATAAATTTGCAAAAATTTGGTTTTTTTTTAAACTAGCAATCATTGTTTGTTTAATACTTTACTTTTTTATTTGCTTAGTTATTTAACCTTTGTTTGAGGCGTATTCATTATTTTGCTAGTCAAAAATAACTTAAGTATAATTAGGTTCAAAATAAAATTGAACGAATAGGTTTGCAAAGTTGTAAATTAAAATAAAACTAAAATCGATTTATTGTTAAAAATAATAATATTTACTTAAATTTGAATCTAACCAAATAAAATTCGTAGACAACAATCAAATCAAAGACATTCCTCTCTCACTCATTCAACTGTTGCATATGATGTGATTTAATTGATAAATTCGAATTAAACGAAATGTCATAGAACATTCCACCATTCTTATAACTCTCATATAAGCCATAAAGTCAATGACAATAGTCGTCAAAATCATTTAAAAGAGTTTACAATTCTACAAAAAAAATGTGCTAAAAATCGCCTGCAGAAAACTGCCAAAAAGCCAACAACACTATTCAATTTCAACAAATAGATTTACGTTGCGCAATGGAAACAATGAAAAGTATTCCCAGCATTGCAATAAAGTGACAAGTATTCATATATATCTGGCTCTCTCTCTCTCTCTCTCTCTGCATCAAAATGCATCACGAAATGCATCTGCCAGCCTGCAGAAATATGTGTTGCACACCTGAAAAAGGCAGCAGCACTAACCGTGACGATGATCGATGATATTGTGTCTTCAGGCATGGTATATATATACATATATATATATATATATATATTCAAGTGTCAGATAGATCTTAGACAGACTAATGGACTTAATCGATTTTCACTCGGCCCTCGCCAGACTTTACGGCGCAGTTGTGACAACTTCTCCACCTTAAATAAACTGTACACATACGTCGTATTTTGAAGAAACTCGTTGCTACTGCGCAGTAGCTGCGCAAAAAATGAAAACTGTGCGTTTATAAAATATATCAACCCCTATCGTAGATTTCTTTTAAGGGGCCACCTGGCAAGACATGTCGTAACTTGTTCTCCGGTGTACTCAACAATGAGAGCACTGTTGCCAACTGTGCTTCTTCTTGCCTGCAAATGTGTAGCTGGCTGTTTGCCAATTACCAAGAAACATGAAATTTGTTTAGAGCTTACATTTAGCTGCAGCGCTACCAATTCAATTTATCAATTTTGCGGCAGTTACTCAAAGTGCGCATTGAAACGCAAAAAATGAAAGATTTATCCCTTCGGCTTGTTATGGCTTCCTTTCCCTCTCTCTTTGTGTGTGTGTGTGTGTGTGTGTGTATATCTGACAGATTTTACGGCTACACCTTTGCGTATTTAGTCAGCAAATTGATCCTCCTACATGATCCAAAAGCAGGTAGGCAGCTGTCCCATTTCATCTCTCTCACTCGCTCACTCACTCATTCCGTCAGTCACTCATTCGCTCAGCGCGCAGTTTAATCCTCACAAATCGCCTACAAAGCTGATTGCGCACCTGGCCTCGGTGCTGCGACCCAAATCGAGGGTTGGTGCTGGATCCTGATTTGCAGTAGCTCTGTCGTGTTTTGTTCTCATTTTCTGAAATTCTGATTTCGTCTATTTTTTTGTTATTTATTTATTTTTCCCATCAGCCCAGTTTCTGTTGCCAGTCGGCTCAGATGTAGTGCAGCATTTCCTGAAGGCTAACAGCCGAATTAATGCGAACATAGGCAGAGGACGTGTTTATATGATGGCTGTCATTGGTCGGCAGAGCCAAAACCATTTCAGATAAAAACGGCTTAAAATATTTTTTTGAATTATTACTTTAGTGTCTAAATGTCAAAAATGGTTATGGTTTAAAATTACAGATTTATATGCCTCAGATTGGCGAAAAGTAAAAAATGTTGTTAACTTTGAATTCATTTTAATATTTATTAAATACCATTTGCTTATTACATTTTCACCAAACCTGTAATTAATTAAAATGTAGAATGATTTATTATTTTCTGGTTAATTAAAAATATGATTTTTACGACTTTCAATCTTGATTTTGTAGAAAATTTATTATTTATCTAAAATTACATTTTGTAAGATTAAAAATTTAATGAATGATTTGCATTAAATGTAATAGAGATTATTGGGCTAAAATAATGATAAATCAAATATCTGTGACTACAATTTCATTTAGTTATAGTTATTTAAATCTCATTTTTATTAGAAATCAAGCATCTGCTAGGCACCTAGGAAACCTAAAAGTACCCCACGCACTTCACAAAATGTCAACATAGCTCATGTTAATCAATAATAATAAACACAGGCAACCCACCCCTTTTTGGCATGCGGCAGATACTGGGGTCCATTCCGCAATCTGCGCAGCTGCCACATTGAATACCGCTGCCCAAGAGCAAACCTGGCAACCCTAGTTGAAGCACCTTTCAAGAGCCGTGTGCCACATACGCCATATAAATAGCATGTGAGTCTTGTATGAAAACTCTCCTAAAGTAACATGAAAGGAGATCTTCCATTCAACTTGAATATCTCCATCGTCGTCACCTTTTGATAACCCTGGCCAACAATGGACACGATCGCATTGTCTCCACATCTTTCGCGATTAGTGCTATTGTCTCGATCTTGTGTGGATCGAGTGATTCTGGTTTGCTGAATGATGCAGCGGCATTAGAACCCAACCAACACGTGTTGCAATTCATTCAAGCTTCTGATTATTATTATCAATATTATTTATAGAAAAATGTCAGAGCATTCTCGTTGATTTATTGCATTCGATTGGGTCAAGGATAACAGCTGCCGTTTGGGTTTCTTTTTATTTAAGTGGGGGATTCCAAAATGTAAAATAAGGATATTCTAACAATGCAGAGCAAACAGTAGTAAATATAGAAGCAGTAAACATAGATAAGGAAATAGTAATAATATTTATAGCTATCTTTACTGTTAAAATGGAGAGCATTGTAATAGTTTGGTTATTGTTTATGTTGAAATTTTAAGTGAATCATATATCATTTCTAAAATCAAATTTATCGCTTAGAAAGCGAATTGTTCAAAAGAAAAAGAATAATGCTTTTAGAAACTCGGTTAGCAAAAAATTAAGATTTTTCCCCAAAGTAAATTTTAGTAATGCAAGTAAGTAAAATCTAATTGTGAAACTACGCCAAAACAGTAAAATTTGAAGAAACAATCTAAAAAAGTGGTGTAATATAAAAATAATAAATGAAATAAATAAATAAAATAAATTTGCTTAAAAAATATTTATATATGTTTTCAGTTCCAAAAAGTAGATTCTAATAAAAAATACATAATATACATAATATATATATATAAATTTCTTTTTCTATGTAAAAAAAATATAATGTATTTCCTAGTCTAAAAGGTAAATTCTCACATAATATATATGTAGTATAATATATATGTAGTGTACAGTCTAACTTAACTCGTCCTTATATATATTCTCAAAATATAATATGATTATATTTAAGGAAATCTAAAAAATAAAACAAAATATGTTTAAAAGCAACTAACATTTTAATGTAAAAGCCAAAGTACATTCAAATGCCATTCGGTTTAGAAAATTAATTCAATTTACAATGTCTGCCATGATGTGGCAACAAACTGACTGCGTTTAACACTAACTGACTTTGAAATTAATTTAAAGAAAACATCAAACGAGCACAAAAATATATATATGTATGTAACGTGTATATGTTTATATAAATATATATATATATATATTTATTTATACATATATATTCTCAACTCGACTTACAGTTGTTCATGGCCCATGAACCCAAACGACCTTTGTTCTAGCTGCAAGTGCGACTCAGTCTATGCGACATTCCGAAAAAACTCATCCTATGCCATGTTGCTATCATTCCTACCCGCCACCACTCCGCGTGTACTAAGTACTAAGTCCACTTCAGATCTGACCAACGAGTGCAGCCAGGCAAGAAACTAACAACGAGCCAACAACATAAAATAAACTCACATGTTTAGTTAACTTACCCCATGTGCAAATTAAAACCGAAGCATAACCGAAAAACAACTAAAAGACTCCAATCCCAAACCCCATCATTCTTTAAGCTACTGTGGAGCTGTGCCCTGTGGCCATGAGTGGACTTTGGTCTAATCCACGCTCCTTCCAGCACTGCCGAAGCATTATGCAGTGGATTTTTTAATTTCTCGACTACCTTTAAAGATTGAACCCAACCAGTTTCAACATCAGCACATTACATACTTTTAGGCGCATGCAAATGTCACATTGCTATGCACACACACACACACACACACACACACACACACACACACAGAAACACTACTCTACACATGTGCAGAGCTTAAATGGTTTTTTTTATTGTTTTTGTTGTTGTCGGCTTTGGCATGTTTGCAATTCAAATTGCATGATGATTTTAACAGGATGCCGGCGTGTCCAGTGCACTTTAGCTTTAGTTTACTTGGCCCAACCTGCACGCCAAACAGGAAAAAGCATGCACGAACTACAACAACTACAACAACAACAAGGAATTATACTAAACACAGCAACAACTGCAACAGGCACCGGCCCAAGCACAAAAACAAGTCGCATAGAAGTCAATGACTAAAGGGGACTCCCAACAATCAGTAGCTGCTACATCTACAGACACAAACAGAATGTATCCTTTTTTACCTTTCAACTTCCTCTATTTGCATAACTAACTCTCTGTCTCTGTCTCTGTCTCTCTCTCTCTCTCTTCCACTCCCTCTCTCATAGCAGTCAGAAGCCGAAATTAAACTCAGAGTCTTTGGCACTTTGACTGTTACAGTTATAAATGCACTCATATGCCTTATTAATATTTATGCTCTGTAATATGCAAATACAAAGCGTATATATATATTGGTAGGAGTAAAAATAAAAGATACCGAAAACATTCATGTGTTAAAGCGAAATCTCTTATAAAAAATGTAATATATTTATATTAATTGAAGTTTTTAAGACTTTTCAGCACTTAATTAAAAAGTACAAAATATGCATTTAGTTCTGTGTTCTATAAAATTCTTAGAGCAACACACATATTTAAAATAGAATTTTAAACTCACAGCTGTTATACATAGATAACTTTTACACCAGTTGTCATATATTAATTCATTTATTTTATTTAAATCCAAAAAAATTAAATAATAGATACAAATATAATGAATTTTTAATTTTTTAAATTTTAAATTGTAGGTTTATTTTTTTTTGTATTTATGGACAAACACAATATATGGATGACTACATTGGATTAATATTTATGTAGCTTATTCAAATAATAGTTCAGGCAAATCAGAAATTTATTGTAAGCTGTTTTAGTTTAATTTTTATTATTTATATATACCGCTCAAAGTATTGTCATTAATAACTATATTTTACTAAGCTCATCGAAATGTATAACCACTATATCAATATTATAAGTATTCATAGCAGCAGTGCTTTCAGGATATATAAAAGTCTTGCATTCTTTTATGTTGTACAATCAATATTAGGAAAATAGTATTGATTTAGCTTTGGCTTGCGTGTTATCGGTCGCTTTTAATCATCAGATAGTTAGTTCATTTGGTTCGCTCGAATCCAGTTGGGTAGGTATCTGCAGAAGTCAGACACGCATTTTGTGGAACATGTAGCATGTGGCATGTGGCATGTATCTTTAAATCGTAAAATGTGAAATTGCGTGCAAGAGTAAAATTATGCTGCTAATTTCGTTACAGTTCACGCATAATTCGTTTAACCATCTAATGGATTCCTAAGTAGTTTAGTTTACGAGCATATAGCGAACTTATGGTTGTGCACATTTGTATGATTAATGCAAGAGATGGTGCCTTTGGCTGATGCTACCTTCACGGCTAAAAATGTTACACTGAAACTTACGCATGGCAGGTATTTTGTTTTTAAGCAAGGAGATGCTTTCTGGGATATTTATCGTTCTGGTTCAAGGCCGCAGCTTCAGCCATTCCAAAACACTTAAAAATTGGTTTTATTTAAAGGTATATTTGAGTAACATATGCGATCATCTTAATTAATTATAATAATTAATTATAAAGTTAAGCAAAAAGTACATACTTGCGATATTTAAATGAATTACAGAAACTATTTGGAAAAGAAATAAGGAACATTTATATATATAGATATATAAAATAACATGAGAAAAATAATAAATAATAATAATAATTTTGAAATTAGGAAATTATTTTAAATCAAAATTTTAATCGAAATATAATTAAAAGTATCAATTATAATTTTTTTTTTCTTAATTTTCCTATATATATAATTTAATTATCTTAATAATAATCTCTATAATGGATGTAAAAAATAACATTACAAAATTGCTGTACGAAAAGGTAAAAAAGTTATATAAGATTCACTTAAATCTTCTTATTTTTAAAGCTCTGTGACTAACAATGTACATATGTGTAAATACAAAGAGAGATGCAGAATAAATTTCAAAGTCACTTCTATCAGATGTATTGCTTTTGAACTGCAGCAACTTCAGATAGTGGGGCTTAAATAAAAGCGACTCGGCTGACCATACAGAGGGTGGACGCAACTGAAAAGTCTTGTATTTTCAGTTTTTTTTTTCCTGCATGCTGATTGAATAAATCAACGCTTGGAAGTTCTAACTAACTTAACGGCTTTCATTTGCCCCAAGCAAACAGTGTTGACTATTATGTACAAAACAGTAGCCGAAAAAGTGAGCGCTCTACACAAAATATACAAGCGATAAGAGTGCGAGGGTGCGAGGTAGAGACCAATGGGGCTGGACATGGCCAAATGCAAATGCGAGTTTATAGTGAAAATTCAATGAAGCTTAGCAAACGTCTGCGTAGTCTAAACGACTAAACTTTCGCCACTAATTGGGCGTGTGACTTGCCAGGCAGTTCGTGGGACAGTGAGGGTGAGTGGGTGTGTGTGTGTGTGTGTCAGTGGCTCTGTCTGGATGTGTGCTATGTGCATCAATGAACCGTAAAGCTATTTCGTCATTTAACGTTAAAAGCAACGAGCGCACAAAGGCGGCCCGACAAAAACGCGACATAAGTGAAAAAACTAATTTGCGCTGCTTCAAAAGCAAACACAGGCAAAGGTGGCCTCAGAATGTGAGTGGAAGAGTGGTGGGTGGGTAGGTGGGCGGGGTGGCTATATGCTGGCTAAAGAAAAATATACACGTATTTTGGCCAGAGCAAAAAGAAAATTGGGTAGCGCTGAAAGCTAACCGAAAAGTTTTTCATTTATGCAGTGGAGGCAGCGTCGTATAGCATGGCGTGGCACCTACAGACAGTAGGGGCAGCTGCCAATATACATGTGTGGTACGTTGAGGTACAGTTCCAACTTCTCCACGTGCTGCTGCGTGTGTGTTTGCTTTCCTGGCATGTCAATATTGCATAAGAGGCGCCACAGGCGGTGCACACTGGTAAACTCGACTGTAGTTAACGCGCAGCTATAGTTTTGTCGAGGGAGGGGTAGAGTTACGGAAAGGGTGAAGGGTGAAGGGTGTGCGTGTGTGTATGTGTGTGCCTGGCCTGAACCGATGTCAATCAAAAATTCCCATAACCAATGCAGCGCTTTCTCGTATATTTGTGTTTTTTTGTGTGTGGGTGTTTGCTTTATGAAAGCTTTTGGCACATGTGGCGCATAAAAAACGAGACGAGAGCAAGACGGGTTGCTCATGTGTGCGTGTGTGTGTGTGTGTGTATGTGTTTGTGAGTATGTGTACCTTCCAGTTGTGTTGAATGGCCAAGAAACATGAGCTGAAAAGGATTTCGTTCTGCGTCTTTCACTAGCCTCTCCCTCACGAGGACACTCATTCACTCCACAGCTAAGGGCAATCCGGCAGCCATCAACCAACCAAACGCAACGCCTTTGCAATATTAAATTGCCAAAAAAAACAAAAACAATTCTCTATTCGAGAGAGTTTGACTAAGCAATACCCTGATTCCAAATCTTTAGCTATCAAAAATGATGTACGTAATTTGCGAGCAACCATTTTGGCAACCATTTAATTTAACCGTTGCCAATTACAAACGATTCGAAAACCCGTGTTGTGCGAATCAAGAATATATATATAGACATATATAGACAAGTTTCCTTCTGCCTATTATATGCACTTTTGCACAAGTCCATCATACACTTTACTACAATTTTCAATTTTGCGCGGTATAAAAATATAACTAAAAAAAATCAATTAGGAACATGTCAAAAGGCAGGAAAAGCTGTTTTTGAAAATTGGTGTCAACAACAAAATTTAATTTCAAGTTTTTCTCCTTTTTATACTGCTACTTCTCATGACGCGCTCGACTCGACGGACAATGCTCGGAAAATGAAGTTGATGTGTAGAACGGCTATGGCAAAAGTGAGTGGATACTTTGAAATATTAATTGGTAAATTCTATGGTGTAAAGAGACTATAGCTAGTATCTATTAAGGAAATAAAAAAAAAATTAATAAAAAATATTTTTTTTTTTTCAGTTAATTTTTTTATTTATCAAACTATTTTACACTAATTATTTTTTGGTCTGATTGGGTTTTTTCCAGGGCTTTCCATAATTCATGCTACAAATACCGTAAGTATCTCCGACGTCGTGAGGTATATATATAATCTTGATTAAAATCAACAGCCGAGTCGATATACCCATGTCCGTCCGTCCGTCTGTATAAACACGCGTATCTTAGAGACTATAAGAACTAAAGACTAGATTTGTATTATAGGTTTTCGTATTCGGCGCACGTCTAGTTTGCTTTGTTTGATCGATAACTGCCTCCGTTTTTCGATTACCGATACATTTCGATATTCGAATTTAATAACACAATTTGAAGGGCAGAATATTCTTATAAATACATAATACACATGTCATATATAATTAATCAACTATCCAAATTTCATGAAGATTGGAAAAGAAACACCCGAGGTATAGTCCAAAATATATTCTGAAATTGATCTCATTTTTATCAGCAGCCATAAATGCATAAATATGCAAACACATGTTCAAGAGAAATGTTGCATGACATTCGACGTCGAGCGCCAATTTGTTATTGGGTGTGTTCTCCAGAACATCGTTAGTTAAGAATGTTTTTATATGTTTTTATGTATGTATACGCACGTGTATATAGCCAGACAGTTCTGGTAAGTTCGGGCTTGAGAATCCAATTTTTCGCTTTGGCGGTTTTTTTTTGTAACTCTGTAGACACTGGGCCTGGCAAGAGTGCACTTGCAGAAGGGAAATTTACCAGTAAAACGAAAATTTATTTAACAACTGGGTTTAAGGTATATTGTAGAGCTCAATTGACTACAGCCTTCTTACTTTCCTTTTGTGTCTACTGACTTAAGTTGACGTTAAATAAAGAATTAAATATATATTCAAGTCAATATCAATTTAATATCTTAAATACATTATTAATCAATATTATCATTATATCTAGACTGCTTTTTTTTTTACCAATTTCTAACTTGTAAATAATTGTATTATCAAAATAATAAAATTATAATTATTTAATATTATCATTATATAAAATGATCATCATATTTTAAAAATATATGTGATATATTAAATTTTTTATATTTATTTTAATTTGTTTTAATTGAATGTTGTGCATTCATTGAGATTTGATATTTTTCAGAAGAATTTAAGAATTAAATTAATAAGTTTGTTTTGTAGTTTTTTTACCTAAGCACTAACTAGGCTGTTCTTTATGACTGAACATTTAAATTCAATCTGTATCTGTATATATAAAATCTCACAAATCACCACACACATTCATTGAAATTTGCGTGTGTGTACACACACAGAAGGGCATGCATGCATAAACTGCTTAGATGCATTAACATAAACAGGAACTAAAGACCAGTGAAGCGTAAGGCTCAGTGGATAGTTACTATTATCATTACTATTAGTAATAATAATTATAACAACAATAATAAATGGCAGATATTAAAACATGTGTCTGGTGGACAGACAGCGAGGCAGGTGGGCGCGGCACTAGATGTAAAAATTTAATATTCCTAATGCGCTCACTGATCTGATTGTTAGCTGCAGATACTCGATTGTCTATCGAGAATCAATTTGTGAGTTTGATGAAGATGAAGTGAAAAGTTGAGAGTGGCGTGCATTCTAGCGCAAAGTTCACAGATAAAAGCCATCAGGACTTTAACATGTATTAAGATTCAGAGATACATAGATACAAATTTGTTGCGCTGACAGCCAAATGTCAAATGCTGCCTAGAAAAAAATACATATATATATATATATATATTGTAGTAACAAATGGCAATTTATAAACATGGCAATGATGGACATGTAGCTGTCGCCCGCTCGGTTGGTCATTAATGTCAAAAGTTATTGCGCAGGCGGCGTTGCCGATAATGTTAATGTTAATGCCCATAAGGAGGCGAGGCGTGGCTACGTTGGACGGCTTGGTCTGACCACAAGCATTCAGTCACTTGCGGCTCTTCGCCCAACCACCGCCATCGTCAACATCATCGTCCTCGTCATCGGCATCTTCAATGTTGTTGATGCTGCACACGCGCTCGCCCAAGTTGGCGGCACGTGTCTGGCCACGATGCGCCCGCTGTGTGTCGCCCGAAGTCATCAACATCACCCAACACACGTCACCCAACACCCAAAACCCATCACCATCGCGAACGCCATTAGTTTGCCGGTTCGAGTTCCAGGCATTTGTTGTGAGTTGGAGGTCGTCTTTTACCCCAGGCAGTTGACTACTGTTTAAAGTGGAGGTTTGCCAAGGCTAAAGTGTGAGTGTTGCCCAAGTATTTTCAAATTAATATACATATAAAAAACGAAATTTATTCAGATTCTGCATGCAGTCTGCATTTAATTAGCTCAAAATTATCATTTATCATATGCTTGAGAAAATTTTATAGCGTTTTTGAATTATTCATTTAAACCGATTTCAAAGTTCAACTTAATTAATTAATAAATACTGAATAAAATTATTAACTTTAGTTTCACCATATATCAAATATAATAATATTTGGTTATTGCTAATTTAATCCTTTAATTTATTAAATTTGTTTAATCTAAAGTAAATAATATAAAAACATACATATTTAATTTGTATCTTGTCTAGAAAATTGTATATTCTAATTAAAGAACATAAGTTAGTTATTTAAATTATTAATTAGAAATTGTTTGTAAATTTGTTCCACATCATGAAATAAAAGGATATATTTCAAAACTAAGCAAGTAAAGCTTTGTTTAAATTAAGTTATTTTTATCTCTATCATAAACGTTTGGCAAAATATATGTGTTGATGTCTTTATTTTCCCATAATAACACAAAGTTATTTCCAATACGTTATGAAGTTTATTTCAAAGTATATAGAAAGACTAGAAGCCAAAGCTTAGCATTTTCTTCAACACTTAGATTTGTTTACTTTTGATTTGAGAGTAACTGATAAAAACGATGGCTCAGCTAGATCAGCTAGCTGAAACGCCCTTTATCGAGAGAGGAGAGAGCGCTGCACAAGTAGAGCGCTGTACAATGAGAGAGCAGCTAAAGCTGGCTGCAGCAGCTCAAACAGGACTTAACATATTGTGGAAATGTGGAAATATGCACTCTAGAATTTATCATGCTATCAATTCAGAGTCATGAAAAATATTTTCTCATTTATATTATTAACTGGTTTTGTTTACTTCTTTAATTTTGGCTTTACTGAGTTTGTCTGGGCTTTTTATGCAATCCATGCTACATCATTTTTATTCAGTCTGTTAAATGCCACCCGACATTTGATCTTTTTGTTTAGAAATCCCAAATATTAGATTTTTAATACAATTTTTGTTATTCATTTTAGTCACAAAAATTTGTTTTCGTTTAGAGAAATTTAATTTTTTGTTATATTTATTAATAAATAAAATATATATTAATGCGATATTTTTTAGTAAATAATTACATTTATATTCAATCAAGAATCTGAGTTAAGATGCTTAAAAATAATTAATGCAATGAATGTAATATTTACAGCTTGAGAATATATAAATATATTTACATTTTTTGTACCCTATTTATTCACCTATTACGCTCCAAGACCAGTTTCCACCTCAGAGAAGCTGAACTTCGACATTGGAGGTACACGATTCTTTTGCTTTACGGGCGGCTATGAAAGATGCCCGGGCATTTTGCAGGATACAGTTTTACACTTCCACATTTTGTTGCACCGACTGGTTAGTATAATAAATCGATTAGCTCGGAAAGACGTGAGGCTGGGAGGTGGAGGCGGATGAGATGGTTTTGACTGGGGATTGGGTTCGAGTTTTGGTTGGGATTTGACATATTTAATAATCATAAGGCTTTCAGTTACAGCCTCAGAGCGCCCGCAATGATGACTCTGATGATTATTCTAATACACCACCAAAGCACCCAAGACTCCATCCACCCGGCAACACCCGACTTCTACTCAAAGTACAACAGAGATCCAGCTTCAGGCTCGACCTCCGCTTGCCCCTTTCGCTCACAATGATTGATGGTTTTTATGGCACGCAGTGTTGTAGTTCGTCTTCGTTGTTATTGTTGTTGTTGTGTTTGTTGTTACTGGGCTGTCCGTGTCCATACTTACATACATTTTGCTGCTGCTGCGTAGCTTTTTCCATGTTGTTTTAAATTTTGTTTATGGTCCGTCATCAGCAGCCTCCTCCGCTGCGTAATAAATCTCCCTATGCATACAGTATATATCATATTTTTTCCATTCTTGTTTATAATATGGTGTCATGCGATTTTCAGTGCTCCCTTTTTAAACCGCGCTTGAAATGCTCGTGCCTTTCGTGTTATTAAAAAACAGCCGCATAAGCATAAGCGTCATATTAAAGCATTCCCAGGCATTAAAATCTCACATTAGCTCAGCCTGACAACCAACCAACCATCCATCTATTCATCCAGTCAGCCAGCTACCCATCCATCTCAGCTTTGGCATTTGGTATAAATGGTTGAATAATTTTGTGTATAATTTTAATCATCGCTGGGCATTATTTACATTAGTTTGCTGCTCTCAAATTCACCCCATGATTAGAATTATAAAATGCGAAGCATTTGTGATATCCGTAAAATATTTATAAATGGCGAAGGTTTTTTATGAGATCTTTAAACTTTAAACTTTTGATGCTCTTAAATATTTAAGTAAAAGGTATAAATTAACCGAATAATCAGAGCGTATGCATATAATAAAAAAAATGAAACCTTAAAGAATCATATAGAAAAAATCAGCAATATTTACATATGAAATTACGCAGTTTAATACATGTAGTTTTTCTTTGGCACACCAGAGTAATACCAAATATTTAACCGTTTCCGGCAAACATAATCTCAAAACTCTTGACTTAACCGCCCAATAAACCGGAACAAACAAAACATTTAAAATGCATAAAGAAAATATTGCGTAAGTAGACGATAACAATAACGATAACTCTTAGAGATGAGCGCGTGATCAAGTCTTGGGTGGATTATTTGGTAACACCTTCCTTAAACATATCCATAATAACCAATAAAAAAGAATAAAGTTATTGAGTATCTAAAGTCGTTATAACAACTTTGCATTGTAAATTAGATATGGAATATCTGGAGTAATATTTTATACAACCCAGTATGTTTTCTAAATTAAAACTTTGCATCTTTAACTATTGTTAGGCTATGGTTAATATTTTTGTGTGGCTTATTACATCCAGACTTAAATATATTTTCAAATGTTTAGATTCTGTTATCACGTTGTCATCTTTAAGTGCAGTGCTTATGCACGAAGTTTAGTCGAGGTCGGCCCTTATATGGGAACATAGTATAAATATCAACATTTATACATATGTATATATATTGAGCGCCCTGGGGACATTAATGACGAAGTTTACACAGCGACACAGTCACCCCTCACGTACACACACGCACACACAGATGGGTGCATTCGGTTGTTATCAATTATTCAGAGAATATATATAGACGGATTTTTCCGAGCCATACATGGGAGTATGGGCGCCTGCTACCATGTGTAAACATATTTGCACTAGGCGCACGTCAAATTGGGCGTGATTTTCAAGTGCCCGACCTTTGGCACATACTTTTGATTATGTTTGTCTATTTGCTGTGTGTGGGTGAGTTTGGGGTTTTACTTATGCATTTTTGAGGCTGCCTTGCCACTGTTTGCTTACGGTCAAGTCAATTATGTTTTTTAGCCGCAGTCCTTGCAAATATTCAATAAGTAAGCGTCTTAGCCTCCCACTGAAAGCGCCCACAAACAACACACGCTACACCAAAGGCAGACCCCACATCTCCTACAGCCCCCTACACCACCAACCACTCACCCTACATTACTCTCTAGGTAGTTTGGTCTTGGTACTTGCCTAGTCCAGCTTTAGTGCATTGCTGCTGTGGGTTCAGTTCTGCTGTTGCCTGACATTTAATTTTCGATTTTAATTGGATACTAACAGCAGGATGCTCGCCATCATCGTCCTGCTGCCACTGATGGACGATGGAGACCTAAAAAATAGAAACGAAACAAGTGAATAAGCACGTCCGCTGCCTGCTCGACTGGCAAATACCGTGCATTTGTCGCTTTATTTAAGTTTGTTATAAATAAATAAATAACATATTAATTTTTCAATTGCCATTAGCCAGAATCTTTACCAGCAAATCGTATAGATACTTTATTAATAAGCAGATTTCGTTGTCAAATTCATTTCTGCTGTATAAAAAATGTCCCGAAAGAAGAATTAAAATAAAATCGAAAATATTTTATTTTAAAATTAAAAAAGTTATCAGTTAGTTTTGGACGATCAAATTAGTTTTTGGTTCAACGGTTTTATATTTGTTCATCAAAAGATGAAAAGGAAATTTTGAATCAAAGTACTAATTATATTATATCTGTATATTATTAACAATTTTAGTTTTCATATATGAAAAAATATGTTAAAGAAATGCTTAAATTAGTTCAACTTTTTGGTTTTAGAACACACTTATTTACTTTTACTTACAACTTAATAGGCCTCTTTTAATATATTTCCTATAAAAAATAACAAATATGCAAATCAAGCAAGAAAGCTATAATCGAGCGAGCTCGGTTAAGAGCTTCTCCGTATCCAAGTCCAAACCTATTATGATTCGCATACGCTTAGTTATTCAAAACAAAAAGTCTGTGATATGGTAAATATTTATTATACGATGTTTCTTAAAAAACCTTCTTGAAAATTACAAAATATGAAAATTATTCTTGCTGTGGGTAATCAATTTTTTTCTACTCTCAGTAATGGAAAAGTTGTCGATCAAATATAAGAACTTGACTTACGCATTTTTATTAGAACTTTTACTTCTAATTTGAAGTAACTATATTTTTAGCGTCTGAGACTGTTCGTCAGTTCAAGGACAGAGGAGCTAAGTCGGAGAAGCTGTCTGCTTTCTGCTACCTGTTTCAAATTCATGTAAAACGTTATTATACCTTTTAAGGAATTTTAAATGAGTTTAGGGTATAAATAGTAAATTAAAAGGTACACAACATGGCAACCAGCCAGTCGCAGTAGGAGCCTGCTGCTGTTGTTGCTGTTGCTACTGCTGATGCTGCTGCTGCTGCTCCAAAAAGGAGTTGGCTAACATAATTGAAAAAGCGCTTTTCTATTAAGAACATTGCAAACTGGGTGAAATGGACGAGAACGGGGATAGCAGTGCTGTGGATGCTTTCGAGGCGGCAACTTGAAGCACTGATTGGCAGCGGCGCCTATTGACTGACTTAACACGCAATTGAGTACAGAAGCTGCTGCTGCTGGTGCTGGTGCCAGGACTAGTGGAGCAGGGCGAGCCACGCAAATTGGCTGAAGGCATAGAAGAACTTGCGCAAGAAGCAGGAGCTGGGAGAGGCTAGCTACGTGGCAGAGAGAGGCAGTTGGGACAAAAAGCGCAAACGTCGACATCGAGTGGCGTCCACGGGCAAGGATTTAAAGCAGCCACCGAACCAATTAATGGCAACCAGCGCGAAGCGCTAATAGAAGAAAGAGGCGAGGAGAGGCAATGTTCTGCGGTGCCTAATTAAAACGATGCTGAGGCAAAGAGTTTTCCAATCAATCAGACGCCAGCGCCGTCAGCGTGTGGGAAATATAGAAAATTAGGCAATTGGCAAATGAAAATTTTCAGCAGAGGCAACGAATGCTTCAAGAGGGGGGTAAAATATTGCATAATTATAGCTGATAATTGTTGGCCCCCTGCCTCTTCTCACAGATTCAGTGCTCTCAAGAGGGTTGTTCAACTGCTTTCCCTTGGGACATTGGCAACTTGATGTGGTTGTTGTTGTTGTTAGGTGTCTTAAAGCCAGCTTGACATGTCTAGCGAGTTAGTCTTTAAAAATAAAAATGTGGAAAAAAAACAATGCGTAAAGTCAGTAAGGCACATAAAGAATGAACATTTTTGGTGAAAGACATGATTGACAGACTCAGTCGTTGGCAGCACGATGGCAAACGGAATTATAACTTAATTGACATATGTACGCTGAGCACACTCGTCGGGAATAGCTCTTATGAGAGCTGTCCACCCCTCCCCTATCCCTGCCTAGGCTTTTTCACCCTTTTCCAAAATGCATTTATAACGACGGCATAAGCACAATATTTGTATGTCTACGTCGTGCAGGATAATATTTCTTTAAGTAGACACCAACTGACAGCGCAATTAAGGCGAAGTAATTATTTTAAGTAGGGTTACATTTCCCAATACCAGCCCTGAGAAGTGTTTCTCTGCCCAGCATCATTCAGGCGGCTATAAAAGGACATATGCAGAATTCAAAATATTGTCGTAATTCCTCATTACTTTTGTTTTATCGTACATAAGTGTGTAAGCTTGAATTTTATTATTAAATGATGAAGGTTATACATTTCTTTTTATTTAATGTTGGTAAAATTAAATTCTTTTAATATATAAATATCTATATATATATATATATAATTTTTTCTCTATAATTTAAACTTTTAAAATAGTTTTAGTTTTAATAAAATGAAGATGATCACAAGAAATAATTATCTAGATAGTTAAGTTAATTTTGTAAATTGTATCAGAGTAGAAGTGTGCTACTTATATATTATCGTTAATATTGAGAAAATAGCATATTTAACTCAAGAAGGGGATTTACTTTTCTTAAAATAAACTTTTTAAAATGTAAGTATTTAATATCTTACCGTATTGATATATGGTATTTATTCTTCACCATTTCTTACTCCAAAGCAAAATTAAAATTATAAGTAGAGAGAAAAATCGTTAAATCATAAACAATTAGTCGTATATTACTTCCCCTTAATCATGCGCCATTTGCAATTAATTTCAACGCAATTTACAGACCCCAAGCTGAGCCGGAAAGGAACATTTGCGCATCCGCTGCTGGCCAAAGACGAGCGTCTTTTGAAAGCACTAAAATTAGGCAAAGGCCTGGCCAGGGCCAGAACCAAAACCAGCACCATTAACCACGCACACACGCCGCCTTATAGCCAGCAAATCTTTTGCTCAAACATAATTTTGAAACAGACACAAGACCGACTCCCACAACTAGGAAATCTTGAGAGCAAATTGCTGGCAATCTACGCAAATGGCTTAGAACAACGGGTGGTATTTGAGCGAGTCTGCGAGTGTGCGACAGACAGAGACAGAGACAGGGAGAAAGAGAGAGCGAGAGCGAGAGAGATAGCTGCTAGAGTTACAGATACGAGAGGCAGCTACTTACTTGTCGGGCCGCATAATTTTTGCGCGCAGCAAAAACTTTTGCACGGCCGCACTGAACCCACCCAGGACACACAGGATACTCAGGACACCCTCACCCAATAGCGTGCCAGGCATAAATCATCTGAAGAAACCAGCAAAGGCAGAAAACTTGCTACGAAAGTTTACCCCCCAACATAAAAAAAGAGCCAACGGCGGATCTGCAAAATTTGTCTTGGCGTTTGGATTTATGTTTTTGCGACGCTTCTCGAAACAAACACTCACACACACTCACAGACACAAACACAAGCAGACACACAAACAGGCACACATACAGTCACACACACACACACAGGGGCACACACTTACGCACATAGGATGAAGGTAAATTCAGGAAATGCTGTCTTCGCAAAACAAAGCGCAAGTACAAAAAAAAAAGAAATGATACGAAAAGAAACGAAATACGAGAAACGGAGAATACAAGCCTACAACTTGGCGGCCATGATTTATGGCAAAGGTAGCAAAAGTTCCTGGCAAACTGGAGAGAGGTGTTGAACTTTAAAAGTTTGCTCCTTACTGGTTTCCCAGGATTTGCATTTGAACACGCCAACAGCGAGGTAGATGCTGGGCGAGAGAGCGGAGACCAGCTGGAAGCTCTCTGTGGGGGCCTCTAGATAAGAAATATACATATTAAAAAAAATATATATATATATATATATATATATATAAGTATATTTGTAAATGTATTTGTAAGTACGCATTTTGTTTGGCAGAGTTTCGAGTTGTTTCCAGTTTGGTTTAGCCGAATTTGTCATATTTTGTCGGAGGCCTCTCAAGCAAAGGCCAAGTATCGCATTTTGTTTGTTGTGTTCTTTAAATTTGTCTTTTCGGTTTTGTTTAGTCTGGCAGTGGGAGATGAGCCCAACCCGGAGTTGTTTGCGGATCTACTTTTAGCTTAATATATTTTAAAATCATGGTATTGGTATGTTTGAATTTTAAATAAATATCTGTATGAACAAGCTTATGAAAAACTTTGATTTTAATTAATTGAATTATATTATACCTGGAATCCAAAATAGTAATCTGCTCATCTTAAAATGCTTAATTTACTTATAATTTTTTCCAATTCAATTATATGAATTTTTTTTTTGTGGTTATGTCAAACTGTTATTATGATATTGTAAAAGAGAGTAGGATGCTATTAAAACAATATAATGGAAAAAAATAACCTTTAAGGCTTCTTCATAATTATTTTAATAGCAATTAAGCGGAGGGGTAGAATTTATTTAATTATCTAGAATATCATTTAAGAAGGTTTATAGTTTAAATTCAGTTTCAAGCAGCTAATGTAATAAATAGAATCATTTGAATTTTTATTTATTTACATTTGGAGAGCTTTTCGGCTCTATATCATTAATTCCATATTTCTTATGAAAAATTGCAATTACAAATAAAATTTGATATTAAAAATTAATCGATTGAGAGGTCCTCTATACAATGCTCCACAGAAAATCAATCAAATTTAATCTTATTATAATTTTCCAATTCAAAAATGTAAAGAAACAGGACAATAGCTTGAATAACAGTATCATCGAAAAGCACAGGACCTTAAAAAAGGAGAAGAAAAAATCGAAGGACAAATGAAAATCAGGACGGCAGGAAAAGCCAAATCTGAAACATGGTCAGGGCTTGGCATCTGTGAGAAGTAACCTAGAAGCAACAACATGCCCGAATCCGCGAAATACACGAGGCGACAACTACTTCAAGATGGAGGGCTGCCAAGTGACAGGCAAAACAGATGATGCCAAAGTTTTTCTGGGAGTTGGGGTTATCGAACTGCGCGCATGGCTAACATGGATCTGCGATGGGAGATGGAATGTCGTGTGTGTCCGCCATTTTGTGTACAGACTGCGACATTTGCCCGCATACGCACACAGCATCAACAACAACAACAACAGCAACAGCAACAGCAGACACATACACATAAAATATGCGGAAGCTCAAAGTATGATGCGGAAGTCTGTATGACTACGATTGCTAATGGATGTCGGCACGGAGGATGATGAGAAAAGGGATGGAGATGAGATGGAAAAGGAGAATGAGAATGGGGATGTCGCTGACGATGACGATGACTGAGCTAAAGGCCGCCGAGGAACGGGCCTGGGCAGCAGCAGCTTGTACGGTCGAATGCATTTCAAATTTTCGAGTGGATGAAGGAGTATGCGAGGTAGTTACTCTTGTTGTCGTTGTGGTTGTCGCCATGTGGAGAGCTGTAAAAAATCGGGGCTTTTAGCCACGCGCTGCAAGTTTTGGCATCGAGTCCAGCGGTGTACGAAGTTAGATAAACGGATTAAGTGGCAACAATGTCACACCACAAGCAGCGTGAGAGACAAATACATAGAGATAGAAAAAGAGAGTGATAGAGAGAGAGAGCAAGAAAGAGAGAGAGAGAGAGAGAGAGAGAGTGAACGAGATGGCCACAGACTCCCCAAATGTGGTGGTATGGCACATGGCTCCGCCTTTTCATTCGCTTTTGGTCAGCTCAAAAAAAAATCAACATCAACAACAAACAGTGATAGGAGCAGTCAACTGGCCATAAACAACAAATCGATATCCCATTAAAGTCGACCAATATTAATGATGCTCCAATGGGAGACCTCAAAGCTTAATGGCAAATAAACGAAACGATTGGCAATTAATTATCAAAAAATTAATGTGTTTACTCGAGAAATATAATTTTATATCAGCTGGCAAATAGTTAGTTTTGTAAATGTTCATATATTTTAAAGTTCCCAGTTAGAAAATTAAAGCACATCCTTGCTACGTTTGATTAAGATCTGACTGTTTATTCATTTACTTGTTTTTTATATAAGGAAAGATGTTATATAAAACTTTGACTTTGACTTTAGATCGAAAAATGTAAAGCAACTTATATTGAAGAGAAATATAAGCAATGTTAGTTGCTAGTAACATCCATTAAAAATATTGAAAACAATTCACAGTTTTCACAAAAAAAATATTATTTAAAATAAAAAAACCTATTATCAAATTAATTTATTTGTTATTGACATAGACATAATTATCTTATTTTTATACATTCATAATAATTATTAGAATAATGAATAATAATAATTAATTGCAAATTTTACCTAGTTATCATTTATTTATAAAATAATTCATTTTAGTTGACTGAGCGAAATTTGTTTAGGTCGTTAAGATTTTTTGGCACTCATGATAAGCACCAAGTCATTCGATTAAAATCTGGTAGGTTGGAATTTTACCTGGCATTTAAAAAGAAGCAGAAGGATGCAAAACGATGGCATGGATTGGTAATGCGTTGTCCTTCTGCGTTTAATCAAACATACTTCCGTTGCAAACGGCTTGAATCGCTTCAATCCAACAACAACCACAAATATTTCAAGTGAGGCAGGTTGGATGACTGGCTGGCAAGTGCAGAAGTAGCAGGAGGAGCATCACCATCAGCATCAGCATCAGCATCAGCATCGGCAGAAAAGACAAAACTCCTCAACAAGAAAATACCTCGACGATGATGATGAACCCTTCGCCAGCCACTCGAGTGCACACGACCATCGAGCGAGCACAGAGACAAATAAAGAGCGTGAGCGAGAGAGACAGAGACAGACAGTGGGATCAAGAATGGGGGAAGGCGGATGCAGTGCAGGGGCTCTGTTCTCTATGATGCTTGAAGCAGCGAGGCGCACCAGTTCACCATTGTTTCCCAAAAGAGACGACCGCTGCAAAAAAGTGGGTGAAAAAAAAACTCGTTTAACCAAAAAAAAAAATAATTCCAAAATGCCGATTGCCACTATATGAGGTGGTTAGGATTCTCAGGCAGCCTTTTGGCAGCCACTTGAGCAGCACGTACAAATATTTCATAAATTACGCGCCTAATTAAAGGGGGACTGCATCTCCAAATATATATATAGATATACATATATAAAACAAAAAGAGAAATAAAACTGAAAACCAACTCATTGAACTCAGCCAACTCGAGTGTCTGACCAGACGGAGTTTCACTGCCCGAACCCAGGCCCATCCCTAAGTGGCGTACAGACTTCGCTCTCCTACTTTATTGCTACACTTATTAGCTCCCACACTTCTCCAATGCACACAAACACACAGTGCAACCCTTTTGCCAATTCTTGCGCCACTCAATTATTGGAGCCTTTTGGCCAACGCGCTGATTTATTGCAGTCAATGCTGCCGCCACCGTCGCCGCTGGCCAGTTTTGCATGGGGCTTGGTAACTGGTGGGGTCTAGACGAGTTATTGGCTTGTTCTTTTTTCCTTGTATATGTATGTATATGTGTATGGGGTTTAATGGTCATCGCTGTTCATTTGCATTTGGTGGCTGTTGGCTCTAGAGCTCGTTGGTGGTTGACCAACGCTGTGAAAAATGGGGGCGCAATTTCAAGTGTAAATTTCATTTGTACGATGGTCATATTGCTGTCCAGTTAAAAGCAACAAGCTGCATTACTTTAATATGAAGACTATTTGAGTATTCTTTTGCCAAATATATGGTATACATTATTCTTTTTAAATTAGGCACAGTTGTGTAATTAGCTTAGAATGTGAACTTATTGTACATCAATATACTAAAGAATTTTTCAAGTTAAATTCTTTTTAAAATACAAGGAATGATAAATACATAGTATGGGTATTAATTTATATATTAATATTATATTTATATTAATATTTCTTGTTCTTAATTTTACAATGTACTGTTAACATATTTTATCCAGCAACAATGTTATTACATTTTCTTGATGTCTTCGGAAGCCTTTTGACAACCCAACTAGTAAAGTTCTGCAAAATCACGACAATAAAATACCTGCTAAATACATACAGACTCATGGCTCACATAAGGGTAAGGCAAAAATAATACTACAAGTTAATTTCTTACGAAAATAAGGAAATGAGAGCATAATTGAATTTGTTAGCAACATGTGGAAGGACTGACTGCAAATGCAGTCCAATCGCTGTCGCAAAGGCAAACGAAATTCCAATCCCAAATGCCCAGGCCAAAAATACCACTTTATATAATACTGTTGACATATGTTAATCAGGCGCACGCACACGCGCCGCGTACAGGATCTGGGGAGGAGATATAAATGGAGTTGGTGAAGCAGAGGAAGGCGATGCTGTGCAAGGATCAGCTGCAAAACGTGTGGGCGATGAGCATAATGATTGGGAATGATGAGGCCTCGGCCTGGCTTATGGGTTCGCCGGGGCTGGCGGGGCGGGTCAATGGAATTAATTCGAATTCAATCCGCAAGGCAGTTGCCAGTCGGAAATTCGACAAAGTAAAAAGCCTATTTGCAGACACAGACAACCACGGGAACAATCTGATTGGAATAAAAGCTTTCCTCGGCAGAGAGTGAGTTGGTGTGGGAAGGGAAGACGACGAGTTTTGAAACAAGGGTTGGCAGATAATTTAATTTCAGCTTCGCATGAGCGATGAGATAGCTGTTCAGTGTTCAGTTGAATCTCACTTTTGGGGTTGGCAACTCAACTCCCACTGACAGCGAGCATATTGCTGCAATCAACTAATCTTCGCGCTCAGCTCACCCTTCGGTTGCTCGCTTCACTGATAAATAGATATAGATAGACCGATAGATAGATAGTTGTCTGTTTTGCACTCAATTGCAGCACTGTGCTGTTTGTGCAACTCGATCCAAATCTGATCTGCAACTGATGTGTTTACCCAAGCGCCAGCGAAAAATTGAAAAAAAAGTATTTCAAACAGTTTGTTAAGTGCCAAATAGTTCGCTGTTCGCATCCATTTGGTCATTTGCCAAAAAGTTTTTACCCACTTTGCTTTTTGTGCGTTCTTCGCGTAATTTGTCTGACAGTTGTTGGCCTCTTTCGTAATTAAACACAACTGCGTTTCAGCCTGCCCCTTAGTATATATAAAAGTGTATGTATTTAAAAATATAAATATATATATATTCGACCCGAATACGATTGTCCGGCCATTTGAGAGACGCGACGACGCCTTTTCCTGACTGACTGCCTTCTGCCGCCAGTTGTCTGCTGCCTGGCGCGCTTTTAAATCTGCTTCCTGTGTGCTAAATGGCGTTTTTGTGTTCGCATTTTCTTCGTCGCCAGCGATGACGCCGCTGGGGTCAGCCTGAATATACCCTAGACTAGCCTTCGTTCTGTGAAGTATCCACATCAAAATAATCTAATAGCTACTTTATTCTCATTAAGTTAACAGAATTAAATTTGGAAGAACATTTCTAATTTTAAAGCCTTAGCATGGAGTAAAGTATCTGCAATAAGAATTCAAATAAATATTTTGATTCTGCATTTATTGTTAATAAATTGCTTAAATTGCAATGCATTTTTGTTGGTTTTAGAATTTAAAAATCATGAAAATGGGTATTATATAATAATTTTGTATGCTGATTTTTATACACAGAACAAGTGCGCCGCTGACAATAATAGAGAGTATCTCATGGTTGACATCACAACTATCATATCCTGATTCACCAGACCATATTTTATAGCTATGTATCAGCGAAAATGGCGACATTATATGAGCAAAAGTTTTTAAATAATTTATATTGCTCCTCTCTTTTTGTGTTGCATTACTAAACAAAAAAATATCTATATATATATAAATATATATATATATAAAGAAAAGAGTAAAATGATTGAACAATATTAATACCTTATATTGTTATCTGGAATTCATTAACATTTATAAGATAATTTACAAAATATTTTAAATAAATATATATATTTAAAAATATATTTTGCTTTCCTTACTTATATATTAATTCAAGCAAAAAAAAATGTATTGCAAACTGAACCAAATTAATTAGACTTCACTAGAAAGTATTGCATATATGTTGGTCTTGAAATATTAGATTACATATTATCATGGAACAAATGTTTTTTGTCAGTGCATATCCAGAAAACTTGCGCTGCATTTCTTAAACAATTAAAAACTTTTCGCGTCTACCTACAAAGTTGCCAATTTGGATAACCTCCAAAACATAGGCGAGTGAATGAAAAAGAGACACTGTAAAATGGCCAAATGTACGAAAGAGACGAAGGCAAAAGTAAGGCTGGGCACACACTGAAGCAAAGAAAAACTTTGGGGCAGAGCAGTCAAAACCAATTTGGAGAATTTAATTAAAATTGCAAAACTTTGGCAACTGATTAAATTTTCGAACAAGAACAACACTAGCTGGGGTCCCAGGTAAAAGCTTTAAACAACCGAAATGAGTGAATACAGCACCTCCACCCTACTCCTACTCCTCCTCCCTTACCTTTACCCAAAACAACGACAAGTTTAAATTTTTAACACACCAAAAGGCAAAGTGAAAAAATTTACATTCGCTTTCGTTTGCACTGAACTGATGTTAGAACAAAATAAAAAAAAATAAAATAAATAAGAAATAAAAAAATAAAAAATTGAAGTCCCAAACGTAGCTGGGGGTCGGTTTGCTCAGCGGGTCGGGGATTGGATTTAAGCCATCAGCAGCAGGGCCAAACCTGCGACCAACCGAATAACCAACCGCTGCCTGCTGATGTTTGTGGATGACGTTGTTGATGGCTGCCATCCTCATCATAATCAATCCCATACTCATACTTATCATCGTCATCATCATCAGCATCATCATCTTCATCCAGAGCAGCCGAGGACTGCTAAAGTTTCCCCAATTTAATTTCACCATACTCCCGAGTGTGCGTTGAACTAACGAATGGAACGAACCAACGAGAGCCAAACTTGGGCCAGGGAATGGGCAGCAGGTTGCTCCATGGAACATGGCTTGGCAGCTAGCACAGACATTTGCCAACGCGCAGCAATCACGTAGACGCAGACGACCGTCCTGCCCGCCCCTCTCCACCCGCTTATACTCCTCTACCAACCCACCTACCACAAAAATGTTCGAGGCTTTGGCACTGATAGGGAAAAATGGTCGCTGCGAGTGGTTTGGAGCGTTGTAGAGGGGACATTGGGTATGGGAAGCTGCTTTCGAAATAATGGCCGCCCAACGCGTCGGCTCTGTTATTTTAATGAAAATTGGAAAGTGCCGGCAAATGCTGCCATCCCCCTCCTGCCTACCTACCTAAAATCCATCTTGACCATGTCGCCTGCCAAGCGCATTAATTTTAAGATGTTCTCTTGATGGACTTGAATTTGGTTAGGAATTTTTGGTTATTTTAAATTTGGTGTGTAGTTTTTATGGCTTTTTCATAAACAACAGTATATATATATATATATATATTTGTGAGAACAAACTGTTATATAATAACAAGTAAGAATGCTGTAGTCGAGTGAGCTTGGCTACGATATACCCTGAACGCAGCTTTTAAATATATTCCAAATGTATTGGTTAATTTAATTTAAAGAAGATTCCATTATATCATTTTTTTATATCAAGCACAGGCACTGAAAAAATGCTTGTGCATTAAAAAATAAGATCAATATGAGAATACATTTTTGACCATAACTTGTGTGTTTTTTATCCGAACTTGATGATGGACATTTGATCATTATTATGCATACCATGTGTTAATATTCTAATTTAATGCTTCTAAAATTGTGGAATTTATTGTTATCGGAAATCGAAGTGTTTCGATAATCGAGAAACAGAGGCATATGGATCTGCGCCGGATAATCGAGATCGTGCATTCCAAATTTTTTAGCTCTTATAGTCTCTGATATTTACGGATTCATAAAACAGAACGAAAATGGCTATATCGACTCGGATGTTGATCCTGATCAAGAATATATATACTTTATTGGGTTGGAGATGCGTTCTTCTGCCTGTTATCTACATTTGCACAAAACCAATATACCATTTTTACACTTTTAAGGTATTCCCAAAACCAATCATATAGAACATGTTATGTTAAAATATCTGATTTAAAAACTTTATTGACCATAATCATGTTTACTCGGTAGAGATACTCGTATTTTGTTGTCAGCTACAGACTGAAACTCAATCCACAATTTTCACTGACTGTTGGCTTAGCCCCCACTAATTAGCGACCATAAATCGCACATAAATCGACGCTGGCCAATAAATTATAAATTATAATTTAGCCAACGAAACGCAGACAGAGCAACAGTTTCAACCAATTTCCAGTCGAGTGCGCAGGCTCAGACTTGAAGGCGGATGCATACAACAGTGCGATGACTTCCGGTATTAACTAATTTTTATATATATGTGAGTACGTTTTTATGTGTACGTATATATTTTCATCTCCATTTTAGCGCTACTTTAAGGGGATCAGCTAGCAGCGAGCAGAAGCAGCCCAAGGTTGTGAGCTCTGTGCAAAAATGCCTTCCTTTGCGAACCCAAGCCAAAGCCGGGCCATGAGTGGGCACTAATCCCTAGCACTCATGATGCCGTTGGCAAATACTTTGCACCGCCGACTGCGCGACGAATTGGAAGCAATCCGCTGTCTGTCTGCACAAACGGGGGTTGTGGATGGGGATGCTTGTGGGGATGTTGTCGCAAGTGGAGTGCATGGGCGTTGCTCTTGCTGGCTGGGGGTTGGTTTCATTTTTATTTTTATTTTTTTTATGCGAGTAAAAACTTAAACAAAGTATCAGGCAATGCAGCCAAGCGCAAATCAAGCCAAGCCCATCTCCAAACTCACCCATCACCCACTCAACAGCGTTAGCTCCTGTCGAGCACTCGTCTCGCTGCTCCATGCTCACCGGGCGCGCCTAAGCGTAAGTCAGTCTCCTTCAGTCCGGGTAGTCAGTCTCTGAGCCAAGTCCCTGTCAAGTGGTCCGACTGACTACTCCACTTAACTGACAAGACAAACGCCACATAATTTCAGGTTCAAAGCAGATATGGTTCTACAAACCAGACTCCTCGTATTCAATAAACTTAAAAATTATCAAGCAAACAATATGTATATGTATTTATAATTAGAGTAAAGTAAATAACCCAAATGAAATCGAATTAAGAAAAATATAAAAAAAAAGTATGCTTAGGCATTTGTTATTATAATGCTATTTAAGAAAAGTATGTTTCATTTAGTGATGAATAAGTTATTTTATAATTATTATTTTTCATATTTGTTATGACAATATTTAAACAAAAAATTTAGTAAAATACAAATTTAAAAAATGTTGGTTAAATAATTTACATTTTATTGAAATTATATTTGAATAAAAACGGGTCTATTCAATATAGAATAAGTTCGATAAAAGTAAACTTACATTTGTTTGTATTTAATTTTTTTTATAACTGTCTTGTTACAAAATTTACCGAATTTATTTATCATTTAGCCTTAAAGTTCGCAAATATGTTTAAAAAAATTGTATAAAGCTTTGAGATTAGTTGCAAAGTCAACTGGTCTTGTCAGAATTAATTTAATTTGGTGCATTTAACTTGAAATATAATGCCTCTTTTCTTAACTATACTATGTTAACTAATTAATTAATGTATATAATAACCCAACACGTTACCTTGTAAAAAAAAAATGAATTGACAAAAGTCTTGCCCCGCCCCAAAGACTGCTTGTTGGCGCTTTACGACTCGTTGAATGGAAAAATTATAGACAACTAATCAAAAGACGCTTAAGACGTTTCTTTCAATGACTTCCAGATGATTTTACCGAACAATTGGCAGGTGTTTGCGCTTGTTTTACCAACAATTTTCGCATCCAATGAGCCGGTCCAAGAAGTGCCAGAAAAACTCAGGGCTTTCTTTTATTCCTCTCCACTCCCTTGCAACAGCCACAACTCTAATAGGCATGCAAATGTTTTCCACTTGGGAAAGTCACTTTTGCTGTTGTTATTTGTGTTTGGCGTTTGTTTTGTTTGTTGGCGCAAAACGAACATATTTCGTTCCATATATTTTTATATTTTTATACCCTATTTACTAAGTTAGTGAAAAAATTTAGTGAATCTGTGAAAATATATGTTATCATAAGAATAGTTTTTTTAAATTTTTTTTCTTGCTTAAATTTTTGGGATGTACTTACATACACATATATAACTACATATATATGATCGAAACGTTAAATTACAGGTTATCTTCTAGTCGAATACTCTCAACTAGTGTTCTGTGTTTATGCGGATTATTTCTTCTCTTTTTTTTGGCAATTTTTTATATGTTCTGTAGGAGAAACTTTTCAGGGAGCATTTAGCAAAGTTTTCGGCTTACATGTGAATCGACTACATATGGCGAGGAAAATGCTTCGAGTTTTACATTGCGGTGCTACATATAAAGTTACATGGGAAGTGACAGTGAAAAGCAAATAAATATTTGTCACAGCCCTCGTTTTTAGAGCACTCAAAACGAAAACTAACACAATGGCATTAAACTTCTTCCCCACAGATTGGATGGGTTTTAATTTTCACAACTCATACACCTTGCGGCCTTTAAAATGTTTGTTTGCTTAAAGTTGTGCGAGCATAAAATGTATATAAAACTAAGCAAACACTCTGCCATATCATGTCCAAGGGCACGCCATCAAATCAGGTCGCAAAACCCATTAAGAACAACCGAAGAAAAATATATCAAAATAAAATATATTTAAAAAGGTAAAGTCGAAACTTAAGTGTTTGATAGCGTAGCCAACCTACTTTATTTATTTATATATTTATTTTTTTTATTGAACGGTTCAAGTCCCAATTCATTGGAAAAAAAAGAATAAAGAAAAAACCATCAGTCCTGACTGACTGACTGACCGAATTGATGAGTAAATGAATGACTGAGCGACTAAGGAAAATTACGAAAACTGTGTACAACTTCGAAATCACTTTTATAGATTTTCTAATATTTTCAACAGACATTGTACATATTTGGGACCCCACTAATTACAAAACAACGGATAATGCTATACATAGATAGTGTTTCTGCCGATTGGACATAAACTTATTTTAAAGAGTTCAATACAACATTTATTTATAATCTTCTCAAAATATGTCGAAACGTGTTGCTTACAATATATCGTTTTAAAAAACCTTAAGGAATGTTATCATTATATTTATAGAAAATGACCGGACAAGGCCGGTTGTAGTTTCTTATTTTCAATAAAATCTTCTGGAATTGCCTAAAGGTAGATTTTGAAATAGCAGGAAACAATAACAAGTAGCAAACAAAGCAAAAAAAAATAAAATACTCGTAAAAATAACAAACAGAGTTTGACTTTTAGTCAGAGACCTGCTGCTTGCTACCTACAAAACTGGATTCCATTGAAAAATGTCGAAGAGCAGTCAAAACGAAGGACAATCACGGCAACTACAACAAGAAGAGGACAAGCAACAATAAGAATGACGAATGACGTTTATTTTTCTCCTTACCTTTATTAATGTCATTGACAGCTTTCTGGAACGTTTTTGCACTCACTTTAAGGATTTTTGTGAGGCGGGAGAGGACAACTATCATAAATTATGCCAATGCCATGTGAAATGCGCAATCATTCAATTTGAGCTGTGCAGTTGAAATTTTTGTGTGACTTGAAAATAATTTTATGCCACTATTTATTTTTTTTTATCTATTTTACATTTTTACATACATATATTATATTTTAGTACTTTACACTTGAACCCTGCTGGTAGTTAAGCGCATGTCCTGCCTGATTCTGGGGTTGTTGACAACGTCGCAAGGTCTGTCAGTACGTCAGCCAGATCGACGTTAGCAGCGCTCGGCGGTGTAGTCTAAGAACAAAAGGCATTTCCGGTGACGTTTAAATGCGTGGCATGTCAGCGCGTTGGCAGCTCCTGGCAGACAGCCGCATCCTGGCGAGCGCCCGTGTCCTCCTGCAGGAAGCACTGAGCAGAGCATAAGACCCAAGCGACCAGATTAAGCAACACAAACTAAAAGAGGGCGTCCACTGAAGCCAACATAACTTTCATAAAATTTATACAGATATTTAATTACCAGAATTTTTATTCTAATAAAAGATAGAGCATTCTTTAATTATGCCATAAATTTAATGGAATACCAGGGATATTCATATGATAATGATTACCAGCAATCTACTTTTAAAATTTTTTGACATCGAATTGAATATTGTAAAATAATCAATAATCAATTTTTTATCAATTTTTCTTTTAGTATCAGAGAAAAAAATCTAAGAAACTGAATTATTATATATATATATATATATATATATATAAATATTTTATAATTTGTCGAAATTCTGGCAATAAATTACTAAAACTTGTAAAATAAATGGTTTTGTATAATTTTTAAGCCAATGTAATTATAGTTGAACTATGCTTTTATATAGTCAAATCAAACCAAGAAAAGATTGTTATTTTCTTTTTTATATTATTATTAATATATTTACGCAATCAACACCTGAGGCAGTTAAAGACACTCACATTTGACCCCACACTTGAGTACATTATCGCACGAATCGAGCCCAAATTCCCCGTTCAATCAAGCAAGAAACGCGCAAGTCTATCAACTTATTAATTTTATGAAGTGCTGCAAGGACTACGACAGAGGCAACAGCAGCATCAACGCTGACAGCACATCAATGTCTTCCAATTCAGGCAACAACAATGGGCGATTGTGCCACTCCCACCCACTCCACTCCCCCTACACGCCGTTGCGGATGTTGATGACGACAAGTTCGACTACTGTCGACTACTGTCGACTACACATCATCACGTATGATTACGCACATTGTTCGTGCGCAGCGCCAAATGCTGTCGAAAAATTAAAATTCAGAGACCCTTCTACTTAACTTACCTTAGCCGCTGCATGTTACGCAGCCAACAGGGAGAAACCAACAAAAATAAATAAAAATCGATATTCGACTGGCAGATACTCTGTACCAAGCTATAATTCGCTCTATAAACACTTATTCCAAGCCTTCTTCTCCGGTGACACAATTTCATAATTAACTTAGGAATTTATTTACTGATTTGTATTTATTATGTTAAATGTTTATGAACTCCTGTGTATTTAAAAAAAAATAAATAAACAGACTTGAAAACAGGTTTTCTTACTTTATATTGGAAACAGTCATAGTTTAAGAATAGTTTCTCATACGATTATAAACAAATATATGTATCGAATTTTTCTAAAGCGAAATATTACAAAAATGAATAATTATATAAATTTATTCTTCTGATTATGAGAACGAAAAAATTCTTACAATGCCAGAATTTACAGTCATAAATTAAAACGTTCTTTAACAAATATGTTCCAGATTTTCTTTTTTTTTTTAATTTCAGAATTTAGAAATTGTCGTGAATTGTGCCCAATTTAAGGTTATCCTTTTGGACCTGTTTCATGTATAGAGGGTATTAAAAGGAAGAGGAGAATATAGAAAAAAATCGTGCAAAACAACGACGTGATTGCATTACACAATCAAAACAGGCACAAGGGTTGATGCTGCCAATGCTACTGCTGCTGGGCCAACCCGGCAAAAATCAAAGTTCGGGCACTAAAGTAATAGACCAAAGCGACCTGCTGCTGCTATAGTGGAACGTGTGCGTGGGCGTTGCAATTGCTACGCCCCATCATCAGAATCCAATCAAATTAACAACAACAGGCCACAGCAGTAGCAGCAGCAGCAGCAGCAGCAACTACAACAAGCAACTGAAATTCAAACTCGCACCGCTCAACTCCACCCAATCACCCCACTCACTCTCCTGGCACGTTAATTTCAATTTGATTTCCGTGCCACCCCCAACCCCCTTCAGCTCAGCCCGCCCACAACGTCTGAGCAACAATTATACGGCAACTTCATTAGGTCAACATGCGGCAGGATCTGCGAGCGTGAGAGGGGGATAAAGAGAGGAGTTCTCGTGACGGTCGGATATGTGGTTCGGGAATTTCATGTGGCTTCAAGGGCGGCACACAGGGCAGATTAATCAGGGTAAAACTATTAATTAAATACCAATTCATTTCCGCAAATTCAAAGCCAACACACACACACAAATTCATGGAGTTAGTTTGTGCGTTTGTGGGTTTTTAGTTGGATTTCTGCACAATGCGTTGTGGTCAGTTTGATTTAAGATTTTGGGCTCTAAAATTACATAACATGAGAACATGTAGCAATACAGCCAGCCTTTGCATTTGGCTAGCTGAAATTGGTTACTAAAGTTAGTTTAGTTCATAAAGCAGCTGAGTGCTCTTTATACAAAAGCCGGTAAATTCAATAAACGAAGCCTGTCTACAAATACTGGCAAACATATAACATTACAACTTCGCTTTATCAAATATTTTATAACTCAAAGCAATTTAAAACTAATTTTTTTTTTCCGTTTATTTAATTTTATTAAGTTCATGGTGAGTTTGGTTAAAATATTTTGAAAACAAATAAAATTCATTAGTCAGCAAAATTTAAAAAAAAATTTAATTTCATTAAAATTTTAAGTATATGTGCGAAAGATGTAAGAAATATTTAATTATAATTTATATTGAAATTGTTCATAGCAAATGAAATAATATTATCATATTTTATATAATTTTATTAATTATAAATGAAAAAACCTTTGTTAATTTAATTGTTATGTTCGAAGGCTCTCCGCATATAATAAGCTTTTTTCTTTAATAAGCATTTTAGATTAATTTTTAAACGTTAATTTTGTATCATTGTTTAAACTCCATAACCCGAAGCATTGAACAAGCTGCTAAATAGAACGAAAGCCAGCCGGAAAAAAGTTAATTCAGGGGAGTTTGAAAAAAAGCAATAATAAAGTCCACAGGCTTATCAGTGAACGCAGCAGTCAGGGTATTAAAAAAAGTAATGCGAAATAATACATATCTACGATTGCAGAGAGATGGTGCAGTGAGAGGGGAGTTCTATAAGAGCGGTACGATTATCCGGTGTGTCAACAAACAATTCCCAAGCTTCAACGCTTTGATGTTACTGGCTGCCTTGGCCGTAAACCAAGCTGAAGCAAAAAATGGAGCCTGCCTATGGGCGTGGGGGAAATGAAGTGACGGATGGAGCCACTAAACACAGACAGTGTCATCAGCCGACGGGGTGTTGATGGCAATGTTGATGATGGCATCATTAACGCATTTTCCCAGCCGCCTTTGGGTAGCGCTGACGTCGAGTCGGTCTTTCAGTACTCGACCCGTTTCCTGCTTTTGAAGTTCGGGCGAGCTTTTAATTTTCTTTGTTTTTATGGCTGTCGTTTGAGGCCAAAAGGCGTAAATTAATCGAAGGCTTAATTAGTACACAGTCAGCTAACGCCAACATCAACACCAACACACACACACACACACAAAGGACGGTCTGACTGGAGTCAGGGATCCTACGCGAAATGAGACTGCATCAAAATGGCGTATGATTAATAAACTGCTCCCATGCGGCAAGCAGCGGCTCCTGCCATGATTTTTACCTTTTCCCTCCCCTATTCTTTTCGCTTTTCTGCGATTTGTGTTTTGTTCACTTATTATGGGCATCAATGAAGGTGAAGGTTGTCAATGTTTTCCGCCCGAGCCAACTTCTGTTGTTCGAGAAAAATTTAAATTCAAAATATTTTTTAAGTTGCGAAAACAATGAAGATAGAGTGGTACGCGATAAAGTTCCTCCTCAGCCCTATCCCCAACACCGGCAACATGAGTGCTGCGGCAACGCTTCTACATGCCACTTAAAGCGTTTTGCATACTAATTAGCTTGGTTTGGCACCTGCCTCCGCGCTTCAAGTGTTAAAAACAGGTGACAGAAAACACACTGTCAACTTAGTGCATCAAATGAGTATAACAACAACAACAACAACAGCAACAGTATGATGAACAACAACAACAACAGTTGCACTCATCGCTTGAAGCTGACACTGTTGAGGTGCTGGCTACTGCTGGTGCCGTAATTGAATGGGTTAGCCTTCATGGAAATATAAATACACTACTATATATAAGGAATCAGGCAGTAATATATGACATATTTTCAGTTGATTTCGGTTGATGATAGAGTAAAAGGGAATACTATCATACGACATTATATTCATTATATACCTTTATTCAAGAAATTTGAATCTTATGAATCTTTAAATTTGAGATTGTTGATCTAAACGTAAATTTTGTATATAAGATAACCATTTCTTGGTGTGTGATAATGATGATGTGTTAATGAAAATTTACAACAACTAATACAAAAACCATCTTAATAAAATCACTTAATATATTCTTTAGCGAAGTGAATTCTACAATTAAACACAGATTAACAAATGTTATCAAACTAATGAAAAAACACTTTGAATATTAAGTTTCGCACTACGGTATTTTTTATTACATGTTTTTAAATTAATAAATATATTTATATTATGTCTGTCTATAAACATATTTATGCAACACTAGAAATATTCATTCGCTTACTTAACATTTTAGGTGTATTGTATTACAAAAGCGCTTGCCAAAGAATATTTAACATTTATTGTGTTACATATAATAAATATTTTTAATTCAGTTTTTTCAATGCTGATTTTTAAAAAAAAAATTTATTCGTATATAATAAAACACACAAATAAAACTTCAATTTTTTCCAAAAAAGTTGAAATAAAATACATTAATGTAGCGCAATGGACGCCTTATATGCCCGTCATCCTTTTAGATAGATACTCACAAACCATCTTAGTTTTTAATTGTAAAAGGAAAAAATATTCTGAGTAGAGTGCGAACTCTTAGGTGAGGGCATCTAAAATTTGTAGAAAGAAAAAAAAGTTAGACAAAAATATAGAAAAAAAAAATACAAAGAAAAAATGTTTTAATTACTCATTTGAAGGAGCAGCAAACACTTCACCTGCCCGCAAAACCCTATTTCGCGGTGATGGTGTCGATTGATGGAAAATGCATCTTGTTGAAGTGTTAAGACACTAAAAAATAGCATTTTCAAGTAGTAAAATATTTAAATAATAATGTCTTATCAGCTTATCGCTTGCCGTAATTATCGCCATCAAAGTACTTTAAGGTTCATAACTGCTTAAAAAAAATCCTCATTAAAATGTACCACACATTTATGTGTGTTAATTTCAAATTAAAATTTTAAAAAATTTACAATCAATTTTTTTAAAAACGATTTTTTAAAATTAGACAAATACAAAGAGTATAATCTAATGTTGTAATAAAATAATAAGACATTAATTTAATAATTTGAAATGTATTTAAAATAAAATAGTTATACCCATTTGCGCTTTAAAAAAAAAGCAGCAACAGAAACTCGAATTTTAACAATGGACACAAGCCGATATTTATACAGTGTACTTGACGCACTCTAACGAATACTTTTCCATTCTCTGTGCTCACTGATGTTGTGTGTGCTAAATAGTTACCCGAGGGCAAAATGCTCTTGAGCCGTGCTAATGAGAACACCCAAGCTACGAGGACGATGCTGACGAAGGACCCTGCCACAGTCTTAGCCAGTCGCAGTCGCAGACTTGGCATGGAGCTAATGCTTGCATTTGCAGCATTATGTAAATATAACGCAAAAATGTTGCTGCATTGCTCCGGTGTTTGGTGAAGTGGCTGCTCCTTAGACGCCGGAGCCACGGGCAATGCAGGCGCTCCATTTACACACATTTCGACACGCCAATTAATTATGCTAAATTCGTTTAGAGAATGACAAATGCAGCACCATGCGAAGAACTGGATTGTTGACGGTATATGGAGAAGTAAAGTCTACGACAATTCAATTTGTATACGGTTGGAATCCCTTTAAATGCCTTTCAAGTCTCAGAAATGTCGATAACTGTGTTACAACTAAAAATACTTGTAAGCAAAATAACATTTTAACCTCAGTCTGCATATTATTTAAATTAGGTATTTCGATTGTTATATGAAGGAGTCTTGATGATATTATTATATTTATAATCTTACTATATTTATTATTTGTTGTTAAATGATGCCGCAATAATATTACTATAATGTTAAATTTTTTTTGTTTTTAAATAATGCCACAACAAAAATACACTCATTTGAACTGGGCGCCACGGAATGCGAACGCATATATTTAAATTTTCATCAAAATAACATTGAAACAAACAGACTCACAGGTGTATATGGTCATATGGGCTCGTCTAAATATTGTGATTTTAGAAATATATGTTCTTGGAGGTTTGAGATGTCTCTATCAATCTAAGCTCATTGACACAAGGCAGCATAAAACTTATCATATGTCATACGAAAAGTTACAAATTTCGAATCATAAATACAACCCAAGCTTTAATTGCTGTATAACTGAATACACATATAAGCTTATACTTTTTGGAAAAGAAAACTTATTACCTTTATTATCACATAAGATAAGATAAGGTTTCGTACACACAGTGAAAACAAGTGAGAACGTTTCAGTCGTTGCAGTAGGCAACTATAAAATACTCTGATACCATAAGTGAGACAATCTGATAACAGGTGACACCGAACAGGGTAGCTGTAGCCAATAAATGCCAATCTTTGATGGAGATTTTTATTAATCTGTCCTACAAGCTTACCTTTAAAATTGTTGTAGATTAAGACTCGGTGAATTTTATCAACTGGATTAGTTTTGTAACTGTAGTTCTAAAATTTCGCGAGATATATGCTTTTGAGAATTTTAGGACTAAGTGGTTGTGACCATTTTGGATCTTAGTATTCTACATTTCAGGTTTGCTAACTATAAATCTTAAATTGCAGGAGCTATAGGCTTCTCTCGTTTTTGGGAGAGGAAGTGAGAGAAGTCCAAACTTTTTTTGCGAGTTAATAACAGGGTGTTACAAACAATATTCCTTTTACGGTAGCTTTCAAATTGTATGAGGTACATGATTTACACATGTTTATCGCTTTGCGGAAGCGGAATGGGCTTGGACACTCTTGGTGACTCAAGCTTACAAGTTGTGAAAGAGGTGCGCCCTTCAGATTTTTAGAACTATCGTTCTGAAGGCGGCAGGTGTGGGCATGGTCTCAAAATGTATACTCCGATCTTTGAAGGAGGTTAGCTGCAAGTTAGTTTTCACGTTTGGTGACTTTGTCTTTAAAATTGTGGTAGATATACGTATTTTCTGAAAAACAAATTTTACGGTTTTAACTCAAAGCATGCGGAAGATATAGCCATTTCAATTTTTAGTATCGGGCCTGGTGGCTTAACTCATTTATCGGTTTCAAGGACATCGCCAACAACCCACCAAACAAATTTGTTGAAAGTAGCCTTGTAATTTGGAGTGATATATGGCGAGATCGATTTGCGATTAATGATTTTATCGATTTCTTAGCGTCTGACATTGATATTGTATGTATGTTAAAAACATAGCATTTGGTCCCCAGACACAAACAATCAATAAGTAAAAATCAAAATATTTAATTTCAATACATGCGTAAGCGTCAATTTATACTTATAAACTTGTCCACTCCCTTTTAAACATACACACCATATAACTGCTACTGTAATGCAATGCCCATTAATCCGATCACGTTTCGAAGGCACACCTGCAGAAGGCAAAGCGTTATGGCACCCGCTTAACCTTTATAATGTGAACAGGGACTGAGTTGAGGCAATGCAACTAGCTGACTTTTGCCGGCAATGCGCAATTAATTACAAGTGTTTGCGGACAAATGGCGAGCACAACAAACACACATGCGACACGTGCAAGCACTGGACATGGCCATGATGGCAGGTCAGGTTCTGCAGACGGTGGAAGGGTGTTGGTCAAAGCAGGACATTTCTTTTAGCCGAACGACTAAACGACCTCAAGTGCGAGAGAGTGCCGCTTGCTTTGAGGTTATTTACTTTTAATGACTCGCAAACTACACACGTACCACGTTGCGTATGCGTCATGCATGTATGCATGTATGCATGTGTGGCTGTGTGTGTGCATTTGTGTGTGTGCTGTTTAAGTGTTTTCAGATATCACGCATCAGTGGACAGAACTGGAGGCAGCAGTAACAGCATTGCTTGTTGACTTTTAGACTGTTTAGGCTGTTTGTTTGCCCAGATTGTGCACAGATTTTTGTGTGTGTTGCTTTTCATCTTTGTCCAGCGCAAAGCGTCTGCCCACATAAATGAGCTTTGAAGTTTGCATAGAGCACATGAAATGCATTCTCTCTGCCGCTAGGGATAATGCGGAGCAATTACAGATAGGTTGAGTGAATGTAGGGGTAAGTGAGTGGGAGAAGGGAGTCTGAGTCCTGCACATCCTTGAAAATAAATTGTTTTGTTAATTATTTATGGTTGGTTTAATGAGTGTGCGTACTATACTCAACCCCTTACAGCCCCGTTTCTCCCAGCCGTCAGCAATGCCGTCGAGTTTGTTATACTTTTCATTTTTGCAATTATTTTAATGAGTTTTGCATTTAAGCGATTCTCAGCTCACTTCTCAGTGCCAGCAGCATATGGCAGCTAGGTAGAATCTCCTATCATCAACCTCATCATCATTATCAGCAATGGCAATAGTGCTGAAAAACGTGAGTAATTGCCGTTTTTGCTTCATTAAAATACGGCTTTTTTGTTATAACTCATTAAATTGCAAAAAAATAAAATGTATAAATATATAAATAAAAGAGGCACATTTGCATGAATAATTGAAATCGGAATTTATATTCGCTAATTGTAGATGTAAAACATTTTGCAATTTCATAGAAAAAATTTAAATTGTTTTGTTTCTAAGCACGATAAAAATAAACATGTCGTACTATTTTAATGTTTAATGCATCCCAAATTAAACCAAATATAATTTTTAAATATAAAAATAGTTTGCTTTTGGTGCTTAAAAAATGTATTTATGAATTTTATTAAAAAATAATGATTTAAATTTAATATGATTTTTGCATTTAGTTTTCTAAATGTGAAGATCAATTTTAAACATTAAATTAAATGTGTTATTTTTAGTACTATTCATTTACATAATTTTTTTTATGAATGAATTATTTATTTGTAATAATGTTGTCACATAAGATTTAAACATACCTTTCAAAAGTTAGATTTTAATTTATACACAAACGTTCCTTATCATAGTTGTCATTTATAAATAAATTGTCAGTCGAAATAGTTATTCAGTTTTTGAAACCTCATCTTCAACAATGGAGATGCACGATGAGCAGATTGACTTTATACAAATGCGTGAAGGACCATTTCCGGGAATCATAAATGAAGAACTGCAACGGATCCGCGAAATTCAAAATCGTGGATTGTTAAGTGGTGCCGGCGATGGATTCCACAATAATATACTTGACTTGAATGAGAATGGTCCATTTATTATACTACAAGGTCCCGAGCCCTCGAAACTGTGGCTCCTTTTGCCGATACTGATAATTATATCGAATTTCGTCTTCAAATATGTATCAAGCTCTTTCAGGATAGATGTAGATAGTTCTTTTCTATTGGGCATATCGTACAGTACGCATTTCAGTCTAATGCAATGGGTTTTTTTATTTGCATCTTACTTGCTCATGGTTTACAAAGCTTAAAGAATGTGAAAGTGAACACATTTGAACATAGGCTTGTATATAAGCTTATACATGTACTGTACATAAATACACTCTTTAGATAAAACTTAAATAAAACTTAAGAAATACAGTCACTCTCTAATTGGTACGCATCCATTCAATATGACAATTAAAATACCAATCAATTATTGAAACTCCACATGAATGAGCATTAAGCTGGTAAATGTGGTAATGAATATGATCGAAACATAAAAACCAATTACAGCAGCAAGAAACCCGAAAGGTAAAAAAAAATTATAATAAATAAAAACCTCGCATTGTCTTAGCCTCACTACGGGGTGGTTGTTTGGAGAGCTTTTTAGTACTGCATACGAATTACGCCCTCTCGTACAGCCACGCCCCCACACTTGAAAGCCGGAAACACGCATGGGAATAAACGGCTGAGTCTTGGGATTTCAACACCAAACTTTTTACAAACGCTGTAACGTTCGAAATTACTTAATCAAAGTTGGATTATCTGCAAGTAAACACTGGGCAAAGAATTTAAATCTAAATGTGGGCCTGAGCCCGGCCCGGAGCCTTGGTCTTGTATGGCTTTCATTTGAATTAAAAGCGCCAGGAAGCAGCAAGTTTGACAGATTTCTGCAACAGCATGGGGCATTTGGCACACATATAGATATGCCTATCTCTCTACCCAACTCCAAGTCCAAAAAGTACTGCCAGCTTAGCTGAACTAAATTAAATTCCATGTCTAATGCTCGCACAAGGATTAGGCCATCGCCTCACCGCCTGCGATGGGTAATATTAAATAATTTTTCCGTCAGCTCATAGGACTCGCTAAGGACACATATGCCATGAATTCGCTCATTGTTTTGCATCGAGTGGAGTGCCTGGCAGCCTCGTCGTAGCCACAGATTAAAGTCTCCCGTTGTGAACTTAATATAAAAGCCCAGGACGAGCCGTATGCAGGACAACACAGGCAATATAGTATTTAGGTGGGTTGACTGCTCAGTGCAAATCTTTTTTTTTGAGTGCGAGACATTAGCAGCATTAGAACAACAACAACAAGAATATCTGGCATATAGGTATGGCAGAACTTACTTACTTATTTTTATATATATTTATATACACATATATAAATATAGTATAGCGCAGAAGACACACCCACCCAACCCAAAGAATGCAAAAAGATGGGCGGAGCGGAAAGCTCGGCCAGCGCCAAAGATTCAAAGGACTTAAGGCGGCTTAACCGCAGATTTTTGATGCAGTGGTGGAGTGGTCTAGGGGTGGGATTGGAGGTGTATCAATTGTATGGCCTCTGCAATAGTTGTACGCTGTACTCAAGCCAGCACTCGAATTGCTGAATCATAGCATCTACTTCATTATATCTTTAAAAATTATATTTTGCCTTAGTTAAAAAAGTTACGGGTTGCCAGTTCATAGATAAATTGAGTACTTTTTCCATTTTAATCTAATTTAATTTGTAAATTTGAATACCAAAATATACATTAGTATTTAATAATTTTTCTGTTTATCATATATAATCTGTTGATTAGTGTATATAAAGCCATAAATAAAGAATCGAGTAATGGATAAAAGTCAAAATCTAAAAATGTTAATTTGGCCTTAGGCCTACATTTATTTCAAGCTTTTTCGATTAAAAATGTTCGTTAACGGACTATATTTACAATATATATTTATTTTGCAAAAGTAAAAATTAAAAATATAAAAAAAAGATTCAACGATTCAAAAATTTTAAAAATCGAGTAAGTGAAAAAACTAACTTAGCCCGTCTAGATGTGAGAATTTTCATTTTTTAAACATTTTTTATTCATATGTAATACCAATTTACATTCTTAGAAATTCGCCAAAGTCAAGCCACCAACTGCGAAATACCTTGATGCCATACCGTCTGATACAAGGTAGTAAAGAACAGGGTGGGTGTGCCCTAAGCAGTTACATTCAAATTTTTATCGATCTCTTAGGGGAGATACTAGTAACTTTCAAAATTTGGTGACTCTAGCTTACAAATTATAGAAAATGTGCGCACTTCAGATTTCTAGGGCCGTAAGTTATGTAGGAGGCAGGTGTGAGCGTTGTTTTTTAAGATTGTTACCAGAAAGTTACTTTTCGAGTACTTTTCAATGCGGATTTATGCGTATTCTGAAATATCGGCTAAGCTATTATGGGCGCTGGTGTGAGCGTGGCTAAAAAATAATATATTGGTTCTTAAACAGTAACATACCTAAGAAATTTGACAGGCGGACAGACAGACGGACAAACGGACAGGCGAACGGACAGCATGACGGACATTGCACAAATCAAATATATTATAACACCGTTGGTACCAAACTATATCAATAAAATGAACTTATAATTAACATATAAAACCTTTAATATATTGTTAATCCAAACGTGCGTGACCGCAGAAAACGTGACACGCGCATATCACTAATGCATAGCATAAATTTCGTCATTTAGTCAGGTGGCAACGCTCGATCAGCTGTTTTTTTTATTTGGACACAATTGGATCTCCAGAAATGGAAATCTGCATTTTCTATTGGCATATCTGTCGCTTTGAAGAAGAATATATTGTACATTCATATTTGCATCAACAGTCTATCTGTTTCTATGCGAAATAGTCTTTTAGTTTTAATCTATTTGGCTTGCGGTCAATGTCAACTGGACTCCGGTCGATAATTTTTAGTATGCTTAATATAGAATAAACGAAGATAAGATTACAAATTTTCGCAAATCTGAATATATATAGATAGGTTTTATTAATGATTTTGTGGAAACGTATGTTTCACTAAAATTGCAATTTTATAAATATATAATATATACTGATCGGTTGTACAAGATCTCTAAATATGTTAGAAAAAACGCAACTTAAAGCTCTAAGCGTATTCTCATATTGGTAGTTCGTAGTAATTATCAGCAGACTAGAATTATACATTGAACAGTTGTGCATAGAAGTTGTTAGAACTTTCTCGACTACAGCATTTTTCTGTAGATAAGCCATAGTTAACATTTAAACATCTGTCCTTTAATATGGCGAATGGCGTGCAGTCTGCGGAGCTGATTAAAATGTTTAAGCGTGACTATCCGGCTCTTGGCTATTTGGTGATGGTGCTGAAGCAGTTTCTGCTGCAACGTGATCTGAATGAAGTTTTCACCGGCGGCCTCTCATCCTACTCACTGTTACTCATGTGTATCAGCTTTCTGCAATTGCATCCGTGTGATGTTTTCCATAAAGATGTGAATATGGGCGTGCTGCTCTTGGAATTCTTCGAGCTATATGGTCTGCGCTTCAACTACTCTCGAATGGGAATTTTCATACAGGACGGCGGCTACTATAAGAAAAAGGAATTTTTGCCACTAACTGCTAATCTTTCCAACTGTATATTGGAGATCCTCTGTTGCCCGGCACTGACGTTGCTCCCGGGTGCCGTGCCCTTGTCTGGATCAAGCAGTCCCTCCAATGGGCTTACCGTGTACTCAGCCAGGCGGTTTATCCATCAAATTCTACATTCTCTTCATCCATCCTGGGTATGTGTTTTGATACCATTTATTCGCTGATTACCTTGTACTGTGTGAAATAGAGTTCTTCAAATCACTGTTTATAATTTTATTATTAACTCTCAAATTTCTTTAACCATAGGACGTATTATTTTTATTAGCGATGAGCTCATTGACTACCGCAATTGGTTGCACGGGCACTTTGATCACCTGGTTGTTGCGGAGTCTATATGTCCGTCGAAAGGAACGATTAATTGCTCTGATATTGGAAATTGTCAAACGATGTAATGGAACAACTGCTTTTTATATTACATTCAGGTAAAGATTTACAGTCCCTAGGAAAAAAACTAGCTAGAAAGCGCATTACTAAGGCGCCAGCAATATCAGGATTAATGAACTTAACGTTCCAGCAGAAACTCATCTATTGTTAATTTATTTATTTTATAATAATATTATTTTTTATAGTAAATATAATATCAAAATATTCACAGCGAGAAAACACCATTTTCAAACATATAGAAACAACCAAAATATTGAAATTTATATAAAATTAAAAGCATATAATATATAAAGCTAACTTAATTTGCTGAAATCTGCCTAATGGCAAGCTCATATTTCGTTAAGGAGAACTTTAGTATCAGCACAGTTTCGAGGGGTAAAAAAAAACAAACAGGCTTACACAAAAAGTTAAAACGTACAAAAGCCGAAGCACAATTTATTTGGTCAAAACAATGGGCAAATGCTAAACTAAGCGGCTAAACAAATAGCGGGCATAAATCCTTTCACTAAAACGCGCACTCAACAACACTGTACAATAAAAACAACAACAACAACAAAAAAAAAGGGCAAAGTGCGCTTTTTGGCACTTCAAATACCGCAGTCGATGGGCAAAACGAAGAGCAGCTTATAGACAATTCAAATCAACATGGTAGCACGCTAAAGAGTGTGTGTGCTTGTGTCTACTTGTGTGTGTATGTGTGTGTGAGTGTCATGTCATTTTAATCAAAAACGGCGCAACGGCAACATGTTGCGGATTATCCGGCAGCTAAACAACACCCCAAGCCCAGCACCAAGCCGATGGAAAGGGAGATGCAGAGGAAACGAAACCCAAACCAAATGCTGAGCTCAAGCGGTGTCGTCCCAGCGGTGTCGTCGATGACTGCTGAATGGGCTTGAATGAGAAGCGTTTCATATTGACAATTACCAGCCAGCCAGTCACCCAACCATCCATATGACAATTAAATGCGCAGTGAGCACCAGCCTACTTAGTCGCTATAAACATGCTGTACAATATACTCGATTTAAAGTACTCTTTTTTTTATTTTTGTCCAAGTTCTATGCGAATTTATTGAACCGCAGCAAATGTCATTGATGTCAACATCATCATCATAATCATTGTGAGCAACTGTTTTGGCAGCCGTGTCCGTATACATATCCTGTATCTTTTATTAGCAACAAGTTTTTAATATTGCAGCAGCAGCAGGAGCTCTCACACTCTACACATAATAGAGAGAGAGGAAGAGCGGTAGATAGGGAGACAATGGCATCATAAAAATACCTATAACAATAGCGCCCTATTCGCCCCTAAAACCATGTCCTCGAATCGCACATCGCCAACGTGTTAGCGTATCCTGCGCGCTGATTTTATAAGAATTTAATATACGCCACGTATATGTATACCCTTTACACATAAAAAAAAATTGGCTAATAGGGTATCTAATGCTGTGAGGACACAATAAGATGTGTGCAAATCCTTTGCAACATAAGGATATATGCAGAGAAGGTACTTGGTGTATATCATATTCCATACTGACCCAGGTAAGAATCATCGATATATAAAACTTGCTGGCATGGAACAAAAGAAATACTCATCGTGAACAAAAAATACTCATTGTTGTGAAACTGCCTGAATAGTAGAGCAATAAAAATACATTTTCATAGTATGAGGATTTTCATATGTGAAGAACAGAGTATCTACTAGTGAGGCAATGTCATGTTTTTTTTTATATGTATTCGGAATTTTTTCTTAAGCATTTTTTTGCGTCTTTCAAATATCATTTACGCCTGCATTGCGTTGAAAATAGACTGCTAGAAGAATGATTTTAAATTTGTAAAATTATTATTTGCTTAAAAAAATTTTATAAGAAACAAATTTGTTGATTTTAAAATGTATAAAAACATTTTGTTTTACTTAACTTTTTAACAATTAATATATTTAAGTATTCATTAACTGTTAATAAACAGAAATAATAAAGTAATTTTTGCAGTTTGATTCTTTTATTTTTATATTTAATTAATTTTACCTGGATCAATATGCATGATCAAAACTGATGGCACGCCGTATTTTAGATTATCAACTGCATTTCTTCATTATTTCATAACAACGAATATAACGTAAATACTTCCGTCTCTTCGAGCCGCACCTTGGCATCGATACTTGGCTGGCTGTGGGTTTTGGTAGTGATAAAGAAATACGATTTCTCGGGCTGGGTTCAGTGATTTTGGAAGGCAGAAATAAATCAACTGTATGTCCTGTTGCTGTTGTATCGTATATATTTATTGTTACGTTTTTTGAAGTTTGGAATTTTTAATTTATAGCTCATCCCTCATTGTTGAAAGTTATATTTCTTCTTCGACTGCTTTGCCATATCGCCGAGCGGGCCGCTTGTCACAGAGATATGGAAAAAAATATTAAAAATAAGAAGCTGGTAAAGGAATACATCTTTTCATACCTCAGTCGTAATAAAATATTTTCCACGTCCTCAGTCCTGGGCGTTGCCGTCAGAGGCACAAAAATTATGATGTATGTGCAATAAATAATTCCAAATAAATAAATTATCACCGTAGTTGGGTAGAGGTATGTGTATGCGGCGCCGAGTGGCGCAACTAATAGATGCCGGTGAGGGAACGGGTTCTGCGTCCACTTTGACTATGACTGCGACTCGGGCTGCATTTTGATTTGTTGACTCTTTTCGGATTCAGCATACTTTTCACGGCGGTTTAACAGTTTTACAAGGGTGTTAAATCGTGCGCCTTGTTAGTTTCTGAGATTTTTCTGTCGCTCGGCTCCATTGCAATCCTTAGGCTGCACATAAATCAACGCTTGATTTGGCGAATACCATGTGTGTGTGTAGCCTTTTGTCTATTTGCCTAGCACACGGCATCCCTTTGTTTTAATGTGCCAAATAGACACTTGCTTACTCGCTTGGCAGCTTTACCTTCCTCATCTTAATCGCTTTTCCACGTAGTATGTATTTTGTTTTTACCGCCATTTTAGCATGGGGTTAACCCGTTTAACCCTTGGCAACTGCTTTTGGTTAACCACGGACAACGTATCTGACATTTTCCCTGCCTGGCTGTATATATGTTTATGAATGCCGACATATTGCCACGACACTGAGGTCAACCTTTTTCATGTTCATTGGCTGACTGCACTGAATGGGAATTTTTGCTCGCATTAATTTCTTTAGGACATATATTTATATTCATAAATCATATAAAAAAAATAATAAGTTTCTAGTATTGTGAACGTATCCCTATTTTAAATTATTGGCAATTAATTTTTATTATTATTTTTTAAATGTAATTGTTTTAAATAAGATAGACATATTTGTATAATTGAGATATAAAAGGCTACAGAATGTTTGACAGTTTCTATATGAATATACTAATGATATAATTTATTTTAGTTATTGTGTAAACATAGAACAGAATTAACTAAAAAACTACTTTTGTTTCTTATTGTAGACTTATTGTAGACCTAGTCGTTACAGCCTTGATCTTCTGCTCGTAGGTTCATCTATTCGTCCACTTCCCCTATTCTCTCACTTTTCAAAATCAGCCCGATTGAATTACTATATTATATAGAATACTCCATTATATAGGTTCGCCTTGGAAAAACATATGAACTTGCCAAGTATCTAGACCAAATTTTCTTGTTACACGCGAAGACATACTGATATCAAAATATGACCAATCGTGATACTTTTTCATACAGCTCCAATGGAGGAGGTGCCTCTTCTTCCGCTGTTCTGAAGTTAATCAGTTTTCTTTTTGTAATCGAGAATTTTGACTTCTAATGGATATAGCACTGAGAATATTTAAGCAGCAACAATAGAACAGATATCAACACCATTAGCTTTATACCAGGAACAACAATAAGTGGTAGAGCAACATCAGAGTACGTACCTATAGGTTTAGTAGCTGAAGGTTTAAATGTTAGTTTCTATGGTAAAAATGTTGAATATGCATCTTCAGATACAGACCCTATTAAAGTAACAGGATTAACAGCAATAAAGGGTGCAAAAATGTCTGCTAAATATTACAATCATTCAAATGCAATTTGTGTTCCACAACATATAAAACGATACTTTGTTAATGAATGGAACCGTAGTAAAAATCCCGATACTACTAAATGTAATATCTAGGACATTTTTGCTTATCTCTATACATATGTATATACAATGATATTTTTTGAATATATAAGTAAAATGTATAAACATTTAAAACTAACTTAAATAAAGGTATTTTCACAAATGTTCATTTCAAAAACGTACTTGATCTGTTTGTGCTCTTAGTAAAATATTAGCATTTTATATAACTTAATAAGTTATTAGAGAAAACAACATTTTAGTCTGTAAAATGCCAATGTTTTTCGTTTTCCACAAATGTGAAAGTTTTTTGTTGCTTTAAAACAACCATCAGAACAGATTGATTTAATGATTATGCCATTTTACTTTCATTTTCTAATATAAAAATGATCTTTTGCCGATTCAGATCCTAAAATTTAAATAATATATACTTTAAATTTCATTCTAAAATCAAATTTTGTTTTTGTTCTACAAGAATAGAAATGATTATTCTTATTTTTATAGACAAATTATTTATGGACTTCATTTCAAAATATGCAACACAAAGCATATTTATTTTGTTTAATAAAGATAAAAATGTAAATTTTTAAAATAGGAGCTTCAATGTATATACAACATAAAACGACATATGCATTTACTGAATTTTTAAGCGAGCAAATTCAAAAGTTGTCACATTTGAGCTTTCTTTCTATTTTATATATTTATTATATTTTTTTTAATTTCCAACTTTTTTATCCAGAGCGACCAACATTTTGCCGTAAGCGTCTCTGTCGCAATGTCGTAAATAAAGTCGGTTCAGGATCGTCGCTGAACATTGGAATTTGTGCGCGTTGATTTATTTGCTGTTAGCGATTTATTACTGCCGCAGGATGAGCGCAGGACGACCTACAAAGAGAGAGAGTGAGACAAAGGGATATAGAGGGAACTGTGATGTGTGTCTGCCAGCGCAGCACAGAACAGAACATGGCGGGACAGGACACACGTACGTATTGGGCATGTCCTGGTTTTGTACGAACCCGTGCGCCACGCTCGTTATTAAGTTTTTAATTTATGGCCATGTGAATTTCGGTGCTAACCCATATTCACAGTTTTTGGTTATTATTCGACCAGAAATTATATTTTAATTGAGCGTCTGCTGTAGCGCAATCGCCTCTAATCCGCTCACCCCCCCCCCCTCCCACTTGGCCCCTTCCCTTTTTAAAGTCTGTCAAATAAACGCCCCGCGCTGTCAGTTTGACGCTGACAAGCGTTACAAAAATATTGAAATTATGATTTTGCCAGACACCCAAGAAAATATATTAAATTTTTGCCGCAAACGTAGACAATGATGTGAGGGGAGTGTCCGGGCTTAGGAAATGCGAATGCCGCAGCGCTGCCAGTGGCGTTAGTGGCTTCCGTCGGCGTCCACCGGCAACCGCAGACACAAACACATACACACAAGTTCTAATTTCTCCACTCAGTCACAAAGCATCGCACAAAAAAACAAAACAAAGAGAAAAAAACTGTCCGAAGATGACATACTCTTGCAGACTTAAAATCAACTATGTCTGCACACTTAATTTTAATCAATATTTTCATTTGACATTTTGAAGCTACACAATATTATAGTTTAATTTTGATAATTTGTTTGTCATATTGTCATATCGTATCTTATCAAGTTTGGTTAAGATGAATTGATATTCACAATCTCATCTTTCGACAAAATAACATTACTTCCAGTAAGGGTATAAGAAATAAAGTAAAATACCAGGAATATTTCTAAGCATGCGTCGTCGTCACCAGCCTCAGACTGAAATGCTCCCTGGTTAGCCCAGGGCTTTGGGCACGAAATTATATTTTATGTGCTTGGGATTGTTTATTTTTTTTGGCTACATACCTTTTTTACCCTGATCGCCCCGTGGCCCAGGGCAACTGTGGAATCACATTAAGCAAACATTTAAATTTAATTTCGCATGTAATGAGGCATTTGTTTGTTTATTTTTTCAGTTTACACCCCGGATCGTTGAGAACTGTTCGTATGGAATTCGGTTAGTCAGTTTGATTTGGGTTTTATTTTGCAGCGGCCTTTGATTTTACTTAAATTATTTTTTATAGCACGGTATTGCTTTTGTTAGCTTAAAATTTTCTGTAAAAAAACCAATGTACCTTATTAAGGGTTAGATTATTACATTATCACATATCCATATAACTATGTGTATGGAAATGAAATCAAGTTATCAATATAATAGGCAATACAACAATGTTAATTACATTATATGCCAGATATGATATTATGTGTATAGTTTTTAAAAATAATTAATTTGTAAAAATTATAAATGGTAATTATTAACTGACTAAATATTTTAAATAGCTCTTTAATACCCTTATTTATAGCCCATAACAACCCGAGAACTGGCTGCTGTCAACAACCTGACAATGAACAATGGTATACAAACTCCCATAATTGCGGCAACAACTGACACAACTGGAAAAGACATCAGCAAAATAGGAAACTACATTTATCACACTCAAAAAACTCAAATGCTTCCCTGTTTGGACAAAGAAAACCCCAAGAAACTTAAAAAGAGGGTTACTCATTACATAATAAATTATTTAAGTCCATGTAATCGCAGAGTTAAAATATATTTATATATCTTAAAATTTGATACAAAAGAAAAATCATTAAATATTCATTCAAGAATGTAATCCCTCTACGAATATGATCTTAGCTTGTTACTCCTTTATATTTTTAAAGCGTATCGTTCATGAATCTAGATATATTTATGATTTACGCTCATTTTCCCAAAACCTTAAATTATATCAGTTAATTTTTCATAAAAAAATAATTTATTTTCATGCAACCCTCGCAGGCAGAAACTATTAGCGATTATTTGCACACAGCTAAAATATAAACCAATTTGAGCTGCGAGTGTAAAAACTCAGCCACCTACAGTTTATCAAAAAAATAAAATAAAATCCATTAGTCTATGGCTCATTAAATCAAATATAGCTTGCTCCATTTGCTAATGGACACCCCTTGCACTGCCTCACACAGACTCTCACACTCACACTCACACACACACTTCCATGCTTGCACGCCATCTTGAAAGTTGGCTAATTTTTGGGGCGAGCAGCGGCGGCAGCAAACAAATCGCAGTTAGCTATTGTTTTTGTTGCCGTCTGCTGCTGCTGCTGCTGTGGCAGCCACTTAAGCCAACCAGGAAAGTCATAGATAGAGCAGGAGACACTGTGAAATAGAGAGAGAGCTAAAGGCAGAAGCGCGTTGAATTTATAAAATTGAAAATAGCACACAATTTACCTAATTGGCAGGGGAATGACAACGGATTGGGGTAATGGAAAAGAGGCAGGGCTGGCGTATGTAACACGAGTGGCATATTATGTGAATAATCATACAAAAGTTGATGATGATGATGATGATGTGCATCACGCGCATAATTATCACCGTGTGTGTATGTCTGTGTGCTAATGCGCCACCAATCCACACCTGTCAATCTCGCATAGGTGTAAAAAAAACAGAAGGCCACAAACAGGCGTTGCATGCACATAAAGGCAAATAGAAATGCAACAGCCCCCAGTGGAGGCATAAAATATTTTTAATATCAAACAAAAACAACAGAAACGGCACAAACAAAGCTTATCAGAATGTGTGCAAAATTAGCTGGTTGTGGCACTGATTTTAATGGCTGGGGAATAAAAGATGAAGCTGTGTTTAAAAACCTGGAAACTGATTTCTTTTGTACTTAAAAAAATGATGTACTACTATTTTAAGACATATATTATTTTATTAATATGCTTTATTATGTTTATTTATATATATGCAATGTATAAAAATATAATTATCCAATTCACTAGTACTTTAATATAATATACATATACAAAGTATAGAAATCTGCGTTGTTTTAATATAATATAAAAATATAATTAATTTAATTTAAATTGAAATTTAAATGTGCTTGAAAGAGGATGTTAGTTTAATTAGTTAAGGCAATGCATATTTTCCCATGGCACACATATTACATAAGCACAAATACGACAAAAGAAAACATATATATTTTTATTATTTATATATTTGTTGCTGAGCATTTAAATATTTTATGTAATTGTATATTTTCATATATAATTTTTTCTCGCTTTTGGAACCAAGTTAAGCTTTTTCAATATACGTAAATGATCTTAAGTTTATTAAAAATTGACTTTTTTTGCTTATGCGCTGAGCGCACATTTTTGCGTCTCATTTTTGTCAAGATTTCTTTTATTGTTATTGGTGTTGTTGTTGTTGCTGTTTTGACCGCTAATTACATTTTAATGTAAATTAATGAATGTGCGCACTTAACTTGGCCATATTGGCTTCAGCTGTTGGCCTGTCAACTTAACTGACCGACGGAGTTGGGGCGAGGCAAGTGGGTCCACAATTCTCCAACTCGGCTCAATTGAGTCACCACAGTTCCATGAATTGACGGAGACGCACTTGGCTCATTAGCCGCTGCTTCGCACTGAAAGAGAAGTGAGATTTTTGGCTACAAGATTTTGATAAATGATTGAAATGAATAATGCTGACTATGTCATTATGCTTTTGCCAAATTGACAGAAGCCCCAAAACGTGTTTGCTGTATTTTTCTAAATGATTAATTCCAATATATTTTTATGTTTTTCACATTTGAACCATCATAAAGATTATTTAATTCTTAAAATGGGAAACATATATAGATAAATATTTGTATTTGCCTAAATAGGCTATTTAATATTTAAGTTTCTTAAAAAAAAATGTAAATTTATTAAAACAAGCTTTTGAATAGCTAGAATATCTCTCATTAGAATTCATTGTGTCCTCAACCACATTTTAAATTTTTGAAAATTTGCTTTTGAGCATTCTGCGGTGTAAGATGCACAATGCATTTAAAATGGTATACAAAATACGCGCTTGTTAGTGATTTCCGCTAAGAAAATGTCTTGGGTGACCAAGGAAGAATCTACATAGGTACTCATTGCTACCATTTCTTATTATTTTGACTATTATTTTGCATTTTTTTTTTTGCTTGTTAACAAATTTTATGCATTTCTTAACTTGCAAAGAGGCGAGCTAACGAGTACTCGCAGCGGCTGTGAAGAATTCAGCGTGCTTATTATTCCTTACGCGGGTGCCCTGTATTTATTCTTTTTTTTTTGGTGGAAGCGATGGTTGTTGAGGAGGCGGCGAGAGGGGGTGGCCAGCATTGTGGTTATCATAGTTTAACAAGTTTTCAAAGAGCATGAAATTTCTTTGGCCTGGCTAAAATGCAAAATGCAAAATGCAAAATGCTGAAAATGCGTGCATAAAACTTTTTATCGTTAGCACAGAAAATGCTGAAAAATATTGCATTAAAAGCATCCACGCCCCCTCTCCTGACTGCCTGCGCTGCAGGTGCATTGTCCGAGCTGGCGCCATTTTGTTTGGCCCGCGCGCGTTTTGTTAATTTTCAGCACCAAAAGCCAAAAGAAAATTGCCTTCGCCTTCAAGAAAGTCCGCCGGTGCTCTCCTTTTTTCTTTCTATCAGCAGAGTCATTTTTTTACTGCTGTTGTTGTTGCTCTTGTTGCTGTTGGTGCTGCTGTGTGGTACTGTGGAGCAGGCAAAATGAATTCATAATTAGATGACACCATCCGTGCGTAAATAATAATTTTTGCCGTATTTTCTTTTCCGTTATGTCCTCTATCCCGCTCTTCTAGTTAGTTAAAACGCGCGAATGAGTTTTCTTGAGTTTCCCGCTTCTTTACCCATCCTTTAGTTGCTATGTAGCATTGTGATGAAAAATTTTGTGGCGGCACAAGTTTTTTGCCAGCCTGGCAAATTCTCCAGTTCCAATGACTGCGCTCTCTGTGCATAAGGTTGAACAAGTTTTTATCCAATTCTGTGTTCTTACTTTTCATATACTCTACTAAATTTCGATGTTAAATATTTATTCGAGTACTCACGATAAATAAAAAAAACATAGGCTTAATGGCTAGTACCCAATTTCTTACTCTAGTGAATACAATTTTACTTTTTATAATTATTTTACAATTATTATTGTATACTACTTATATCTCATTTAGTGTAAACAAAACTTAATCGAAATGGTGCCGATTTTATCAATAAATCAATAAATAAATACAAATAGTAAATAATAAAATACATTACATTTAACATACAAAATATATGAATAGTGTTTTAGATATAACAATTTTTTTTTATATTAGTTCTCAGTAATTTGGAATAAGTTGAATATATTTACATATTATCAGAACGGGCCAAATATGGCCAATGTGTTAACTTAACCGCTTAACTTAACTCTAAAATATGACTACAACAAATATTTTTACCAAACTTTGTAAATAACCATTGAAAGTAAAATGAAATAAGAAATATATGATTATTATTTTGAGATTTGTAGGATAGAGCATTGCCTGTTCGACATGTGGAATGATACCTGTTTTCCATTGGCGCGTTTAACTTTCTTTTTGTTTTCCCATTTCACTTATTTTTTCTATTTGTTTCTTTCTTTTATCCAAGTTGAGGCGCTTCTATCAACGTGCCCACATCTTCAGCTTGTAGTTTGTATGCTCCTCTTCTCTGCTCTGCTCTGTCGCAGCTTCTGCTCTGCTCTGTTTGGTTCTGTTCTGTTTGTTTCTTTATCGCGCATTTACCAAGTGCCAAAGTTTTCTCGTTATAAGTTTTGTAGCCTTTGTGAGTCTGTCTCTCGAGCGCGCTCATCTTGCTGTTCGCAGTTCGCAGTTTTCAGCTAGTAGAGCTTTGGCAAGAGTCGAAAACTTCCGATATTTCTTCAAAGTTTATGAGCGCTTGCGAGATTTTCGGTTTCTCATGCATCGCTCGTGATTAAAAAAAAAAAAATAATAATTTTATATTATTTTATTGTTGTTTGGCTGGCGCATAACTTTACGGCAAACACTCCGTTCTTTTGGGCTCGCTTTATCCCGGCAAAAGTTTCGGCGCGCAAATAAGTAGAAACCCTGCCGGAAGTCGAACTACTGTGTTCATTTTGCCCGCACGCTCATAACTTTGCTCCATTTGCTGCGCCATTTTGCAGCAGCAACACCAGCCATCTATGCAACCATCCACCACAACTGTTGTGCCACTGCGCAGATAAGCCAAAGTATTTTCAGATTCACATGAAACTGCAAAGTGCACTTTAAATTCTTGCAAATGAGTGGCTCAGCCTCAATGCAGCGCAAAGGATCTGCTACCCATGGGGCTCCTCACTTTCTTCTCAGCTCCTGAGCCGCAAGTTTGGAAGCCATTTCTAACAGCAAAAGCTAAACGGTGTTTGTGGTTGCAGGATGCAACATATAATTTTTTTATAGTTAAAAATAATAATTATTTTTTTAAGTCAGAAAAAAATTTAATTTCTGCGTTAGGTTAACTGAGTATAATAAACCAATATTTTGTGAAAAAATTAGGCGTCAAAGTAAGTAATTATCCAAATGTAGTACACCATGTATTTAGTATCCAAAACTCAAATCGAGTATATATTCACATTAAATAAATATCACATTTATTTACATGTGTAAAAATCTTATCCTGTTGGGGATGTGTTTTCTCTTTATTATTTTATTGGTACTATAAGTTTAATTTTAATTAATTAAATATTTGTCTTTGTCCACAAATAATAAATTGTATATTTAGTTGTCCATCGATTGGCGAAAATTATTAATTTTATGAACATTATTTTTAGTAAGTAATCGAATTCCACTGCAACTATTTGTATTAATATTGAAAATTTCTGTTTTAATTTTATTGTTATTATTAATTTTATTAAATATTTATTTACATATTGCGTACCAACAGCACTAATAATCTATATAAAACACATACTGGCTTCCTGCATATCTTTCCGTCCATCTGTCTGCTTATCTGTCCATTTATCGGCCGCACTATTTAAACTGAATGCATTGCTCCAAAACGGAAGCACTACGAGATCCACGCCATATGCCAAAAATACGCGGACATATGGTAAACATTTAAATAAATTGCATTTATTTAACGAACGACTTTGTATGCTGGCGGTCAATTAATATGCAATAAAAGATAAATAAGCATTAATAATAATGCGTAATTATTTTTGGTCAGGCCAACAAGTGGGGCGTGCCCCAAAAGATTTATGTGCCACACATACACACACAAAAACACCCAGACAGACACAAGCAGGAACTAATTTTCAAGGTCATTAGAATGCGCAAATAGAGCTTGAATACTTAAGTGAGAGAGGAGTCAGCAACTGACATTGGCAGCGCCATCTTTTTGTTGTTAATGTTTATGATAATCACAACAATAGGCCAGTTGCCATTGTTATTGTTATTGCTATTGTTGTTGTTGCTGTTTTAGTTGTTTGTTTTTGTTATTGCTGAAGCGTAACCCATAAATACTAGACACAGTCAAAACAATTGCACAGACAACGACGCGACGTTTATAGACAATAACAAGGCAAATCGACGCAATCGATAGGCACTTTGATATGGGCCGCCATTCAAAACGGCCTACGAAAACCCCCTAACCACCTAACCCCCTTCCCGGGTCAGCAACAACTATTGTCCGTATTGACGTCGGCGTCGTTGACGTTGTCCTTTTCGCAGGCGTGCAGCAAATGGCATAACTTCCGTTTTTGCTTTGTCGCTGAATTCACGGAAATTATCAATAAATATGCGAGACCAGGCAGCCCACAAGCCCGCTGATCGCCACCCCCACTGCCACCCTCTCCAGTTGTGTCCAAACTTTCGTACGCAACTCGAAAATTTTTCGTGCTCGCCTGATTTTTATGCTGAATGACGTACAGTTTTGTGCTCGCTGCTGCATGAACCGGAAGCATCATTATCATAAATTATCATTTTGTAGGAATTGCATCCGTTGAGACCCAACCAACAACAACAACAGCAACAAAATTGACAATTTCAATTGCCGCTCACTCCCACAAAATTCTGTATTTTTAGCCCATCATATCCTGCTCATTGTCATCGTCATTGATATTTATTTAACGCATAACAATTTTTCTAGTTTTAATTTATGGCTGACCAATGTGACCAGCTCCCATATTAATGTGACTCTTCTTTCAATTTTTTTGCTTTCACTCAACTCGTATAATCAAAAAAATTCCGATATTATATAATATTTGGTTTAAAGTGCTTTTCTTGAACAATTCTTACTTGCAAAAGTACGTAAATGTAATAACAATAGAATTTTTCTGATACACTCGTTTTTCAAATATAAACACTTGAAGACACAACCCGGATTTACCATGGAAATATTTGTTTTTCTGCATTTTGAATTAAGTGCAATAAATGTTCTGTAAAAATGTTCATTAAGTCACAGAACATTAATCTTATAGTTTTTATCCACATTTTAGGACTTATACTTATTTCCAACGCCGATTGGATACAAAATTGAACTTTTACCTATTCAGCCTTCCCCATACATTTTATTTACCTAGTACCAACGCATATTCAAATGATTTTTGGAAAGGTCTCTGAATATAAGTATCGGTCAAAAATTGTACTTATATCAAAAGTCGAGCGCGTATTTCAAACCAGATGCTGAACTTAAATTATTTGCATTATAAAGATTTAGTTTTAAAATGAAATTGTTGACAATCGAAAAGAAATCAATAAAGTTAAATATAACAGTTTCCTTTTCTTACTAGGCAGGATAGCGAATAATTATTAAAATAAAATTATTTGAGCATACAACTTGAACTTGGGAATTCACAAACAGGGTTCTGAATAGATTACAATATTAATAAAATAATATAAAAAATATATTGCTCTGAGATCAAAACGAATGTCACGTACAGAGAGCTGTGCGCCAGCCGTCAATGATTCACCGGCAGCAGCGGATTGAGAATCCGCTGAGACTGCGACGTGATTGAGGCTGAGCCACCAAAAGGGGGTGTCGGCACTTCGACAGACAGGTGGAACAGTACGGCAAATGTGATTCATTTTAGCCATATGCGAATAAAAGCTTACACATATATAAAGCCAATCTGTGGTCGCCTTCGATGCGTTATTGAGACGCAGCCTTGCATGCCAGCACGTCAGCCATTAAGTGAGGCGCTGCAAAAGTTGCTCTTGATGTGTTGCATGCATATGAAGCACGTGAACAAACCGAGCACATAGTTCATATAGAGCGCAAGTACTACAAGCAGTACATCATCTCTGACTAACACATCCACATTGCTTGGGATACCAGAAGAATCAGTGCAATTCATAAGAGCAACAGCAGCGCCTGAACGATCTAACTTATGGCCATAAGCCCTAACACATTAATAAAACACAGCAGCTATAAGCCCGTCAGCCTTTAAGGTTTTGAACAGACACAAATTAGCAGTGCCCTGGAGATCTTCATGCGATAAAAATCTGTGCTCATCAAAATGCTACCCAGACCGGGAGTCATCAGCTTAGCAGCAGCCTAAGGCTAACCAGTTTCAAGGTCAACTGTACTTCAGTCTCATGTGATAATGAAAAACTGTACTTGGTCTCATGTGAACAAAACAAACGCTCCAAAGTAACTGAGCAATGCATTTGGTATGCGATCCACAACCTTTTAAATTGCCAGCGACGTCCATTGCGGAATGCCCAAAATGAATAGAAAAAATGAATCACAAAAAATCTCACATTTACGTACAAAAGACAGCGGTTATCGGCCGTTTTATGTAGCCTATACATATTAAATTTGTCATTTGATTAAATAGTTTATATAAGTACAATATTTTGCTTTGATTTCTGAAATTTTTTAGTTACAAGTCAAATTACAGTAATTTTAATTGTACTTATTATTACATATATTATTCTTTGAAAGAAAATTGTAAAGACTTGTTATAAAAAACGAAAATATTATTTGTATGTCAGTATTTTTTCAATACAAAAATTATTTATAAAATTCTTAACATTTTTTATATAAAAAAGAATTTTTTTCGGACCTAATATAATTTAAGTTTCCAATTAAGTTATTAGATAGAATTCAAATATGCAAAAAAATAAGAGAAGAAAATGCGTGAAAGCCAAAAACTAAATAAATAAAAAAGTAAACTACGATGAATTTAACTATAATTTCTTAAATAATCTAATTATTATATATTTTAGTAAGGCTAATTAAAATATTCTCAGGCAATTAAAATACCAAATTCGCAGCGTGGAAATGTTAATATTTACTTATAATAACACTTTAACTTCCGTATTAACCTTATTAAAACAATGTTTTAAAAAAGAAAAACTGTCAGTTATCTATTGTTCCTCATTAGTAATATAAAGAAGTATTCTAATTTTATGAAAACAAATTCGTAACAGTTTTCGCTTTCAGTGCTCTTAAAAGTGAAATGCATGTTGGACAAAATGTTTGTCCGAAAGCCCTCGACACAATTTCGCATCTAGCACAGGGCTCAACCTCAAACCTCGGGCATCAGAAGTATCAGCAGCCGCAAAAGTGCCGACTGCTACTTCGTACCTTAAGTTTTGGGCCATTAAATTGAGGCCGAAATAAAAAAAATGGAAAGCCGAAGCCATACGATAGAAAGCAACGCAACATAAATTGAAAAATTTTTCGCATAAGCCGACGACCGCATGAAGGACCAAGAACACACACTCATACGTAAATATCACAAGGACACTTTAGCGGCCAAAGTTTCTTTGAAGTTGGACACAAAATAAAAACTGCGTCCTGTGGTCGGGCAGTTTGTCTCCAAGGAAATAAAACGTAATAATAAAATCAATCTGCGGCTGCTGCTGTTATCTTTTTTTCCTTTTCTTTTTTGTCAGACCAGGCTTTAGCTTTATAATATAAATACGCTGAGCACTGGAGCTCAATAAGAATTGAGAGAAAAAAAACGAACATGTTGCGTAAAAAAAAGAAAATGTATATGTAAGAGTCATAATGAAATTAAATAAAGCAAAGTCGCGAACAGGGGCAGCAACAAAAAAATATCCAATCAAATAAAGGACCTGTCGACGAGCCACAGACTGAACATTACCTGTGGCTGTGTTTTGTCTTCAATTTAATTAAAAAAAACCGCTTAAAATTGCAAACGCAATAATATTTACTTTTTTTCAACAGCTCTCTTTCTCTCTCTCTCTCTCTCTCTCTCTCTCTCTCTCTCTCTCTCTCTCTCTGTCTCTCTCTCTCTCAGCTCCTCATAATTACAAACGATTAAAATCAGTGAAAATTTATGAAATTCCATAAATCAGTGGTCGTCCACAGTGTTGCCGGACAATCCCTTTGACAATTATAAATTATGCGTCGCCGAAGGCTGAAGGGTAAATTGCTTAACCACATAAATGTCACCAGGATTTTATACCCCTTGGTTGCGAGACCCCAACCCCACCCACTTTCACATGTAGTTTGCATATTGCGTTATAAAGCCATCCACCCTTTCATTGATGATATAATTATATATTTTTTACAACCACCAATGCAATTCATAAAATTATGCAGGACGCTAAGCTATACCATATACATATACATATATTGATTGCATGGAATTTAGAACTTGACAGTGCAGCGATGCGTTAATCAGAAATCCGCTTCAGGTTGTTGTGGCAACCTGTTGTTGATGAGCCAAGCGACCACAAATCCATATGCCCAATTAGTTGGTTTTATGACTCGCCCACTTCTGAAACTGGGTGTGCTTTTTAAGGGGTTGTTAAACGAGATCGCTGTGGCCTAATTGGCAATCAAAAATATTAAATATACTAATACATAAACTTTTGAAAATTTTTGTAAGAAAACATACAGCTAGGAATGTAAATTAACCAATATAACATTTAAAATTTATTTGCGCAATATTGGGAATCGCATCTAATATTCTAAAAATATGTTTATTAGCAGAATGAGTGTTTCTTGCAATTTATTTGTTTATCAATACATTTTTTATTTCCTTGTAGTCGATCTTAAATACAAAAATAAAACATTTATATATTTTAAATGAATTTTGAATTGTTCCAGTTAATAATACTTTTTAGTTAAAATTATTAAAATAACAACAATTATCAAATTATTAAGATAAATAATTTTTTATTATATTCAAAATATAATTTCTTGAAGTTTTTATGTATAATAAATTAAATTTTCTTAATTTTATCAATTATTTTTGGCTTAAGATTGAAACTATCCAATTAAATACATAGTTATTAAAGAAAATGTATTTTTATTTATTCTGAAGCTTAAGGCAACAACAGAAGTCGGGCAACCTGTTACCAGATTGCCGATAAAACGAGCAGACCGAGCAACCGACTTGGCCATTAAACATAGAAATAATCAACTTTAAATCTAACGATTTACAACTGCCTCTCTTATTGGGAAGTGGGCAAGAGCGGATTTGGCAACGTATTTACAGGCGGATTAACGTGCGTGAGGGTTGCATTTTTCGATTAAAGTCACAGAACATGGCACTGATACAGATAAGCTACAAAATTTACATACATCAAAGAGTTGTTGCGCGGACGAGCCAGAGAAGAACAACACATAGAGAAAACACATACACGTACTCATACACTCACAAAAATAAGGGTTGGGTTGTGTTTTCTGTTCACGCTAAAACTTGACATTTTGCACTTGGTCAGGCATGGACAGGAGGCCGTTGTTGGGGGAGGAGGTAGGCGAGGGAGTGGTCTAAAGTGCTGCACAACTTATGGCGACATCGATAGTCCAAATACTTTGCTAGAAAAAAACACAGAGAAACCACTCGACAAGCTGTTGGCATACATCCCACATTCTAAAGACACTTGAAAGTATGCTACAGTGCTGGCAAATGTCTCTCTTTACACACACACACACTCTCACACACACATTTACAAACCTCAATACTCATCCTCAGTCAGTGTTCGCTATCACGATAAAAGTTGCCCGTCATTTATCTTCGGTGAGCTTCTTTTTTCGGGTTTTTGACCCAAAAAAAATGGAAACACAATTTATATTCATACTACCGAAAGTTAAATACTCTTTCAAACATTGGCAAAATGTGAATCAAATATTTCAATATGCGGAATCTACAAAATGCGATTCAATTATCTGATTCGCCTGCATTGCCTGCAAAACTCATTAAATATAGTAAAATATATACATATATATATATATACACTCTTATAAATCTGTTAAGTGAAAAAATAAAAGACTTTTTAGTCGATTTTGCTTTAATATACTATAGCCATAATTAGGAGGCTAAAATTTCTATAACTTGTTCAGGGCGTATCACCTTTGGTGAACACAGCATAAGACACTCTGCGAAGAGAGTAGAAATACATTAACTAGAGTTGGTGACCAATCCAGCTGTGTGTTTTTTGTGTTGTGTTTTTTTTATAATTTACAATTAGAAGCGCTGTTCGTGGGTCTGTTTTTCGCTCTGGCCGATTTGTTTTGCTCTTGGTCAGATAACATGCAATTTTCCCTAGACCCTGTTACCATGTGATTAAGGAAGGAAATTGTTTTGGACACAACACACAAACAAATAACGTCCATAGGAATGATTCTGGGGAGGGGATTCGGGGGTTTGTCTTCACTTGTGGCACATTCTTTTTCGCCGCTGCTGGAGGTCGTGCTTATCGCCTAAGTAGCATCATTTAACTGCTGCCTGCGGTTGGATTTCCTTTTGCCGTTCATTTTTATGGCCTGTTGTTTCGTACTGTAATTTGTTGTAATGAATGTTTTGCCAAGTTTCTCGAAAACAGTTGGGCATATAGATACAAATCCAAGCAAATCTTAAAACTTTTTTCATCATGATATTTAAATTTTTGTAATCAAGCAAAAAGTAAATATTTTAGATTTATTCAAATATTATACATATTAAGATATAGTTGTGAAATAACATTTAATTTGTATAACAGTTTTTAACTATTTTTATTTTTGGATTTTTAATATTACAGATTTGCTTATAAGCTGCTTTTCTTTTTTTTAAGGTAGGAATGTTTAATATGTAGTATATTATTTAATTTTTTATTTGTATGCATTCCATATATCATTTATCCTGTTAACATCATTCATTGTTTTTGAAAATGGTTTTCTTTTAATACTAAATATTTCGTTTATTTATCTGATATTATTAGCTACAAGTACTGGTATAAATATTTCACATATATTTGCAAATTCCATTACCAACCAGCAACCAATAAAAAAAAACTTCCATCAATTCTATGGAAAAATTTCATAATGACATTCCTTACTAACCAACCACAACCAAAAATGTACCATCCAAAATTACAACACATAAACAAAATACGAAAAAATTGGGTGTTTCCGTGTTCGACAATAACTGTCAAATATCAATATGCCCTCAAGAAAAAAATAAAAATATCATAAAATAAATAAATTTATGTGACACAATAAAAATAAAAACCAATAAATATGTTCTTAGTCCATTTATATTTTATTGGCGGTGGTGGAAAAGGATATGGAAAATTAAGGAAATATTGCTTAACGAGTGGAGGCACATAAAATACTTTATATGGTAAAAAGAACCCGCATATTCAAATGACATCGCTGAGAACCCTGACTCGTTCCCTCCCGGAAGGTCAAGTTCTAATGCAGTGCACTGATAATTACGGATAATTTAACAACAAATAAAGTAAAAGATTTATATAATTTGTTTTTGGGACAAAATTAAAAGTATTTACCACTATTATTGCGGTTTGCCCGCATTCTTAGTGCCCCCGTCCCCTTGTCCCGTTGTCTATGTCAACAGTTTGGCCTCGATCTTCGCTGGCGAATACAGATTTTTGCGTTTTTATTAATTTGATTTTGAATGTTGCATAGAATGTCGCCTGGCATTAACCGCAATTAAAGCCCAGATGATAGATTACCGCAGTGACCAATAATGATCGACCCTCAGTTCCACCCAATCTCCATAAAAATACAACTTATGATGCTCGTTAGGCCTGCACTGAGGGTTGATTCCGAATCCCGATGTTGTTATTGTTGTTGCTGTTTCCACAGCAGCGTAATAAATTAAATGATAGTTAATCTTCAATAATTTGCCATGAGAATATGCACAGCTATTGATTGTTGTTGTTTTGCTATGGATAGAATGACTGTTTATTTATGTTACATTGGTCGGGAAACAGATTTAATGGTAGATAGCACATTATTGACAAAAAACCATTGCTCTATGGGGTCAAAATTAATAAGACCTGTAACTGTCGTTAAAAAGATTTTACTTTTTGTAAAGAAATAAACCACAAAATAATTATATCTATTAGTTTTATTTAAAAAAAAATTATTCCTGATAGCCAAGATTCAATGAAAATATAATTCTTAAAAATCATCATCTATCTCATAAATAGAATCTGACAAGCTAGATAAACTATTATATTTATATTATATATATTAAACTGTGAAGCTCTTCATTTTATTTTTATAATTATAAAAATATTAGATAATACATATTTTACCAACTATTTAACAATTACACAAACTATGGGTGATAAAATATAGTTTTATTAGAAAATTACAAATGTATATATATATAAAAATATTAAAATGTTTATATGTTTTATTTAAATGACTTCTCCAATAATGGCACTCTCCAATAAATTAAGAATACATTCTTAAAAGGAAAGTAGGACAATAAACTCAATCAACCAAAATATGTTTTACTTTTGATACAATTTTTACTAAAACATTATTTTCTTGTCTCAAAGTTGTTTTGTACTTTGCTTTGAGTAGTACGTACAAATCATTTAATAACAGCAGCCAGAAATTATCTAAGCCGCAATTTATCAAACGCAAAAATTGGCAATATTTAATCCCGAACGGAAACACAAATTTGCCTCTGTCGAAATTGCTGCACAAAAAAAGCACGAATGAGCCGCAAAGGCTCTTTAAACTTTTGAACTCAACCCAAACGCAAT